>QEPC01000068.1:4001817-4024903 GCA_003113815.1 Sphenodon punctatus
GGGGGGAGGAATTAATTGTATTTCATTGATTTCAATGGGGACACAGTGCCCCATTGAAATCAATGAAATAAAACCGGTACCGGATACCGGATTTAATCCGGGAATCCGGTTCTTTGAGAACCAGAAACCGATAAATCCGGTATCCGGTAATTACCCCGGGGTCCCACCCCTAGTTTTTATAAGCATGATAGTTTGCTAATGGTAGAAATGTAAGATGTTGCCCGTAGTGACTTCACTTGTAATATAATCCCATGTCTGTCTCTCAAGCACATGCTCTTTAATTTTCCTGCTTATTGGGTAATATTTCACAACTAATGGGGGAGAAAATTATTTTTATGGTGGGTTTTTCACACACTTATGGTAGCCAAGACAGCATATCCAGTGTAGAAAAACTATTTTTAATTTATTATTTCATTATTAATCTCAAAACAAATGAACACGTAATTGAGAAATATTTTTTTTTCCTAGACTGAATCTGTGCAAAAATATCTAATACTTTTATAGGTAATGTGCGGCTCTTCGTCTTCATGCTGAATGCAGTTTGTCATCAGCAATTTCTAGATCTGGATCAACAGCATTACCTTATTTCTGCCTTAATTTGAAATGATATTTTATTTGTTGTTTTATATGTAAAATATCTATCGCAATTTTCTTCCAGCACTGTGTTTTGTAAAATAACTAGTAAAACTAATATTACATGATACTTGTGCAGCAATTTTGATAATCTTAAACAGGATTTTCTGAGTTTGAAAAGCATAATCACCACTCAGTGTTACTTTCACATCACAGGAATTTGGAGTGCCTCAACCTTCTGCTCAACACTGGTGCAGACTTCAATAAAAAAGACAAATTTGGAAGGTATCGCACAACATTTGTATATTATGAGCTTTGTGAAAGCAGACACATAAATTTCTCATTGTTTGAGATCAGGCTACATGACCATAATGTTTTTTTCCTGGTTCTGGCATCCATGTCGATGAGTACTCTTGTGCTAGTGCAGTGAAGCTGTACTTAAAAACACTACTGATCATATTACATGTAGACATCAGTGGAATTATTTGAAGCACTGCTTTGTTGTAGCTGATGAGAGAATATTTGTGGGGAGGAAGTGCGGAAGGAAAAGAATGACTTTTTGTTTGATATAGCACCAGCAATGTGCCTGGTGCTTGACAAATGTTGAAAGTAGACAGGGTCCCTGCCCTGGGGGCTTACAATCTAAGAGAGATGAGAAAGGGGAGATTAAGGGGTGGAGGCAACAGAGGGAGATACAAGGATACATTTCATGAAGAGATGAGGTTGCAAGTACATGTGCTTAGCTTAGTTACAAAGAAGAAGGTAATGTTGGGAAAATCAGGAGAGGGACTAGAAATGAGGAGCTAGGGAAGGCTATAGAGGGGAAATGAGGAAAAATAGGGAAATTTACAAAACTTATTGTGTTTTCTTTAATTGTTCCTATAGAATATCACAGTGGGGAACCTGCAGCTTGTTGGCTATTGGCCCCTTTCCCATGTTTGGGTCTGGCCCTTGGACTCTCTCTCTACCCTCACGCACTGAAAGAGTGAGCTCAGGGGAAGAGAGTGGAGATGAGGGCATGTACACAAAGATAGGGGATGGATTCGTGGCACAGATCTATGAGATCCTCCCCTTTCTTCTCCCAACCTGAGCACACCCGTTAAGCACACATACCCCCAACTCCTATCTGGCCTATAGAGCTTGTACTCATTTTGTAAGTGGCCCATGAGAAGGAAAAGGTTCCCTATCCCTGGTATATCACTTCTAGTCCTTTCAGAAATCTAATGCAAGTTTGGGGTTTTTCTAAAAAAACATAATTCTTATTTAACTGTGTACTTTGGTACACGAAGACAGGGAATTCTTCTTAAGACCCTCAATCATCAGTTCTGTTGCCAAAGTGCTTTTGAACTCTGAGCAAAGAACATCTGAGGGCAGGGCTGAAATTGACCCTAAATGAATAGTCGCATTTTGATCTGGGGTCACTTGGTTTTGCACAGATGAATCACTAATTTTCTTTTGTCAGTTAATGTTTTAAATAGAATCAAAATGGGTAGCAAATTTAATATTTGTAGGTATTCCCAACTTTTTGGGTAGCCCTTCCGGTATTTGCAACTGGAAACGGGTACTCGCACACCCATTTTTGGTTTCAGATAGGTAAAAACCATGTGTCCATGCATGTGTGAATGCACGCTTAAGTCAATAGGGAAAACACTGTGCATATGTGTCCCTGGCATTAATATTTTTCAAGGACAACACACAAATGCAAGAAACCACGACTAATGTGAGCAATATACCAAGCTATTCTCCATGACTGAATTAGGAAAATAGCTAGCCATTGCCCTGGGAACTCTGGTGGTAGAGCTGAGGAAAGAGTATTGGAAGGTCATGGGTTCAAGGCTACTTCCAGTAAAGGAATATCTAGACAATGGAGAATCTACCACGCTGGCGCAGAACCCTTTATTATTCTTTTTTACATAGAAAACTTATATATGTAAGAAATCACAACTTCTGCTTATCCAGATTTGAATCCTTGACCTATGTCAGTTATCTGTTCCCAGTTCTTCCACCAGAACTATAGTAGGAAGGACTGGTTGCAGTGTTTAATTGAGCCAGCAGGAGGACACACATAGTGCACAACATTCTATTTATAAGGCTTCTACACAAGCAGTAGCAGTGTGGTTGGGTAGCTAAGCTTTGTGGCTGTTGTGGGAGGGGTCCTTGGTTCTAGTCTGTCAGCTAGCTTTTTTAAAAAAATAAGCATATACTTGCATGGTTTTTCCTATTTGAAACAAAAGCAATCTGGAAATGGTGGTTTGGGTAGTGCATATTTGATGGGTATATTAAGCTCTGGTTTTAAAATGAAATGGCTTGACAAATAAGTGAACTAGTACAATTAAAATTTGTTGCCCTTTAACTTTTTGTGCACTGATCAAAAATATCTGTCTTTGTGCTTGATCAGTTTAGTGTTTATGGATATCTTCCTTCAGTGTACACAATATGTACTTTTGTAAACTGCCAATACATAACTCTGTTTTGTTACTTCACTTTTATGGTTTATTCAAGGGTGGGAGAAGCTAACCATTTTTAAACATCAACATATTTCACTGAATTATTTAGCTAAACAAGAGACATTGAGAAGTAGAATATGAAATTTTAAAAACTGTTCTACTTTGCCATTGCCTATTACTAATCTGTTTTTGTTACTATTTGTCTTGGATTTTGTATTTAAATGCGTAACAGAGCCCCACTCCATTATGCTGCTGCCAATTGTAATTACCAGTGCCTGTTTGCCCTTGTGGGATCTGGAGCTAGCGTAAATGACATTGATGAAAGGGGTTGCACGCCACTGCACTATGCAGCTGCATCAGACACCGATGGAAAGTAAGTGCCATATTGTGTACAGGTATCTTTAACGTTGAATGACCCCAGACTTGCAAAATTGTTTAAATGCTCCATGCACAGTTTTTATAGTTCTTTGAAGACAGATACATTGAATTTGCTTGTGTGTTGTTTATATTAAATACATTAACTAACAAGTTCTTTTTTAAAAATACACACGCACACATTGGGGGATATTCTAGTCTTAACTGAAGTTTTAATTTAGTTAGTATAGATGAATTTCCTACCCTTCAGTCTGCAAACACTATAATATACGCAGTCTGGGGGCGCTTTTAAATGAGACAAGAAACGCAGCTGATCCTTTGATCAGCCGTATTTCTTGGCACTCGTTTAAACGGCTAACTTACATTGCAGCTGGATCTTCCCCCGCATCAGACCGGGCAGGTGATCCTGCCCCCTCCGACGCGGACCCCGAAGTGCCGGCTTTACGCCGCACTTCCAGGTTCTTTGGCCCAGTGCACACGCGCAGAAGGGCACGCATGCGCACAAAGACTCAACGCCGTGTCTGATGCTCTTCTGATCATCAGACATGGCGTACAGAGGAAGGCGGGGAGGATATGCTGGCACTTAACGATCCCGCTTGTGAGCGGGATCGTATAAAAGTGCCCTGGGCCTTGGGAGGCTTATCAGTCTGACAGTTAAGATCAGTGGATATTCTCTCGTCAATAGTTATCCTACTGAACTCCTAAAGGCTTGTGCCTTTGGTAGAGGGCTCCGGCTCTGATGTTTGCTTCTATTGCTGAATCACAAGAGTTAGTGTTTTAAGACTAGTTTGTGAGCTGACACTTCATGTTGATGTAAGCTGAATGTTAAAACACATTTTTTTAATAGGCAGTTTTAGTAGCCCTACCTGTCAGTGCTGTGCAAAATTAGACTATTAGATAGCATAAGGTCAATAGCAAGTGGTATCGAACAGGATTTTTTTAATTGACCCTGTTGATTGTCAAATTAATGACATTTTTATTGTTGAAATGTGCCTCAAATGGTTTGAAAATGGCTTTTGTGAGTATAAGTTACATAGACAAGTGTGTACTATTTACTCACAAAAACTTCCCTTATGTAGAATAGGAGCTAAGATTGCTACACAATCCTTCAGTCTGAGCCTGAATAAAGATAAACTCAGGTTTCCACTATCACTACATCTAAGCAGCAAAAGTACTGCCTCATGTACTTGATTGGAGAGAATCATAGCATTTTCTATATTGTAGGGGCATTTTGTTTGGTTTACTCTGCTAGGGCTACGCCCACCTTTGGGATTTGTTTGTAATTAATTCAGTGGCCATTCTTATGGAAAGTCTGAATAAGTTGTGATCTTATTATAAGCCAGAGAATGGTAAATGGGGATGGCCGCCTCAGTTTGATAAGAATCCATCATTTTTCAGATGGTTATGTATTTCTATTTGGCTGAAATTGAATTTTGTATGTGAGTGTTTTAGAGACTGATCAGCAGATGACTTAAACTGAAATAAATCACTGCTATAAACTCATATTGTTTCTTGAATGATGACTACAACTGATGTAGGAGTATAGATTTTGCAATGCCAGTTTTCTTTGCAAGACTATAGCAACAGTGCCAAACTTCAGAGAGTGCCAAAACATGGCTTTGATTGACTGCATGCTCAATCTCAGTTTGAAGTCCAAACCTTGCTATGTTATTAGCTTTGGTACCTTCAGTATTTTATCAGATATTACAACCGGAGAGTACTAGGTTAGAGTGCTACTTGCTCTACAGCAGCTATATAGTCACTTAGTCCAGCTAAATGAGCACTTATTTTGAAGTTTAATACAGGTGCCTTCATATCTGGTCACTCACGTTGAATGTATCTATACTAGGGCTGAAACAAGATTTCACTAGAATGGGAATTCCTGTTGAATCCTGGTTCCCAGTACTGTCTCGGTCAAATCAAGAACCTCTCGGTACTTGGTAATGTCTTGATGATGATTCATTTCTTGATTTACTGCCTCTCCGCTTACTAGGATCACGTTTACCACTTTGCCACTTAACGCTTTGCCATCCATTTCAAATCCCGAAAGGTAATACTAACTCAATACTGCAGTTATTGCATGCCATTTTCCCTTATACCTCCTTGTTGCTCATTGGTTGGTTACTAATTTGCAATCCAGTTGCAGATTGGTAAAAACAAAAGGAACAACACAGAACAATAATTCTGATTGGAGGTGATGGAATGGAGGTTAAGGAGCACTGTGGGGAGGCTAAGGGTGGGTTGTATGGACAGCCATTGGCTTCGAAATGCAGAAACAACAAACCTGGAAGTAAAATAGTACTCTGGGCAATGCAGTAAGTGGTAAATACCGGTACGCAGTAAGTGGAAAGTTGACCAATCTGATGGTACCTCGCGGTATTGCGAGAATCGAGAAATCATATTGGTATTGGGAAATGGTCGGGAAATTGATCTTTGTTCCTGATATGCCAAAATTTCTTACGAGCAGCAATTTAGCTGTTCATTTCACCTCTCATCTATACAGATGAGTCTGTGCACACAGCCTCTCTATGCCATAGGTTTCACAGAACTGGATTGTCTTGTGGTATGGACTGGATTTTTCTTTGCCATTGTTTTAAGCATGGTGATTTTTGGGCCATACAATAGGCACTGTCTTTATGAATGAAAGGATTCAGTTCTGTCAACAGCTTCTGTGTTTGACATTTAGTAGTTTTCTGGTGACTGTTGTCTCTCTCAATCTATGCATTTCTTATTTTCCTGCTTCTCTCACACATTCCTTACTTGCTTCCTGGCCAATAATGCTGAGACTAAAACTGTTGTGGCTCTCTTGAGACTAGTTCTACAGTTTACCTGCAACTGTAGCCAATATGTGTAATGTCAATCACCAAATCACCTAACTGCTATTGCTGTCTAATTTTTAAAGGTGCCATCACTTCTATGTATGTTCTGCTCTAACTATAAAATATTGCATATCATGAAAAAAATACTTAGCATGCAAGAAAATGTGAAAATGATTTTGTACGTTAAAGGAAAAATAATGTGTTAGGATTGACTTTTCTAATACAATATAGCATTTAGTAATGCACATAAAAACTTAAATTAGGGTACAATAGGTGTAAAAATCAAAATGTTTTCTCATTTCTGTTTATAGACTTAAAAAGAATTATGTCAAATAGTTTGATTTTGCTAACAAGCTCATGTACATGCTGCCATTACAACAAATGTAGTGAATGTTGATGGCCATGGTTAGACAGACCAACATGAACAATGTCTGGTGGTCTGGGAGGGCCACTTCGAGGTTGTTCCACTTGTTCTTGCAAGACTTTCTGTGCCTTAAAAGACAGGAACATAAGGCTGCGGATGCTTCTCATGAAAAGGTCACTCGAGGCAGGGAAGGGATGAATGTCCAGTACTCCAGTCTACAAGGCCCAGACTAGCCTCCATGTTAACTCAACCTTTGGTGCAACATTATAAGCCAGGAGCTTCCACAGTGCTTGTCTCACATGTTCAAGGCACCAGTCAAGCACTAGAAAATACATTATTAATGGTACCTCAAGTTCCACCAAAGAATCTGATGCAAGGAAGTTACACCACCATAGATTATCCTCGCCTGAATGTACACTTGCTTAATTGGCCATGATAGATGAGTTCAACGATGATGGCAGTCCTGCAAGAGAGGCAAGAAATGTAAACATGGACTCTGAGTAGAAACAAAGGGTAAAAACAGACGTGACTTTGGCCCGCTGTGGTGTGGGACCTGCCAGCACATGTAAACACATGCCACCATATGTTGATCTGGAATTTCACTGGGGAGTGTTGGCAGCTCACCCGGCTGTGACCTTGACAAATCTCTGAGGTCACAACCCAAGCTAAGGGTCACCCATGCAGACCAAAGATGCCACAGCAGGATAGCAAGTCTGTTCGGGCATGGCATACCTGCCCCAGGCTGGGGGTTGCCATACCATAGCCACCCACCATGGCTGTTCTTCTTGGCCACTATGGCTGTCTGTCATGGTGGGGGGCGGGACACTGAGCGGAGGCATGTTTATTGTGCTCCTGGTCCTACCTGGGCTGTGCTGGTAGCAGGATAGCTCCCCAGCCACTGCTCATCAGTTCGGTGCCCTGACCCGACCTGGGCCATGTTGCCTGCAGTTTTCCTCCCTGGGGCAGCCTGTGGAATTCTGCTCCATGGGGTAGCCCGGGGAGCAGTCCGGCCAGCCACACATCTGCTTTTTCCCAACAAAGAAAAGGGATACATCTCGTATCCTCTAGTTGACCCACAATCCCTCCTCCAACCCAATCCCAAAGGTAAGCATAACAGGTGTGCATCACAGAACAGTGGAAGTGCAGAAAGCCATCTTGAAGAATCTAGAGAGAGAATGTGATTGCTGTATTCGTCCCAAAAGTATAATAGATGGAGACAAAGTAGTTGACATGATCTTTTATTGGACCAATTTCTGTTGGTGAGGGGGTTTGCAAGCTTTCGACACATGAGGCAGTATGCAGTTTGTTTATTTATTTATTTATTTTTCAATTTAATACCCCGCCCGTCCTGCCATCAGGCAGCTTGTGGCGACTTACAATATAAAAAACACAAATAAAATTCAATATAAAACATTTTTAAAACTATAAAAAGGAGGGCGACATTTAGCACCACTCTCCTCCATCCCCACCCTTTCACCCTCTCCCCCACGGGGCTGTTCTCCCCGGAACAGCCAGGTCTTACAACTTTTTTGAAAAGAGGGGAGGTCTGGGGCCAATCGCACCCCCACCGGAAGGGAGTTCCACGGCCATGGTGTGGCCACAGAGAATGCCCTCTCCTGCGTGGCCTCCTGGTAAACTCAGGAGACCTTGAGCAGGGCACCCCCGGATGACCACAGGGGTCTATCCAGCACCCGGGGGGTGAGGTGGTCCCGCAGGTAGGCAGGGCCTAGACCGTTTAGGGCTTTATAGGTCAAAACCAACACCTTGAAGTGGCAGCCAGTGCAGAGCATGGAGCACCGGTGTTATGTGCTCCCGGTGGCTCAATCCCACCAAGAGATGGGCCGCCGCATTCTGCACTAGCTGCAGCCTCCGAGCCGTTGTCATGGGTAGCCCCACATAGAGAACGTTACCATAGTCAAGTCCTGAAAGCATGGATGAGGGTGGCCAGGTCAGAGTCTGAAACATACGGCCGAAGCCGCCACACCAGATGTAAATGGCGAAAGGCGCTCCTCGCCACCATCTCCACCTGGGCATCCAGGTGGAGCTGCACATTGAGGAACACCCCCCAGACTCCACACCTGGGGAACCAATGCGGGACAGACCCCATCCACAACGGGCCGTTTCCCCGTTGCCTTACCCACCAGCATCACCTCCGTCTTGTCAGGATTCAACCCCAGTCAGTTGGTCCTCATCCAGTCCCCCACAGCCGTCAGACACCAAATAAGCACCGAGACTGCAAGGCCTGGGTCTGTTGTAAAAGAGAGGTACAGCTGGATGTCATCCGCATATTGATGACACCGCATGCTGAACCTCCTAATCACCTCACCGAGTGGCGGCATATACACATTGAACAAGAGAGAGGACAAGACAGAACCCTGCGGGACACCACACGAGAGGTCTCGGTACAATGAAAAACATTCTCCGAGTACCACTTGCTGAGTTCTACCTGCTAGGAATGAGCGGAACCGTTCAAGAACAGTCCTGCCCACTCCTACGCAGTCCCGCAGGCGCGTCACCAACATCTCGTGATCAGCGGTATCAAACGCAGCCAAAAGATTTAACACCACCAACAGGGTCAACCGACCCTGGTCTAACTCTCGGCATAGTTCATCCACCAAGGCCACAAGCGAAGTCTCGGTGCCATATCCCGGATGAAATCCTGACTGGGAGGGATCAAGGAAACCGATCCAGGCCAGGTGCCCCTGCAGCTGCTGGGCAACTACCCGTTCAATAACCTTCCCTAAAAAGGGAAGTAGCTGTTAACCAGTGGCCAACTCTTCTCACGCATACCGTCACTGGTTTGCAGATCCTCCCACTTACCTATTTCTTAACATTCAGTGGTTCTCCCCAGTTAAAAAAGTCCACGCTTCCATGCTGCTAATATCTGTAACATTTTTAGATGAGTTGGCGTGCTTGTGACATAAATGTCTGTGCAGTTTAATGACCACCTGGATTGGCAGTTCTGATGCAGCAAAACATCCGCACCCAGCATAAGCTTTGCAAAAACTATTTCGCCCAGTAGCCAGCCTGTAACCAATAGCAGCTCATGCTCAGCGTGCAACCAGTCCTGTAAGGATGCATGACCACTAGTGGCCAATAACTGCTTATGTGCAGTGCAGAGCCAATCTGAGGCCACGGCCCAACTCTTTAAAAGCTGTTCAAAACATTTGACGTGATCTGCAGAGTTTATGGACTCTGAAACCACAGTCATGGAGATGCATGCTGAGATCTTCCTGGTGCTTGTTATCTCACTCCAGGTCTTCATTACCGCTGCTGAGCCTAACCGAGTGATCCAGCCTTTTGCTGTCATTGGTGCAATGTGACAGGCACAGACCAGCTTTTGTTCGATCTGTGGCCAAAGTACTGCAGTACACCACACTGCAGAGCCAGCTCCTGCTTCAGTGCCATGCACTTGCCTACCTCTGGTGACAACAGACCACACTGGGGAGGATTGAAGTCATGCAAGGGAAGCTGATGCATGCAGAGTGGTACCTGTCGGGAGATGCGGCTTCAATCACAGACACCATGCACACAGCGCTGTACCCACCGTGGTCTGGGTGAAGAAGAAAAGCTGGTTCTGCTGGGCACATGTGTCGGGGTTCGGTCCGCACTGGCAAACGTGTATCAAGGCAATGAGGAAAGTCATTAGTTCAGACTGCCCCACCCACCTTCCCGCCCTGGTATTTCAGGCCCTCCACCTGCCCAATTTTCAGCCCTCTACCTGTCTGAAGATGTTTGCTGCTGCTGGGGCAGTTGCTGCAGCAGGTTCTCAGCGCTTTGTAGTTCTCCTCCTGCAATCACTGTCCAGCAGTGAAGAACATACAGAAATCAACCACGCCATTCACACTCTTCCCCCGCCCCTGACCTCCAGATTTGCTTCCACCAGCCCACTGTCCTGCCATGGTGCCTTGCCACCCACTTCTCATGCCTACTGTTCCTGCCCTGTAGAGCTGTTTCCTTGATTTTTTCCTACTGCTCCTCGGCATTATCCTGGCCACCTGTCAACACAGTAAACAATAATCAACATAATTAGATACCAATAAATGGAAGCCTTTATCAGGGCCCCAATTCTGTAGGAGTCTGCGAGGTTTGGGGCCCGATTCTGTGCTTCACCGCACTGGGCTCTCCAACCTCCCAGATGCAGCACAGGGCTGGCTTCTCGCTGCCAGGCTGCGTTGGGAGGTGGGGGGGGGGGGGTGCTGCCAGGGTTCACCTTCTCTTCCCCTCCCCCCCCCACCGGCAAATGAAATGAACACACCTATCAGTAGCAGTGGCAGCAGCAGCTTCTCTCAGTGCTCTTCAGCTGCTGACCCCTCCTAACAGGGCCTGCCAGAGTGATGCAGTCAGATGATGTCATCTGGCCACGCTGCTCTGGGAGGCTGCAACTAGGTGTCTTCATTTGCCAGGCTGGGGAGGATTGGGTAGCCCCAAGAGTTTATTCATCCCCTTCCCCTTATGGAATCTCCTGCCCCACGTCTCCCCAGCGCAGGCTAGAAATTCTGCACTGGGAGAAGCTGGGTACAGGAGAGGGGGATTCTGTGGGAAATCCATGAATTGTGGACCCGCATTTGGCTTGGGGCCCTGGCCTTTATCATGCAGCTTTGTAAATACAAAACGGTGCATTAAGTTACTCTTCTCCTTCACCTCCATGGTCTTCTCTACAAAGATGGCATCCGGGGCCTCCATGCCATTGACCAGAACCTCTGGTTGCTCCTCAAACAAGGACTGGCTTTCGAGCTTGAATGGATACACCATGAATGTTACGATGTCCGTGTGGACCCATGCAGGCTCTGGGGTGGGGATGGACATGGAGGGATGCCCACCAGTGGCTACAGCTTCCATGGTGAGAGCAGGGGCAGCTGTAGTGGGAGCAAGCAGTGGGGGAGCCATATCCACCTGCTTCTAGCCACTGACAAAGGCACAGCCATACAAACGGAATGCAACGATGGCTCCATCTGCACAGAGGAACCAGTTTGGGAGTTTGTAGTAGGGCAGTGTTGGTCTCCCATGGCCAGAGGCAAAGTTGTTGTCCTGGGTGTCTTTGTATCTGTGCCTCAACTCCTTCGCCCGCTGCCAGCACTGGTTCATGTCCCTGGTGTAGCCCTGTTGTGCCATTTGGACCAAGATCTCTTGGAACACTGCCTTGTTCCTATAGCACTTCACCAGGGCATATTGGATCTTCTGCTCCCTCCATAAAGTGATGAAGACCTTGCTCAGTCCAGGGAGGACAGTATTGGTGGTCAGATCGGTAGGCAGAGAGCGACTGCGATTGCACAATGGTGGTAGCAGTGCTGGTTATTGCCTGGCTGTCAGTTTGAGCCATGGCTCCAGTGGTGGTAATCCTCCACAGTTCATTATAGAGAGTGCAATGGCTGAGCAAGAACAAGCATCAGACACATACTGTCAACCATTGGCGGACAGAGATAGGGGATGGGGAGGCTGCTGGGGTTTTTGGGTAGGGTTGTGAGGGGGACGAGTGGGGTATGGGGAGGTGGTATTGAGTACTTTCTGAAGTGGACTGTGGGATGGTTGGGGAGTTTGGTGGGGGTTTTTTTTGTATTTTGGTTTTATGTTTTTTTGTTTTATACACGAAGTTAGCTGCCCTGAGCCTTTGGGGAAGGACAGGATAAAAATTTGAATGAATGAATGAACAGGAATAGCTGGGAGAAGGCATGTTTGAAAATGGCACAGTGGGTATTTAAGGTGGATCTTATGTGCACACCAGTGATACAGCGGAGAGGGAGGGACTGGAAGTGGTTGCCCCTTGGAACGCTGTAGGCTTTTCACCTGCGACTCTATGGTGCAGGCAGATATATATGTGTGAAAGCTGCATGCAACCTAATTGATGGGACACAGACACATGGGCATATGTTAGCCTGCATTTGCCTGCACAGCAGGTTTTGCACACTCCGGGATCTCGCCGTGAGCGGGGGCTGTGTCTGGTGGGTTGTGGCCGGTGGTGGTGAAAACCTAATAAACAGACAGGTGGACACCCACCTAGTGTGGGCTACCATCTCATTTAACACCCTGTGTTGCTATTTGTTATGTATAAGGAAATTGAACTTTGTGTTGTATTTTTAAGGGAAATGATTTGCTAGTAGGTGAAATACTAATGTTATTGTTGGCTCTCATTGATTATTTCACATAGGTGCCTGGAATATTTATTAAGAAATGATGCAAATCCAGGGATTCGAGACAAGCAAGGATATAACGCAGTTCACTATTCTGCTGCTTATGGCCATCGTTTATGTCTGGAATTGGTATGACAATTTTCTGTGATCTAAGGTTACTCTTTAAATTTAAAAAAAAGTCTTTTGGCTAGTGGCATGCAGAGAATATTCTTCCAAGGAAGTAAAAAGAGCCTAAGGAAAAAAGCATTTTTTCCTTCTCTTTCTTAAAGTATTAAAACCACTAGCTGTCCACTGTCATGTATTATCAGATTGGGTATGAGTTCCTGTGAAGCAGCTGATTTAAGGTATGCATTGAACAGAAAAGCAAAGCATATATTCTGAGAAATGTACTTATTTGAAGGTAGAATCATAGGACTGGACAGTAGTCCAAGAGTCATCTAGTCCAACCCCCTGGAGGATTCACAAACCGAAAATAGAGCCTATAGTAAAATCTGTCCTAAGCAGTGAGCAAGATTGGTCTGGGTGTACCAGTGCCTAAAATTACAGAGCAATTTTGTAATAGTTATCCAGATTATTCAAACCATGCATCACACTGTAGGAGAAGGGGGAAACTCCTCATGGCTTTCATTGCCATACCTCCCCTTTAATCCAGGACGCTTATGAAAAATACAAGGTGCAGGGCTGTACTGGAACCAATGCAGCCCTGCATCATGTATTTTTCACAAACGTCCTGGATTAAAGGGAAGGTATGGCAACCCTACATCATGGTCAACCAGTGAACTGACCTACAAGAAAATACCTTCCTGACCCCAAATACGGCAGTCAGACAGACTGAGCACGTGAGCAGGACCAGGCACCCAGAATAAATTCTATCTGGCACCAGAATACCTCACCAGTGTCACACTTCCAGTTGTGGTCATCTTTGATTCTTCAAAGGAAGAAAGGAAAAAAAGTGTAAAGCAGCACTTAAAAAGAACAGTGTCTAAAAGCTACATAAAAGATTTTAGCTGACAAAGCTTCACAATAAATTTTGATCCAGCATTTTACTACAGATGTGTGAGATTGACATTTTGTTTTGTCCACTTAATTTTTAAAATTTAGTATTTGTATTTTCAAATTTTTTGAAGCTTTTGAACTGAAGAATGTTTTTAATTGCAGATTGCAAGTGAAACACCTCTAGATGTTGTAAGTGTGAACACTTTCTTCTTATGAAAATGTGACTGTATAACAAAATGGAGCACACTCTAATAGGATATTTGTGCTTAGTCTGGTAATAAAAGATACTTTTCCCCATGCTCAGATGTACAGTATTTATACTATTGGTAGATTTATATATATCTACATTTTATGTTTAGACATTCAGTTAATATTAAAACTTTTTATTTAAAAGGTCTGAACTGGATTGGTTAACCCAATCACGTGACTATGATTATGGTGTAAATTGTACCAAGCCTGGTCTCGGCATTTTCATATCTAAGTAAAAGGGACTTGTAAATTCACATACTGTTGTCATTGGGTGTGCATGCTAAAAGCAATTTTTTACATCAAACATACCTTGTTTGGTGCAATAGGGCCCTCGCCCCTACACCATAAACTTCCTCCTACCTACCTACACACACCTAATTTATGTTTTGTGTTTCTCTTAGCTAATGGAAACATCAGGTAGTGACATGCTGAGTGACTCGGACAACAGAGCACCAATTAGCCCATTGCACTTAGCTGTAAGTACACAGTTCACCAGATATTGATAACTGGTTAGATTCCCTGGTGTTGAAAGTCACATTCCAAATTAATTTTTCTTCCAAGTTTAAATATGCATTTAAAGGTACAGTTTCAAATCTAATTCATTTTTTAGTACAAAGTGGTTCTAGGTACCATCTCTGTCTAAGGTTTTGACATTTTCCTAGGCCTATCACGGTCACCATCAAGCATTGGAGGTGCTGGTGCAGTCTTTGTTGGACCTTGATGTTCGGAACAATAATGGAAGAACACCTTTGGATCTTGCAGCTTTTAAGGGACACGTTGAATGTGTGGATGTACTCATTAATCAGGGAGCATCAATCCTAGTAAAAGACTATGTTGTAAAGAGAACTCCAATACATGCTGCAGGTATGTTGTGTTGGATACTAACCTGTTCCTTGTGAGGCTAACATTTAAACATTTTTACAGTATGCAGCAATTTATTTGTGGAACGCAGAGAATGGTTCTTTATATCCAGACCATGGCTATTAAGTCATAATCTACTTTAGGTAATAGAGAGGACAAAGATGTGTGATGTCTAGCTGGTATTTTTTTCTGTGGACTAGAGGCGCTCACAGCTACTTTTTAGACATATGCCTTTCTCCCTCTCCTCTGGAGGCAGGTGGTCCTGAGAGTTGGGTTTAGCTCCTCCTCCTCACAATTCGAAGGCAGGATCCACAAAATTGATAGACTTCTGAGGACAGGGGAGAAGCTAACCCTGCCTCAACTGCCCAGTTCTGTTCCTGCCTCCACAGGAGTAGATCAGGGTTCTTTCTGTGAGCTAGGGCTTGATTATTATTATTATTATTATTTGTTCCTTCCTTCTCCCTAGCTGACTTTTCTGTCTTTCTGTCCCCAGTTTTAGGTAGCTTAGGGAAGGGGGCCTTCTGCCTCCTTTTTCCCATAAGGGGACTTTTCATGCCCAAGGAGCAGGCTCCCTACCCTCAGAATTACCCCCATTGTGGGAGGTTAGCATGAGGGTTGAGGCTGAGCCCAACGGGTGCTGGTCTTATCTCTCCCTCATGGCTTCCAGGGAGAGTTCAGGGGTGCCCCCCTGAGGGGGGAATGCTATGGGGGGAGGGGCATTCCCCTCAGAATGAACGTAGAATAGCCTTCTTCTGCTAGTTTAGTTGGAATTGTTAGCTCCGGGGCTTTTCTGTCCCAAGAGGCCAGTTTTCTTGTTCATTGTTTGTATCCAGTTAATTTGTTTTTTGTGAGATTTGTAAGTTACAGAACTGGGCAGTTGAGGCAGGGTTAGCTCCTCCCCTGTCCTCAGCAGTCAATCAATTTTGTGAATCCTGACTTTGAATTGTGAGAGGAGGAGTTAAACCCAACTCTCAGGACCGCCTGCCTCTCCAGGAGAGAGAAGGAAAATTCACCAAGGAAAGTGAACCAAATTTTCCTGTTTCGGTGTTAACTTTGTTGGCCGGCATGTCTCTGGAGTGATGATCTGACCCCATCTTTGCTCCTTTCCGCTAAAGTTGAGTGTCACAAAAATTATAGGGCTAGTATTGCAGCCCAGTATTGTGGGGTATAATATTGCCAGAATGCACTGGGGGAGGGGAATCTTCTTTTGCTTTTTTTTGTCCATTCTTTCTTTTCCCTATCATGGGATGTGGCTTAGAGTGCTAATTTTATTTTTCTGTTTAATTTCTTCCACTTTTCTGTTCCCATTAGCACCACTCACAAGTTAGCTACTGTGTTTGGTGCCTCCTTCTCCCAAGGCCTAAAAGCATTGCAATAGCATGGCACTTTATTCAGAGAGAGAGAGACTGACCCCCAAAATTAAGATTTCTTGGTCTTAAAATGCAGTCTCCCTCATTGTTCATCCCCTTCCTTTTCTTGACTTGTCTCTCCCACCCATTGTCAATCTGATAGGCTTTCTTCCAGAAGGTGCTCATCAGTGTGCTCTCATTCCCATCCCATCTATGACATCTGCACATACAGCATGCATAGTATTGAAACGTATATGGCAAATGTCAAGGGCTCATTTTTGTCGTTGTCATTATTATTTTAAAATTTTACTCCACCCTTCCTGCCAAAAGTGGCTCAGGGCAACTTACAATATTAAAACATAAAATACAAATATAAAACAACCAAAAATACAAAAAACACAAAATGCCCCACAACCCTACACCATCCCAATCCCCCAACCTCCTAACTCACCCTTATCTCCCCAAAACACTTGATTGAAGTAAAAAACTAACGTCCTTATTAATGACCATTCTTAAAGAATGAGATTATCATTTTCTTATTATGCTGCATAGGAATATACAGTTCCTTCATGACCTAGCGGCATGCAACTGTCTTTATCTTAATTTACGTACTGTATAAAGATAGCGATCAGCTTGTCATATGTTAATAATTGGAATTATCTTTAAACCATCCAGTTAACCTTTGTATAACTGCTTTATATAATTTTTAATATAAAGCCTATGCTTTAAATAGCCTTATAGACTATTTTGTGAATGTTTTTGTGAGTTTTGGGTATAAGGTCAAGATTCTCTAGTTTTAGATTTTTATTTGTTATGGAATTTGAAAAGCAAATTTTGCACCCATTGTGGCATCAGCCTTATGGATTCTGGTCAAAACTGTTATCTCCCATAGGCCTAATTTATGGGTCTTTATAGTTTCTCATCCAAGGATAATTAATACGATGCTAATGATTGCTGCTTTATTTCTTCGTAATATCTTATAGCTACAAATGGTCATTCAGAATGCTTACGACTGTTGATAGGAAATGCAGAACCACAAAATGCAGTGGACATTCAAGATGGAAATGGACAGTAAGTTTTCAGTGTTAATATTGTGATCTTTTGCTTCAGTACCCAAACCCGTGTAAAAATAGTGGTGTTTTCCCCTGGAGAGACAGGAATAATTGTATCCTATATAGGCTTGATGTACTTTACTTGTCTCCAAGTAACAAAATTATACATACAAAAATTGGAATTACGATGATTAATTATGAACTTGTTTCACACAAGTCAACAAAGATTTTTCAGTTCACCAACACAGAGAATGGAATTCAAAAGACGTAGTTACCTTTTCTGTATTATTATCCAGGCACAGGCGTGCCTGGACAAGTTAAGGCGCAGGACACTATCCATAATAGTGCTTTAACATTCTCTCTCACCAGAGGAGGTAGGCGGTCCTTAGTTGGGTTTAGCTCTTTCTCTCCAATCAGAGGCAGGATTAGGCTTTTGACTGACAGCTTGAGCCCACAGGAGGAGCTAACCCTGGTCTCAGACCCCAGATCTATTCCTGCCTTCAGCAGAGCAGCAGAATGGTTTTTCTTCTCCCTCACGAGAAGAAATTAGGCTTTCTTTTGACTTCTTCTTTTAACTCAGTTTTAGAGTGGGCAGGGAGCACCCTGCTCTCTATTTATTCCATAGAGGGAATTTCTTGTGGCCGAAGGAGCAGCTTCCTTGCCCCCAAACTCCCCCCTTTTTAGCGAGGGCAGCACGGGGCTGGTAGGTTGAGCCTTTCCAGTACCGGTGCCTTCCCTTCAAGGAACATGGAAGCCAGGGAAGACGAAGGGCTTTCTAGGCTCTCAAGATCTCAGCCACAGCCTAGACAATGACATTTGGACGAGGAGACTAGCTCCTTGCTCCCCTCGGGCCAGGATCCTGCCTACGTCTCCTCCATGAACGGCGCTGGGCCCCTGGCATTGCGGCCCATTCCCGCACTTTCTGGGAGCAGTCACCAGCTTGAAATTACCTCAACCTGCTCTGTGAGTACCCCCTCCGCCCCCCCCCCAGGCATTGCAGCCCTTTGGGGCGATGCCTGACTCCCCACTGGTCTCAAAGCCAGTCTGCCTCCAGTTCCTTCTCCTCAGAGGAATAGAGGGAGGCATGGCAGCAGGGCCTGGAGTTCTCACAGGCACTGCACTAGGCGGCCTCGCTGTGGCTCCAGCACTAGCAAGTGAAGGGCTCTCAGGCACAGACGCCGCTGTAGGAGCTCTTCCTCCGCTTCCTCCTCTGCCTCTTCAGGCCACTATAGACATGGCAAGAGGCGATGCAGAAGGCGCCATTCTCTGTCCTGCTCCTGTTCTCCTTGTTCCAGCCGGGGCCCATGAGGCCAGTATGTGTGTCATGCACTCTGGTGTCCACAGGGAAGAGAGATTTTGGGGCAGTTTGGTGCCTGCAAGGAGGAGAGGGGCCTTCGGGCCAGGGTCCTCAGTCCCCCCTCAGTCTTACAATGGCTTGGTCAGGAGCTGGTCCTTAGAGGGCCCCAGAGGCTTGCTCACTTGTGGGGCCAACACCATGCAGGGACTAGTCCTGCATCCTCTTTAAGGGACCACAGTGAGGAGAGGTCCAGAGCTCCCTCCCCCCTGGTTCATAGGCCTGCTACCCCAGTCACCAGTGAAGGTGGAAATGACAGAGAGGTGCCTCTCAGAGAGCAAATTCAAGCTGACACAGAGTCAATTGCTGATAATAAGGAGGAGGGAGAATTGCCAGATAATGCAGGGACAAGAATTTTTCAGTCAGACCTTTGAGTCTACTGTAGCCAGAGTGGCAGCCAGGATAGGACACTCTCTACCCCCGCCTCTTCCCCTGCCTCAGGTGGAGGAACATCTGGCAGAGGATGCTGGTCTGGTGTTTCAGCCAGGACCCCAGGGGCTGGTATGTGTGTCATGGAGGCTGGTGGCCACAGGGAGGGAGAGGTTTGGGGGCAGGCTGGTGCCCAGAAATGTGCCAGATGCCTCCTTCCTTCCCTTGCCCTCGTTGTATTTATAGCTTCTAAACTCAAGTGGCACAGCCTACAAAGACATGGGGCATTCACTCTTTGGCTAAAATGTTCTACCCCCTTCAAGAATCCCAGTCAGGCAGCTTTGTTCTTTCTAAGGTGGCAAGGGCCTCTGTGCTTCCAATGGACAGAGTGGGATCTCCCAGAGACTCACTAGACCAGAAGTTAAGGACGTTTATTTGACTTTGAGGCTGCATCAATGGGGTGCAGAACTGATGCTACAGCCTCCACCTTCGCTCGAGCCATCCTGCTGCGGGCAAAAGATTTATCAGCCATTACTGAATCAAAAGAGTTAAAGGATGGCCTACAACAGATTTCAACAGCGGCCTCTTTTACAGCAGATACAGCTTTAGATTCTGCACAACTGGGAGCAGGAGCAATGGCCAATAATGTGGCCACCTGCAGAGCAATTTGGCTTCAACCTTGGAAAGCCGATTTACAGCCCAAGATGGTCCTCTCATCAGCCCCCTTCACAGGTGGTGAAGTGTTTGGCGAGCCCATGGCTAATGCCATGACAGACAATTCGGGGGGAAAAGTTGGGACTTCTGATCAACCCGTCAAAGGACGTGACACGAAGTTCTCAACCCTGGCAAAAATTTTGTTTTTGCCAGTCATATCCGAAAAGGTGCTATACTATTCTCACAGATCATGTGGGCATAGAGGTGGCCGAGCAACCGAATCCTTCACCAGACGCCCAGCCAACAGTGACACATTCACCCTAACCACAGCATGACTCTCAGTGCATGGTTGTCCCACCCACTGCCACCGTTTGGATAGGGGCAAGACTCCAAAACTTCTACAATCAGTGGTGACGAGCTACCACCAACAGATGGATAAGGGACACCATTTAATGCTGTTACTCGATGGAATTTAAGACCTGGCCAAAGGATTTTTTTATCGATCCAGGGACAAGCAAAAGCACCAGGGATTGCTACAAGCCATTGATCATCTCAGTTTATTTATTTTATTTATTTATTTTTAAATGTTAATATCCCGCCCCTCCTGCCACAGGCAGCTCAGGGCAGCTCACAACATCAACACAATATAAAACTATAAAAATATATCATTCCCCTCCCCTTCTATAGCTCCTTTAGGAACTATAGAATGTGTTCCATCGGCACAAAGGTGTTGTGGTGTTTACTCTGTTTTCTTCACAGTTCCCAAGAAAGACGGAGACTCCAGGACCATTCTGCATCTCAAATGACTGAACAAGCACCTCAAAGCCAGATGATTCAAGATGGAGACCCTGAGATCGATTCTCCAAGCACTGCAGCTGAACAACCTCCTGGTATCTATCGATCTCAGAGGCGTATTTCCATGTGCCGAACAGGTTGTCTCAGAGGCACTTTCTAAGATTTGTGTACCACGGGAAGTACTACCAGTACCAAGCACTTCCTTTTGGGCTCCCAGGATGTTTACCAAGATCCTCGTAGTCCTGGTTGCATCATTCTGTCTGGAAGCGATCTCTGTGTTTCCTTACCTGCACAGCCTGCTGGTGAAAGCAGACTGTGACTGGCCAACAAGGCGGTAGATAGAAAATGGTACAATCTTCAGACCCACTGGGAGAAGAGTTCCCTACTACCAATTCAATGCCTGCTCCATCTTGGCGTGATACTGGATACCTGGACAAACAAGGTATTCCTCTCCCCGGAGAGGGAATTGACTATTTGGAGCTTATTTTCCAGTCTCGGAAGGCTGGGGTGTTCGGACCTTCTCACATGGGCTCACTGTGAGCCTGTGCTGGGCCCAGGAGCAAGTGCAGGGACCGGAAGAAGTGGCACAAGTTAACCTCGGAATTACCAGAAAGGCCACAAGGGAACATCAGCAAGGGTGGGGTCCTTTGGGTGTCAGCTGAAGGGCGACACCCAAAGGGTGTCGGCCATTGTCTGGGCCGTTTGCTGGACCATGGTGGCCGGGGCCGCCTCTGCTCGATGGACAGTGTGTCCCTTTTTGGAGAATGGTGGCAGGATGGGATGTTCACATCGCAGGACGGATCAAGCTTTTGCCCCTCCCACCATCATCCCCGAGGGACCTACCAGGGTGTGGGGGCTCTTGCCATCACCGCTGCTGTCGTTGCTGCTGCCACTGCCAAGCCGGACCCAGACCCCGAGGACTCGTGCTGCCAGACCCCACAGGTACCATCTTCCCCTTCGCCCGTTTGGAGGAGGGGGTGGGGCCTGGACATGCAGCTGGGAGTTCTGGGACTTCCGACAAGTCTAAAAGCGGCCTGCCGCCCAGGACTAAGGGGACTAGAGGCGGGAGGCTTTGTATGTATGTTTAGCTGTGTGCTCTGTGTTTTGTGTTTTTAAGGGGATTTTGGGGGGAGATGGGATATGTATTCTATAGAGATGGGGGGAGTGGGTTAGAGAGGATAGGGTCAACCTCTGTGGTGAGAGGACAGGGGGTGGCCCTGGGGGGAGGCGGGGGAGGCCTCCCCGTGAGAGGGGGATATAGCCCGTATGATGGGGATGATGTATTGCTGTGTTTTGTATGTACAGGTTGGGGTATTGTAGTAGTTGTTGATTAATGGGGTTATGTTTTTGGTTTACTGATTATTTACATTGTACTGATGCATTGTGCATCATATATAATTCTATATATTTATTGTTGAAGGGTTTCCCCCTCTCCTGGTGGGGGGGGGGAAGAGACCTCCCCCTGGTGGCAGCAGGGTGGAGGGTGGGAAGTAGTGAGGGGTGGAGGAGTGCGGGAAATGTTGGGGGGGTGATATGATGATGTATTTGGGGGTTATTGATTAATAAGGGGTTTTGTTTGCCTCTTGATTAAATTGTATTGATGCATTGTGCATCATGTATTGTTTGTTTGTTAGCCGCCTCAAGCCACTTTTGGTGGGAGAGTTGCGGGATATAAATTAAAATTGGAATTGGAACTGTGTGGGTTTCATGGTATCATGTATAGACATGGTAGCTTGGGCCCGATTCCATCTCAGGCCGCTTCAGGACATCCTCCTCCCCTAGCAATCTCAGCTGGCCATGCGACAGAAAATTGTCTTGATCCCCCCCCAGTCGACCCTCGTGTCACTGGTGACTGTAGGAGGGTCGGTTTTCAGAGGGCCTGCCAATCCAATCCTGACTCCTACTTTGTCGACCGATTAAAGTCTCCTCGGATAGGGAGCACACTGTGAGGTTAGACCTCATGTCCATCCGTTTGACCCTCTGTCACTTTCGCCAATGACTGAAGAACTGTCATGTGGTAGTGTACACTGACAGTACAACGACCCTGACATATGTCAACAAGCAGGGAAGCACAAAGTCAGCCACCCTGAGACTAGAAGCAGATTGGTTATTCAAATGGGCTGAGACTCATCTTCTCTCCCTGTCCGTGCTTCACGTCAAGGGGATTCTCAACACACAGGCCGACTGGCTGAGCAGACAGGCTATTCAGCCGGGCGGATGGTCCCGACATCACGAAGTCTTCCATCACATCATGACAATGTGGGGTCTTCCAATCATTGACCTGTTTGCCTCAGCTCTCAAACACCAGGTCAGCGGGTACTTTGCATGTCATCAAGACCAAGAAGCGGAGGATGTCGACGCTCTCCACTTACTGTGGCCCCCGGGTCTCCGTTATGCATTCCCGCCAATATCTATTTGTTACTAATTAATTATTGGGATCGAGATCGTCATAAAACACCACTCCAATGTGGTACAAAACAAAACTTTATTGGAACGGCACACCTTGGTTTTCTATTCTTGGCAGGATTATACTAGTACACACAGTATTATACAAATAGTCCCCAGATAAAGATATCTTACGTGTCCTGTGACTGGCCAAATCCTGGAAGCACGCAGGCTGATTCAGGGAAAAGACTGAGAGAGGGCCCTTTGGTGCTGGAGAGTAGAGCTGCTGGCGAGCGAAGACAAGTTGTGATCC
>QEPC01000068.1:4027412-4054624 GCA_003113815.1 Sphenodon punctatus
TCTCAGGCCTGCTGGCTGTTCTGGACCATCTCTCTGCTCTTTGCCTTTGCTTGACCGAAGTTAGGTCTGGCTTCCTTTGTCCAGGCCAGGAGAACATAAGATATCAATAACACTATATTCTATTGCCACATATTCTTCCGAAGGTACTCAGAGCCATCAGGGTCCAGGAAGCCAAAGTAATCTTTATAGCCCCGTAGTGGCCATGGAGGCCGTGGTTCCCAGCAATCAAGAGCCTTCAGATGGAACCAGGAATGAGGTTACCCCTCTGCAAGGACCTGCTACATCAGGGCCCCATCCTCTACCAGCGCCTGGAAAAGCTAAAGTTGACTGCCTGGTTATTGAAAGGTAGCAATTAAAGAAGTTTGGGTATGCTAACACGGTGCTACAGACCCTTCTAGCAGCTTGCAGACCTTCTACTAATCGTATATATAACACCACTTGGTTGGCTTTCCAGAGATGGGTTGATGAGAACATAGTTCCTATTGCTTGAAAGATCCCAGATGTCTTGGCTTTTCTCCAGGAGAGCCTGGAAAAATGACTGGGGGGGTCAGTACCCTTCGTTGAGAGATCTCAGCTCGCTCTTCTCTCCTCACAGCTCCGAGGGGGAAGCGCTCTCGTCCCATTCCCATGTGAGATGCTTTATCAAGGCTGCAACCTCCATCACTCCGCCAGTCAAACATAGATTTCCCTCATGGAGGCTGAACGTCATTCTGGACGTCTTACAAGGTCCTCCATTTGAGCTACGTATCTTGTCCTTTAAGGTTGCCTTCTTGGAGGCCATTACCTCCATGAGTTGGAGCTTGGAGCTATGCCAGCTGATCCTGAACTAAGCAAGTTTTTGAAGGGTGACTATTTTTTTCCAGCCAAGGTTCGGGCTAGAGCTGTGGCCATTCTTCTATACGCAGACAATATGGTGGTGTTGATTCCCCCAAGGAATCTCAACTGTCTATAAATCACAATAAAACTAAAGTATTTGTAGCAGGAAGGCGCCATACTAAGCATACTTGGACCCTCGATGGGGTCAGATTGGCTCAAGTATCGTCCTACCGGTATTTAGGAGTACTTTTGGATGCTTCTGTATCCTGGCGGGGACATATTGAGGCTGCTAGGTTAAAAATGAGGCAGGCATTAATGGGCCTTCTGAGATTTTGAAGGCTCTATGGGGGACGGTCTGTTCCACCTGCATTGAAACTTTTTGACCTAAAAACCAAGCTGTGTGTCTTATATGGAGGCAAAATATGGGGATTTCTCATTTCTGACACCTTTGAGCCTCTTCAAAATTCTTTTTTGAGGTCATTGCTTGGGGTACCTAATTGTATGCCGGCTTGTATGTTACGATTGGAAACTGGGGCAATGCCAATGAGAACTAAGACGCTGATAGTTGCCCTGAATTATTGGCTTAGGGTGGAAGACATGCCGGAGGCGTAATCTTGCGCTCCTGTTTGAAGGAGGCCAGGGTATGGGTCTCCTCAAGATTTATTTATTTATTTATTTATTTTATAGATTTGTATCCCGCCCCCTCCTGCAATGCAGCTCGGGGCGGCTAACAACAATGATAAAAACAGTTAAGAACAGTTAAAACATAAATATAAAATGCAACAATAAAACAGGGCTAAAAAACAATAGTAAATAAATAAATGGGCGGGGGATTAAAATCACCCCCACCCCCACCCTCCCTCCCGAAGGCCTGGGCAAACAGCCAGGTCTTACAGTTCCGCCGAAATGTCAAAAGGCTTGGGGCCAGGCGAGCTTCCTCCGGAAGGGAGTTCCACAGCCGCGGCCCTACCACCGAGAATGCTCGCTCCATCGTGGCCCCCCGCTTAACACGGGGGACCTCCAGGAGGGCACCCCCGGCAGACCGCAGGAGCCGTTCCGGGGCACGCAGGGCGAGGCGGTCCCTAAGGTAAGAGGGGCCAAGGCCGTATAGGGCTTTGTAGATCATCACTAGGACCTTGAACTTGGCCCGGCACACTATCGGCAGCCAGTGCAGCGCTCGGAGCACCGGTGTAATGTGCTCCCGGCGACCCGTCCCCATAAGAAGACGAGCCGCCGCATTCTGCACCAGATCATGGAGAGGTGGAGAGGTAGAACAGTGAGGCATTTTCACGGTTTGGGGCTGTCACCAGACATGCTAAAGTCCCTCCCTGCCAATAATAGGAAGCGGGTTATAAAGAAACAACTCGTTGATCAAGCCATACAGGCGGATTTGGGAGCAATTCAGCTGCTCAGGTGTGCCCCATTTTATAGAGTATTTCAGATCTCTTCAGGTTGTGAGCTATATTTAGAATTGTTAGAAGATCCCAAGCTTCGCAGGACTTTGACTATTATGTTTCCATTTGCTCCCTACAAAAGTCCTCCTTGGGAGACGTGTTGGCATCTCTTATGAAAACAGATTATGTCCTTGTAATTCAGGTCATGTAGAGGATTTGCTACGTTTGTTGTTTCTATGTCCACTTACTTTGTATCTGAGAGAGTTGTATTTGGCTCCATGGCTTATCTCGAGGCCTTTCTTCCCCTTTACAGCTACTTCACTTTTGCATGGGGACTAAGGTTCCTGGGATGTTGCACAATATTGCCAAGATGGCTTGTGAAATTAGTAAGCGCTGAACTAAATGCTGGAGGTCCTTAGCTTATGTTAATAATAATAACAATAAACAAAAGTATGAGACATTTGGTTTATTTGGCTAAGGAATGTTTAGAGCTCAGGCACTTATTTTAGTTAGCCCCTCTGATGGGGATAGTCACTCCTTCCTTTGTTGTTAGTTCAGTATGGGACAGTCTACTGCAGATGTTATGATATATATCTGATCTTTTAGTGTGCATTCATATGGATGACTTAGGTCATCGCTGCCTGAATGGGCAATTTAGCACTGTGATATTGTTTGTTTTATTTGTGTATTTTGTCTATGGGGGCATGGATTGTTTGACGCCTTTTTAAGGGTATGTTTTCTGTTTTATATTGTGATGTCTATATTTGATTGCAATGGCCTTTGGTCAAGCATATACATTACTTACTTACAGTTATGAATGACTGTCAGAGGGGAAGGGGTTCGGGCACCTCAATGTCTGGGCTAGTTCTCTGCTGTCTCTCTCACTGGTGGAGGGGTCCAGGGGAACCCGGCATCTGGATTGCTTCTGTGCTTTCTGTGACTGTGAGGTGTGTGTGTGTACAGAGGACCCTAGTGTCAGGTTAAACCTCCTCTCTTCCCCCTGGAGTGCATGGGAGTGACTCTCAGGAATACAGCACAGCGGAAGTCCCCCAGCCCCAGGTGCTTAATCCCAGCCAAGGCACCTTTAGGTTGAGGGAACTCAAGGTTCCTCAAAGGTGTTCCTCCCCCACACTCTCCCATCCCAGCCCCACTCCTCACCCAACCTGTAAGTCTCCTCACCATGCCTCCTCTCTCGCTCCCAGCTGACCCGCTCATAGTGCCCCTCCCCTGGATTAGACAAAGGTACATTTAGCCCATACGTTATTTGGTTGGTGGATCGCAGTTAAAGCCTGTGTATGGAAAGCAAACTTGAAAGCTTTCACATTTAATTCCTCCATGTTGTTTCAGTTATACTAGCTGAGAAGGACTCCTAGCTAAAATTAATGGATCCCATTCCAACCTTTCAAACCCTCTCCCCCTTCCTGTCCTAGGTTATTCAGACTGAATGTCCCCTCCTCTCCCTCATCCCCATGAGCAACTGGTAAGCGACTTTAACAGGAATCCCAAATTGCCAGGAGCCTCATGCGTGGTTCTGCACAGCAATCCCAAAAGGGGAAGGTGCTGGCTGGGGAGAGGTGTGGGGTGGATTACACCTGGCTGGGACAGATAGGACATGTCTACTCAGCCTGATCTGATGGGTCAGTTTCTGGAATTTATTTAAGTTTCCCTGCTGGGGTGTGTAGCAGCCTCCTCTGTTGTTGATACTCCCTCCAGACACATTCCCACCCCCAGGTTTGCTACAGCAGGGCTCTGTCCTCACGTCCACAGCTTTGATAGTGGCTTGGCCAGTTCAGGGAGTGCATACTCTGCTCCCCCTCCACTGCCAGGGATCACAAAGGGATTTCTTTGGGGAACCAGTTTTGGAGCTAGCATCCAGAAACAAACTTCCAAAAATTCCTGCCCTCCTCCCCCCCCTTATCTGCTGTGCCTACGCTGTCCATCCCCTCCCCTTCCCCAAGGGGAAAGATATGTTTTTCCCCCGGGGGCTGCTTTGGCTGTCTCTCTGTCTCTCCCATGCATGTGTGCACATGCACACATACTCGCCTATGTTCCCCCATTAAGAGATTTCCCACACACAAACACACATGGGGGTGGGGGAGGCAAAATACACCACTGCAATTTCCTAGAATGTAAGCAGTTTTTATTTACACAAATTTCTGGAGAAAGCCTCCTGGAAAAGAATTCTTTTTAAAAATATACTGAAGACATAATTACACACATCTGTGTGTCTGTATCTTTCCGTCTGTGTGTGTCTCTTTATGTCTGTCTCTGTCTCACTTTCCCAAGAGGAGGCTCCAGAAGCTCTGCAGGGGACTATAATTGGGTTTGCCGGGAACAGTGCTGAGTTTGCAGGGAACAGTGCTGAGGATCAGAGGGTATAAACTCAGAGGGATATCATGATAATTATTCCTGATATCCACTTCTTCAGCAGCTGGGCAAATCAGGAAGTGATAGGGCAGCAGGCATGTCTACTGCTTACTGCTTGCTGCTGCTCAGAGCCCTCAGTCAGCCAGCAACCCATTAGCATGTCTAAGACATTTGGGGCCGGACAGCCTAGCAGGACAGGGCAAGTGTTTTCTATTAACCCTATCCTGGAGAGAAGAGAACTCCCTCTACGTTTACCTCTATCAATCCTACACACTATCAATTCTACACACACAAGCTCACATAATACCCTCCCCCCCCCCCCCTCTTTACTACAATCCCTTACTAAACTCCCCACATTTGGAAAGTACAGGAGTGTTTAACAAGGGGTGTGTTCTATTTGGGGGTTGGAAAAGTACAGGGTTTTAAGACAAGAGTAATGGCTTTCAGAACAATTGCAGGATAAAAATGGTACACAGCACATAGGACTATGTTAACAATAGGTAGAAAAAGTTAAATATGCGTTATCCTGTCAGATGTTTACAGGTTTCTGTACATAAATGAAATATGCATTATCCTGTCAGATGCTGTACAAAGAAAGTTTGCAGGTTACAAAGTTTTGTTTTTTGTTTTAAACTCAGAAGTTCCCCCCACTTTGTGTGCGCCTTAACTTATGTTCTGAGGGTATTGTGCATGTTTCCTTTGACAGTGATGATGGAGAGATGAGATCTATCAGAGTACTAAAACTGATTTCCCTCACCCCACCTCACTTGTTAGTAGTTAAGGCATGGAAGTTAAGGAGCAGGTCTGTCATCCTGTGGCCACAGTTGTTATGACTCATAAATTGTGGTGGTGGTGATTTGGGAGACTATGATAAACTGTTGGTGTATTCTTTTTTTGTTTGTGTTTTTGTTTTGAGATTAGAATAGGTGAAAATTAGGCAACATTTCTTCACTGATCACTTTGCAACAAATTGAAAGTGTGCGCTTTAACTTATAATTTCCAGGTGTTGTGTTGTGTGGCTAAATGTATAAGCACCTTAACGTACCTCTTAAACTGGAGACTTTTTCATTATGAAATTATAAAGCAACAGGAGCCATTCTATAGTTAAGATGTAACCAGTCTTCTATTATAATTACAGGGAACTGCAGATTCCCCTTAATGTAGTCTATCCTCCCTCTTTATCTTCCCCTTTTAAGTTGTTTTGAGTTGATTTTATATTTTTATGATTGTAAAGCACTCTGAGTGTCATTTAAAGGCAGGGGAGAGATATAAAATAAAATAATTATTATTGCAAATATTCTTGCAGCTATAAAATCAAAGCTATCTAAGCTACCCATAAGAAATTTGGATATCCTCCTGCAGATCTCACCTTTTGAAAGTTGGTGAAGTTTGGTTAAGGGGTGCCAGAGTTACAGACAACCAAATTTTGATCAGGGGGGAGCACTTTTTTGGCAACTTTTTTTTCCACTCGGTTAACTAGTGTAGAAGTTAACCGAGGGCCGTTGTTCACTGTGTCCAGTACTTTATAAATTTGGCCAACTTTAGTTTCTCACTTTCACTGCCTTCAAGACACCCTGCTAAGTCAAACTTGAGTTGTTGTCCAGTCATGAAATAGATTCTCTCACTGGTGCATGCCTAACAACAAGTTTCTCATACTACCGAACAAGGATGACATTAGAAAATGATGAATTTCACTTTTAAAGAGCATGTACTTTATTCAAAATGCAGATTTCAAGTCAAAGGCACAAAAGAACAGCTCATAATCACAAAATACAGTTTTTCCCTATATTTATTTTGGACGCTGCACAAGAATCCCGAATTACCGAACAAAGGCGAACGATAGTCTGAATCTGAATCCAGATCTAGTGGGATGTGACAGCTGCTGTTACAACAACTGTTTGCACTACGGTGACTTGTGTGGATGTGGAAATCATTGTGTTTATAGCCACATGACTGTGCTGCAACCAGTTTTGCAATTGCACTTTCACAATTCTAATAGGGCCTCTGGAGCTGGGGAATTCATGCAGTAAATTGGAACCAGTCAATGATCTACCAACTTCCAGCCATACTCAGTTGCTAGTGAAAGGGATGGCATTGGTTTCACTGAACTTTTCCAAATGAGTGCCATGTAATAAGCTTGTGCAAGATGTGGTTGCAGTATCCCTGAAGGTGGTGGCAGCTGATGACATTTCTTCCCAAATCTAACAAAAAGTATCCAGCGCAACTCCTTCAGTGATGGTGCAGTTGCACCACCGGTTTTATAACAAGAGACGTGTACTTTTCTAAAGCAGATAAGATCATATCAGGCATAATTTCTGACACTCAAAACAGAGTGAATACATGAAGTATTTCATCAGTTGATTTCATGAAGGCTTTAAACTGACCTTGCCACCCTCTTCATTTCAAAAGATTCAGTATTATCTGTATCCTTAAATGCATACCATCCAATGAAAGCCTCGCATTTCTTTGATCCCAGCTTCACAAAGTATTCAGGAATGGAAATCTTCTCTGATCCTTGCTTTTGGAGCAAGGTGGTTGACTGGCAGAAGAGAACAGTGCCCAACTAACAGGACAAACACATCAATATCAAAAGAGAAAACATCAAGTTTTGTGTCAGGATCCTTCTGACTGACATTAACTGCCCTGTGAAGGATAAGCTGATCCCCCTCTTCTAGGCTATGCATATCACTTTCCATCTCACTCATACTGACAATTTCTGAAAGGGGGTAATTGGCCCTCACGATAGTGTGGTAAGCAACCAGCACCTTCTGTTGACTGTTACGGAAATGGGAGATGACTTTCTCACCCAAACACTTAGTTCACCTTTGCTTTTCAGGTTTGTCTGAAAGTCTTTAACTGAATTTATCTGTCTCATCATTTACATGATAATACACCAACTTCATCTTGGCAGTTCTCTTACTACTTCTACTACTACTACTACTACTACTACTATTTATACTTTCTGTAGTGCTACTAGTCATACAGTGCTGATGCTTGGCACGGGTTGCCTTCTTGAGTGACCCCCTTAAGGTACTGATCAAAAACAACCCTCAATTCATCATAGCCTCTGCATAATATATTAAGCATGCTTAGAAATTTTGAAGAAAAGTGGTTTACATTGATGAGGACAGGAGTTGCTTTCCACATTGGGATGTAAGATTTGATATGACAGGAGTAGCATTCCATCCACTTTCCTTTGCAAGACCATCAAGTCAGCTCCATAAATGAAATCGAGTCACAACCTAAGTCAACATTATTGATTTCAAATACTGTTCTCACTCCTTTCTTCACAAATGTTGGGATATAGACACCTTCTGTCTTTGCACCCATTTCACTCACGACTGCTCTGGCAATTCACGTAGCACACCTCTGGGCTTCTTCATACATAATAGCAAGATTCAAGTTGTGATGGATTTCTACATCCTCTCATGATCATCCTTTCTGGTATTAAATATTAAAGCAGTTCTGACAGTTAAAGGTGTACATCTGTCTTTGTGGATGCCTGTGTTCGTTTTAGCCTTGTAAGCAACCTGTTGCTTTGTTCTAAATGAGGACACAATGTGATCCATGAGATTCGGACTTGATTTAATGTCCTCTCTTCTGCTCATGTTCAGGCTTTCATGTGGCCCACCAATAACCCACGTTATTAGCTGTTTACATTTTTTAGGTCATTGATAATCTTGAAATGACCCACTGAACTGCCACTCTGGTATTTCACTTTGGATAATTTATGCAGCTTTCAGTAGAACTTCGATTTCATTCTCCATGTGACATCTCTCATGATGACTTGATAACACCTTTTCTTAGTTGCTGTTGAAAACACAATCTCAGGTTTTGCCCCCCTTTTTGTAAAATTCACATCAGTAAGAGCAACTGCTTGATATGAGGTTTCAGATTTTCATCCATGTCAACAGGCACACCTTGCCTTCAAGCAGCGATCGATACATGTCCTGAATGCTGCTCATATCCAGTGTTGGGCATGGTTCATTATTGACATCTGCATGGAATGTCTGCACAATATTGACAATTTCCATTGGTTTGCTCAATAATCATATGTGGAGCACTGTTGTCCTTTCACAAAGATTCAATATTGTTTGTTTCAACTCTCAAGCAATTCAGGTGGTATTTCATACCTTGTGCAGAAGGATTTTTTCATCATTTAAGTATGCCATTTAGGCATGAATGTCATCATGTTTGCTTGATTGTTTGATTTTGAGGAACATGGCTGAAGATCTTAGTGCATGTAACTTCTCTGAGTCATTTGTGGTCTGGCAGAAGAGAGACAAATTTGAATCAAACGGCTTTCTTCTTTGAGGCTCCTGGTGATCTTTACTGTTACGATTCTGTCTCCCACATTTCTTCTGGCCACCATCTGAGAGAGGGCTTTCTTCTGCTTCTGTTGAGCTTTTGGAAGATTCCTTTGTTGGTAGGGAGGTTGGTAGCATTTTTGGTGATAAGGATAGTTTATGGAACAATAAAATGCAGGTTCTCCACTTGCTGTTGAATATCTGTGTTTCTCCCCAATAAAGACCACTGTCTTGCATAGTCTTTAATAGTTTCCAGTGATGCTTTACTTGCCACTGAAGTTGGATCTCCACAAATCTGATCACAAATTATTGCAACAATCCATTTTGTTCAGGTTTCATAGGAGGAAAACAGAAAAAAAGAAACCAGATCACTGAATGTATATGCTATTATGAAGTTTCAGGAAAATAATGTTTTTTAAAAAGTCACCACGATGGACGACAAGTAAAGATCTCATCTATGTGATGTGAACAATCCAGTACAAAGTGAAAAACGAAAGTTGGCCAAATATATAAAGTATATCAATAAATGAGTCAACTGCCCCATGACTATAGGGAACAGTCCTACAAATGAAACTTGGCATATGTACTGTTGGGGGCGGGGAAGGTAGTGCGGGCACCAGAGCCTTTTGTATTGTTTGTTTGGTTTTCACCCCAGATCCGGAAGTTGTAAATATAATAGGAGTTTCCCATATTGTTGATGAGGATCATAATCTGGATCTCTGAGATACGGATCTGTATTTCAGACACTCCATTTATGATCACTTTGTCCATATAAACTCTTGGTGTGCAAAGGAGTGGACGTAGCTAGTGGTGTGATGGTGACAGGAGGTGGGGGGGGGATACACAGGGCACAGGTTAAGGCCATAGCCTTAACTCCCCCTTCCTTACTACAATCCCCCTTACTATAATCCTTCCTTACTATAGTAAGGAATGGCCTTAAGAGTAGGCTTTGGCCTTAATTTGCAATTTCCATGTTTTTTGGTGCTTGAATTTTAGTGCACGCCTTACCTAGCCCTTAAACCAGACTTTTTTTATATTCGAATATTCGTGACAATAAGGCTATTCTCATATGTCAGTGAAGCCAATTAAAAAAAGGACTGTTCCTTAATAGGCCAGTTGTGTTTATTAATAATAATAATAATAATATTGATGATAATAATAATAATAAATAAAACTTTTAAAAGTACAGGAAAATATATACGGATCACTCAAATATGGCCTCTTTGTGCGCTTCTCCAAAGGAACCGGCCACTGGTAGGCTACACAAACCATTAGTCTGACCAGTATGGTACTTGTTATGTTCTTACAAAAGTTCTTTCTCTAGAGTGTAAGGATTTAAAATAAGTACTTAAGCTCTTAAAGCACAATCTTATGGAAACTTGTTCTTTCTTTATCCCACTAGGACTCCTCTGATGCTGTCTGTTCTCAATGGGCACACAGACTGTGTTTATTCACTGCTTAACAAAGGAGCAAATGTAGATGCCAAAGATAAATGGGGAAGAACAGCGTTACACAGAGGGGTAAGAGGCTAGGGGTGTGAAGAAGGCACTCCTGTAGTTTTTGATGAAAACAATTAGTTTTTTAGAAAACCTGTTCATTTTAGGGTTGTTTTTTTTTGTTGTTTTATTAAATATTATAAAATTTAAAATATCACTGCACATATGCAAATGGTCGTTGAACCACTCGGTGCATGCGCATCATTATTCAAATGGTGGTGGCAGCATCACTGCCATTTTGGAAAAGGGCAGCCACTCTGCACGTGCACAAAATGGCCACTGCGCGTAAAAACTATACAGATTGTACACCCCTATAAGAGACTAGCTCCATTTCAAGGAAAGTTTATCGTTATGAATTACAAACTAAAAACATCTGGTTTACAGCATTGTTGAACTTTAACTGTAGTATTTTAGTGCATATGCATGGTGGGTCTTTTCTTTCTTGCACTCTGGTTACTCGTTTTGCCCACTAACTGAAGGTTTGTTTTTGTTTCTTTGTTTTTTAAAAAGGCTCAGCTAATCTTAGAGTAACCTAGCCTAAGTATTGCAGAAATGAAAGGAACTATTTGTCTATGTCCTTATGTGTATATGAATGCCTACACCACTGGTGCTATATAAATAATAATACGACATACTTGTATTTACCATTTTTAGGCAGTCACTGGACATGAGGAGTGTGTAGAAGCACTGCTTCAGCATGGCGCAAAGTCCTTGTTACGAGACTGCAGAGGACGAACACCTATACATTTGTCAGCTGCATGTGGACATATTGGTGTACTGGGGGCACTATTGCAGTCAGCAGCATCTGTGGATGCAGTACCTACCATAGCAGACAATCAAGGATATACATCACTGCACTGGGCATGCTACAATGGTAAGCAAAACAGTAGTATTTCTCAGAACTGTGTTTGAGGGAGGAGTACAACTATGTAGCATTTTAGCATCTAAGAACCTAACTGAAAAAGGCATTTGAATTCTACTATAATAATTGAAAAAACACTGGCTCAAATTTATAAAATGAGGCGGTTACAGTTTATCAAGTGAGGTGAAAATATTAAAATCTTATGATGATTGCAGGGTGAAAAATATTTAGGGAAAATAGGATGTATTTATTTTCCCATACGTCCCAAAGCAGTGTAATCAGCTCTATATTACAAGATGACTTTTTCTGAAGTTCTGCAAGGTTTCTGACTTGGGACCCGAGACTGGATTGAGAGGAGGCATTCATCCACTTTCAGTTTTGCAGGTTGTTAACTGACACTCCTTGGCAGACTCTGAGAACAGGGCTTGCCCATGTCCTTCCAGTGAGACTAGGGTTAAAACTGGACTCTTGAGCTCAGAGTCCAGCATGCTATCAATGGAAACAGTGGCTCCCTTACTAAACTCTGTACCTCCCCTCAAAGTGGATGCACTGTAAGACCAGATACAATCTTTAAAAAGAAAGCAATTACAAAAAGAGAGGGCGATTTGAAATGTTTTACTGCAAGCATTTGCCTAGGCTAGCATGTGGATGTTCCTGCTCCCACTGAAATCTATAATAAAAACTACAGGGTTGCACCAGTAATTTAGAGGCTGGACATCACATGTCGGAAATGTAGCTGTAGATGTCCTGCATCCAAGCAGGAGGTTGGATTAGATGACCCCTCAGGGATCTCTTCCAACTCTATGATTCTAGATTGACTAGGCCACAGGATTTTCAGAACAACTTTAAATTTTACTCTTAAGTAGATGCTCTTCTTTGTTTAGCCCCTATCGGTCCTCATGGAAAAGGTTGCATTTTTCACTTTTTGTAAGCATGTCTTGCTTTCTTGGCAGCATCTGGCTAAAATGCTGTTGTATATACCTCCAATCTTGCAGTGTTTCTATTCCCTGCCCCTCACCTGAGCAGCAGGGAGTGAAAGTGTTATGCATGCCTGCATTGGGAGCCCCACATTAGGTTCCACACTTACAATGCACCATGCTCCTGTTCTCTGCCACTCTCCTGAGGATAAGACACTGATGCATTGCAAGCTTGGAGGGATATACTACAGTATTTTAACCATGCACTGCCAAAAAATAATTGTCCACTCAAAGGTATTAACGTTTTTTAATATACTCTCTATATATTTGAAAACTTTGAGATACCCAGGGTACAGAATACAACTTATCCAATATAAAAAGTAATACCCGGAACTGGAGAAAAGTCGTTTTTGACTAGACCAGAATTCTGTGGAGTTGGAAGACTGTTGGAAGCTGCCCCAAGCTGCATGGCAGGAGGGGCGGGGTAGAAATTTATAAATAAATAAATATAAATAAATAAAGTAGATCCCACTGTAATTTACAGACCTGTGGTTTCATATATCTTGGGTACAGGAAAGTGAAGTCAAGAAACAAAATATTCTCCTACATATTGAGAGAACCAAATATTTTCAAGTCCTGCATCTACTGTATGTGATGTGATTGGAGAAACTGCTTTGAAAGCTCAGATTAATGATAAACAGGAGGATGAAATCTGAAGTTGTCACTGAGTGACACACCTTTCAAGCGGAGAAAGCTAGGTGTTTGAAATTCCTTCACTGGTTCATCTAACAAATACCAAAGTGATGCTCGATGGCCAACCGTCAGAGTTATTTACATTGCTTTCATTGATATATATATTATGAAGAGCATCAGGCAAAACTTCATTTTGAGGGACGAGAGGAAATGGAATTCTGGACTGAACTCATTTCCTCTGTCCCAGTAGCTTGATCTGGTGGATGTAAATGATGCTTGGCAACACTTAAACAATCAACTTAGGAGAGTAACAACTTGCTAAAAATCAAATAGCCGTTTTCTTGCTGGATTCGTATGAAAGGACTGTTGTTGAAGAAGCAAATGTTGCTGTATATACAAGAGACGTACAGGAAAGTCTGTACTGGCTGCCAGTAGCTTTCCAGGCACAATTCAGGATGCTGGTTTTAACCTATAAAGCCGTAAAAGGTTTGGTTGGGCCCCAGGTATCTGAAAGACCGCCTCCTTCCTCATGCACCCTTTCAGCCCCAGAGGTCAGCTTGGGGGTGCCATCTTGCAGGAACCATCTCCCTGAGATGTTTTTACAGGCAGGGTGCGCAAGGAGGTGTTCTCTGTGTCTGCCCCGCAATTATGGGACTCCCTCCCTCTGGGGACCCACCTAGGCCTGAGCCTGCTCATTTTCAAGAAACAATGGATATTTGGCAGACAGGGATAAGGTTGGATGAGATTAAGTGGGACGGCGGGGGGGAGTCTTTAAGGACGTTGTGGGGTAGGATTAGATGGGGCACTGTATACTATCATCCTCCTGACCAGGACAGTGAGACACTGTGAAATGCTAAGGGAGATTAAACAGGCTACTAATGCAGTAATAATGGGCGATTTCAATTACCCTCATTACCAAAGCTTCAATTACCCTCATATTGACTGGGTAAATGTCTCCTCGGGGTGGGATTTAGAAAGAAAATTTCTAGATGTCATAAATGACTGCTTCCTGGAGCAACTCGTCCTGGAACCAACAAGAGAAGGAGCCACTCTGGATCTAGTCCTACATGGAGTGCAGGATTTAGTGCAAGGGGTAACGGTGCTGGAACCACTGGGCAATAATGATCATAATATAATCAAATTTGACATAGTCACAGGAGGGAAAATGCCAAATAAAACCACTGTAGCAACATATAAGTTTAGAAAGGGAAACTGAAAAAATGAGGAAACTAGTTAGAGGGAAACTTAAAGGAGCAGTTGCAAGAATTAAATGTCTACAGGTAGCAAGGAGACTATTTAAAAACACCATTTTGAAAGCTCAGATTAAATGTATTCCACAAATTAAAAAAGGTAGTAAGAGGACCAAATATCTGCCTGTGTGGCTAGATGGTGAGGTGAAGGAGGCTATTGGAGCCAAAAGGACATCCTTTAAAAAATTGAAAGAGAGCCCCAATGAGATAAATAGGGAAGAGCATAAGCATTGCCAAAGTAGATGTAAACATTTAATAAGCCAGGCCAAAAAGGAATTTGAGGAGCAACTTGCTAAAGATGCTAAAACTAATAATAAAAACTTTTTCAAGTACATCAGAAGCAGGAAGCCTGCTAGAGAGTCAGTTGGGCTGTTCGATGACATGGGGCTGAATGGGGGTACTTAGGGAGGAAAAGGACATTGCAGAGAAGCTGAATGAGTTCTTTGCTTCGGTCTTCACTGCAGAGGATGTTGAGGAGATACCCACGCCTGAACCTTACTTTGTAAGGGATGAATTGGAAGAGCTGTCGCAAATCAACATCACTCTGGAGGAGGTCCTAGAGCAAATTGACAAACTAACTACTAACAAATCACCAGGACCAGGTGGCATCCACCCCAGAGTTCTGAAGGAACTCAAATATGAAATTGCAGACCTACTGTTAGTAATTTGTAACCTATCACTAAAATCTGCCATTGTACCTGAGAACTGGAGGGTGGCAAATGTAACTCTGATATTTAAAAAGGGATCCAGAGGTGATCCTGGAAACTACAGACCAGTAAGCTTGACGTCTGTGCCGGGCAAAATGGTGGAAACGATCATTAAGAACAGAATCGCTGGGCATGTTGATAAACATGGCTTAATGGGGAAGAGTCAACATGAATTTAGCAAAGGTTAGTCATGCTTCACTAATCTGTAGGAATTCTTTGATGGTGTAAATAAGCATGTGGACAAGGGAGACCCAATAGATATAGTGTACCTGGATTTCCAGAAAACATTTGATAAGGTCCCACATAAAAGATGCTTGAGAAAATTAAAAAGTCATGGGATAGGAGGTAGTGTCTTACTATGGATCGTAACTCATTAAAGGATAGGAAGCAAAGAGTAGGACTGAACGGTCAGTTTTCACGATGGAGAGATGTAAAAAGTGGTGTGCCCCAGAGATCTGTATTGGAACCAGTGCTGTTTAATGTATTCATTAATGATCTGGAAAGGGGCGCTAAGAGTGAGGTGATCAAATTTGCTCGTGTTTTAACTACCTTGAATAACTTGTTGTCAGCTTTAGACTGTGAAGAACTGCAACAGGATCTATGAGACTGGGTACCTGGGCATCTAAATGGCAGATGAGATTTAATGTGGACAAGTGCAAAGTGATGCACGTAGGGAAAAATAATCCAAACTTATGAGTACACGATGCTGGGTACTAAGCTAGGAGTTACCACTCGGGAGAATCACTCAGGAGTGATTGTGGACAATACACTGAAATCCTCAGCCCAATGTGCAGCAACAGTCAAAAAAGCAAACAGAATGTTAGGAGTTATTTGCAAAGGGATAGAGAAAAAACTGAGGATGTCCTCATGCCTCTATACAAATCAGTGGTGTGACCACACTTGGAATATTGTGTACAGTTCTGGTTGCCCTATCTCAAAAAAGACATAGCGGAACTAGAAAAGGTACAGAGAAAGGCAACGAGAATGATAAAGTGTACGGAACGGCTTCTGTACAAAGAGAGGCTTGACAAGCTGGGTCTCTTTAGCTTTGAGATGAGAAGACTGAGGGGACATGAAAGAGGTTTATAAAATCTTGAGTGGTGTGCAACAAGTAGATAGGGAATGGTTATTTACCCTCTCAAATAGTACTAGAACTAGGGGACGCTCTATGAAACTAGTTGCCGGCAGATTTAAAACAAATAAAAGGAAGTACTTTTTCAGTCAATGCATAATTAACTTATGGAATTTGTGGCCAAAGAATGTTGTCAGGGCCAGTAGTATAGCTGGGTTTAAAAAAGGATTGGATAAGTTCTTAGAGAATAGGTCCATTCATGGCTATTAACCAAGTAACTTACGGGATGAACTTCTTACTGTTGGGAGTTGGGACTGAACAATGGGGAATGGATTGCCCATTGTGACTATTGTTTCTTCTCCCATGCGATCAAGATTGGCCACTGTTGGAGGACAGGATGCTGGGTTTGATGGACCATTGGTCTGACTTAGTATGACACTACTTATGTTCTTATGTGTAGAGTTTGGTGGGGCATTAATGAGGATTTTTTTTAATTGACATTTTGATTGTAAGCCACCCTGAGCCTTTGCAGGAAGGGCAGCATATAAATCTGACTAAGTAAATAAATAAATATTTGGATCATAATTCCAATGAATAATATAGTTGGTTAGAGAGTAAAAATAATTCTCTTAAATTACTATTTCTCGGATTGATTTTGTTTAGAGGCACCAACCAGTTTTATGGCAACCAGGCCACAGTCCATTTCATCCCCGTGTCATCATGAAAGTGCTCGGTTGGTTTCTCCAGACCGTTCATCACCTCAGTGAAACAAACATCCTCTCCTTTTCTGCTACGGAAAGTGAATAGCAGAAGATTTTTTTTTTTTATCTAGATGTGAGCATAGGATATACTGAAAGAGTTCACAAAATACTGTCGTTTAAGAGCTGAACCCTGCACGTGATGATGCATTGTCCTTCCAAAATGCATGAACTCCTGCAACTTTGACTCCAGATTTCTAGTCCTTAGACTCCTGAAGATGCAGAATATTTGGCTAGTGCTCAAAATTAAACAAATCTAAAATCATTCAAGTATGCGCATTAGGCTTGTAACAAAGGCAGACTGTGTAATCATTATTCATGGTACAGGCATATTACAAGAATGGACGGTCTGCAGATTATAAGCCATGTAATACCTATGAACACTATTACTTTACCTGGTCAGTGATCTTGTCCTCAAATGCACGTTAATTTTCAACAGATTGCTCACATGAAGAAATGTATTGTAGTGAGTTGTGTTTATTATTGATATTGTAGACTACTAATTTGTGTCTCTTTGTTCTTTTAAACCCATTCAGGGCATGACAGTTGTGTAGAGCTGCTTTTGGAACAGGAAGCTTTCCATAAAATGGAAGGAAATTCCTTCAGCCCTTTGCATTGTGCTGTGTAAGCAAGTCTAAAATTACTCTAATGGATTTAATTACAATATTTAACAGAAGTTCTCTCTCTAAGTAACAGCCTTTTTAATTTTTGATAGGATAAATGACAATGAAGGTGCTGCTGAAATGCTAATTGATACACTGGGTGCTGGCATTGTTAATTCAACGGATGCAAAAGGAAGGTGAGGATAGAAATTCTGCATGTAGGAAACATGTTTTGCAGTGCAATGAAATACTTGTTTTGTTACACTGTATCATAATGAATGTTTTGTTAAATGTATTTTGATTATTAATTTCCCTTTCCTATTCCAGAAGTATTTCTATTTAATATACTGTAAGTGATTTTGTAAAATGTTCAAAGTCATGATTGAGTTAACAGAACTGAATTTCCTTCCTGTGTTTGGAGCTTGGGTGCTTTCAGCATTACATATAATTGTATGCAATAACAGTCTTCATTCCCGTCAACCATATTTCAAAATTAAATATTTTGCCTAAGTGTAATTGGCCACAGTCCGCTGGAGCGGCGCACATATGCTTCCCTGTTAGGAGTCAGTGGACACTGAGAGTTGGCAAAAACTACACCCCCTTGTTTTATACACACAGGGAGGGGTATATCTGGGCAGCAACAGCTCCTCCTTCCTCTGCATCCCAGTGCACCTGAGTAAGATAAAGCTACTCCACTTCCTGGATGGTGCAGAAGAGTAACCTGCATGCACCCAGTAGGCTGGGTTGAAACAACTGTTCCATTTTCATTGAACATTTCCATGAAAATGGAACAGCTATGTTGTTTTTTGGAACAGAATCCCAACTGAATATTTTTAAAAGAAAAAAAATATTGCCATTTGTGCATGTAAAAAATGGCTGCTGCATCGATGACGCCTTTTGGGGTATGGGCAGTGGCTATTATGCACAAATCTCTTGATGTTGGAGTGCTTGCCAATTATCGCCCAGTCTCCAATCTGCCTTCCTTAGGGATGGTGATTGAGAAAGCTGTGTGGCTACAGAGACACAGACTCCCAACGGTATTTTGGGAAAATTCCAGTCTGGGTTCAGGCCTTTCCACAGGGTAGGGACCACATTTGTCAGGATGTTGAACAATCATCTGATGATTTTAGATCGAGGACAGCTGGCCATTTTGGTCATGCTGGACCTTACAGAAGCGTTGGATACAGTTGACCCTGGGTCGCTGCTTTGGAGGCTGAGTGACGTCACTGATGTGATGGAAGCTGCTGGTCAGTGGTTTCAGTCATACCTGGAAGGGAGGAGCCAGTTGGTGGTGATGGGTGGATATGCATCATCCCCGAGGAGCCTGAATTGCGGCATTCCGCAAGGTTCTGTTCTTTTGCCCGTGGTGTTCGACATATACGTGCAGCCCTTTAGGGATGTCATGATCAAGCATGGGGTTGAGTATCTTGAGTACGCTGATGACACACAACTGTATATCTCTTGCCCCATGAGCCCTGTCAACTCAGCTTCTTCCCTGGAGGAATGCTTGAATGATATAGTCACCTGAATGCGTCTGAACTACTCCGTGCTCAATCCAGGGAAGATGGAGGTGATGGTGGAAAGGGGCAGCCAATATGACGATGCCCTTACCTCCCTCCGGACCCCTGAATGTGGATGGAGTCTGGGTGTAGGTCATTTGCCAGGAAAAGAACTTGGGCATCATTTTCGACCACAGTGTCCATGAAAATCCTGGTATTGGACATGGTTTGGAAATGCTTTTTTCAGCTGTGCAATTTGTGTAAATGACACCTTATTTATCTCAGGCTGACCTTGCTACAGTTACCCATGCTCGGGTGACTACGAGGCTTGACTTTTGTAACTCCCTCTTCTACAGGCTACCAGCAGGGCTTATCCGTCACGTGCAGCTTGTTCAGAACACAGCAGCACAGCTGCTTACTGGTTTAGGCAGCCGTGATCATATTATGCCCACACTGCATTCTCTGCGTTGGCTGCCTGTGGAGCAACAGATTGAGTTTAAAATTGCGCTGCTCGAGTTTAGGACACTGAACGGTTTAGGCCGTGGCTATATGTGAGACCTACTTCTGCAGTCTGACACCGATGGGTATCTGCGCTCAGGAACCTCCCCTGTTTGGGGGGGTTCCGCCATCATGCCTTAAGTCAGCGGGTGATTGGACTTTTGCTATGGCAGGTCCCTCTGTGTGGAACACGCTTCCTACGGATGTCCATCTCAGTTCCTAACTCCTGTAAAAAACACCTGAAAACATATTTATTTATTTCCCTATTTTAAAGTAATTTATTATTATTTTAAATTGTCATTGTAAATCGTTTTATACGGTTTGTATTGTTTTATATTTGTGAAATGCTCTGAGTGCCATGAAAGTCAGGGGGTGCTATATAAATAAAATTATTTATTAAATTGGCATGGCAGACATTTTTCACATGTGCAAATGGCCAGTTTTTTTTTCCTTTTTTCCCCCATTTGTTCCAATTAGAACAAATAAAATGTTCAGTTCTGATCAAAATCAGAACCAGACGAAATTCTGCTTTCCCACTAGCCGTCACCCCGAGGCAGGACCCACGGGCCACAACTAGGGCACAGAAGCGGGAAAGCCTGTCCCTTCTCCAGGTAGCTCCAATTCCAGCAGTGTCTGAAAGGGAAGATGTTCCACCTCCTTCTTTCCCTCAGCACAGGATTGCCTTAGTGCCCAAGTGGTCGGCTAATGGCAGAGCCAGGACCAGAGCAGGGTCCTCTGGGCAATGGTGCACCCATCAGGAGGACAGGAGTGTTGTGTCACTGCCTAGACAGCCCCTGTTGCTCATGCATGTAGCCATGGGGTATGACTTTCCCCTGGCGCTCTGGGTCCATTGACTCCTACAAGGGAGCTTATTCACACTGAGTTGCAGCCACTGGATGCCTATATGGGAGACCAGTTTATGCTAAATTCTTCTTTTTAATTGAAAGCCAGTTTTTCACTGACAATATATAATGATTATAAATTTTAAAGTTGTAAAATAATCTTATAGGAGCTGTGATAACTTCACCCATACTGGCCCAGTTTTATGATTGGATCTGTGCAGGTGTGGGGGTTGTGCATACTAAACAAATTGCAGGATCATAGCCAGTGTTTGCACCTGTGGATAAAAAACAACAACATTGTGAGTTCTATGGATGTGAGCCCTTTTCTTTTCATTTCTTGCAGAACTCCCCTTCATGCAGCAGCTTTTACAGACCATGTTGAGTGTTTACAGCTTTTACTCAGCCATAATGCTCAAGTAAATGCTGTTGATTCTTCTGGGAAGACTCCTTTAATGATGGCTGCAGAAAATGGACAAACTAATACAGTTGGTAAAGAGAAAGCTGTACATATATTCTAATAATGGACAGTGATATCTTACTGTATATCATTGCTTTAGAATTACCATTCTTTATACACACAGATGTTGTTTATTTTCATCTTTATTTTCCAGAATTTTAAATAGATTATATTTTTTAAATTACCATTTGCAGTTAATGCAAACTTTTTGTTTCCTGCAGAGGTGTTGGTTAGCAGTGCTAAAGCTGATCTGACCTTGCAAGATAACAGCAAAAACACAGCACTGCATTTGGCTTGCAGCAAGGTATGTATCGATTTCCATTGGAGACGCTTCTTGCATGACCTATCATTAATGACCACTAACATGGGCATTGTTTAACTCTCTCATTGAAAATAAACCTGTGAAGAGGTACTTTGAAAAGGGACAAAGGGGGAGAGAGACAAAGGGTTTGTTGTTGGGGTTTTGTTTTTTTTTAAAAAAAGATCACATCTGAAAAACATGTTTGCTGTATGTTTAGGGTCATGAAACTAGTGCCTTGTTAATACTGGAGAAAATTACAGATAGAAACCTCATCAATGCCACCAATGCAGCCTTGCAAACGTAAGTAAACCTGTAACAAAGATTTTACAATTTGAAGGTTTTTCTGCAGTTGAAAAAGCTAATCGTGTTTTTCATAAAGGAGAAGTGTTTTTTTGAGAAATATTTTTCTTAATAGAAAAATGTGAAACAATTAATAGTTCATATTTAACATGACTATCAAGCCAAGCTGTATTTGAAGAGGCAAATTTTGTGTTCAAGTATCCTTCTGAATTAGACAGAGATGGCAGAAAATTAAAAATCATGTCAGTACTGGTCATGGAATTCTACTGGAATGACTTAATCTTATGGCATTCTTACAGCTGTCTTTTGTGTTCATTCTTTATGGGTATTAACCAGGTCTTTCTCTCCCTAGCTCTGCAGCCTCCTCCTGCTGGGTAAATTTACCGTTGATCACTAGGAGGCAGATGATCATTTTTAAATTTTATTCTGTTTTCACTGCCCTGTGTCACCAGAGCTACCCGACTCTCCAGTCCGTCGTCTGCCTTCAGACTGCTAGGATGCGCCTTAGGGATCCTCACGACAAGATACGTTAAATTGCCGGGGCATTGAAGGGGAGCAATCCCAGACGCTGTCTCGGGTTTCGCCTGGCCAGGCCGCTTACCTTTAACCCCTGCCGGCTCCTTTGCATTGTGCCTGGGAGCGGGGGAGGCCGTCAGTTTCCCGCTTAGCGGGGAAGTTTCTTATCGGCACTCCCCCCGCCTAGAGACAGGGACATTGCGGCTGGGCCCTGTCTCTGCTCATTCAGCACACGCCTCAGACTTTTAACAAAAAAAAAGCTGAGGGAGAATAAAGTAAAGTGAGCACTGCCGGCAACAATCCGGTTCCCCCCCCAACCCCCACTGGTGGGTTGGAGGCGGCGGCAGCGGAAGGATGGAGCCAGGACGCTCAGGTACCCTCCCTCGCCTCTATAGCCCAAACGATGGGGGAAATAATGGCCTCATTAAAAGAACTCTCCCAGCCCAAGGGCAGGAAGAGAAAAAGGGCCCCACCCACTGACAGGCCCAGCAGCAAGTTGCTGAGGGTGGGAAAACCCAGGGCGGCAAGCAAGAAGGGAAAAGCTCCACTAGGGTGAGCCAGAGCCCAGATTCTACAATCCCCTCAGGCCTCTGAAGGTGAGGATCAGCCTGGGGAAAGCAGTCAGGGCTTCAAGGCCTAGCGGCTACCACAATCAGAATCAGACTTAGAATCGACAGGGGAGTTTTCTGAGTTGGAGGAAGGGGAATGCGTGGAGCCCACAGCAGACCCTAAAGACAGAGAGAGGCAATTCCCTAGCCACCTCAGAGAGGAGTTGCTAGGGCAAGTGATTAAAACTCTCCAACTGAAGGAGAAGCCCTCGAAGGAGGACTCTTCAGATTCCTAGGAAGAGGAAACCAGGGAATATATACCAACGGTGCATGGCAGGGCCCAGGGCCTGCCCCTAGATAAAGCCTTCGAGCGAATAGTGCTCAAGGAATGGAAACACCCTGACAAAGCATTTAAAATGAACAAGACCCAGGACTCCCTGTACTCCTTTTCCAGGAGGAAGGAGCCCCTGTTTAAAAGCCCTAAAATAGATGCGGGGGCAGCAACACTAGCCAGGCAGACAGTGTTCCCGACCGAGGGGGATTGTCACCCTAGGGACTCCACGGATCAAGCAGTGGACTCTTCCCTTAAGAGTGCAGTTGATTCCACAGCAACCTCGTTAAAAATTAACATCGTAGCATCCTGTGTCTCCCGGGCGCTCCTAGCCTGGATGCAGGAGGCCCAGAATCCTGACCTATCAGAGAGACAGTCACAGAGGCTATCCTCCCGCATCTGCATGGCTACCACCTTCCTTGCAGATGCCACAACAGATGCCCTAACTTGGTCTGCCAGGTCCATGGCCAATAACACAGCGGCCAGGCGTAGGGTATGGCTGCGTTCCTGACAAGGGGACACAACAGCTAAAAACCTACTTGCCTCGGCCCCATACAGGGGTGCTAAGCTTTTCGGGGTATGTCTCGAAAAAGTGCTTGAGAAGGCAAACAGCAAGGATAAGCCTAAGACCCTGCAACAGGTGGCACCAAAGAGAGGTTTTTTTCGAGGCCACTCATTCAGATTTAGGGGGTTTGCAGGCACCTCCAGGAGGGGCCACAGCCAATTCACCAGAGACTATGCAAGCAATTTTTCCTTTCGGGGCAGAGGATTTAGAGCAGGAAGGTATGGCAGGCGCAGGGCTAGAGGGCCTAGCATCACCCAGTCTGAAGAGGCATAGTCAGGCGTCCTGTTTAGAGGTAGGGGGCAGACTCCAACAGTTTCAGGCAGCATGGGAAGGGTCCGTAACAGACTCCTGGGTCCTCTCATGCATTTCAGAGGGTTATCACATAGAGCTGGAGTGCCCCCCAAGACAGAGATTGATACCCTCTCCGAGATCCAAGGACAGGGCAAAACACCTGGCCCTATCAGGCGCAATTCAAAGACTGGCACAAATAAAGGCCATAGAAAGAGTCCCAAGTCAGGAACGTTCCTCAGGCGTTTATTCCATCCTCTCCTTGGTCTCAAAGAAGCTGGGAAAATGGAGGGCCGTGCTCCATCTGAAAGCCCTCAACAGGTACATCAGAAAACGGAGGTTCAAAATGGAGACAGTGGCGTCTGTATGTCACAACCTACAGAGGGGCGATTGGATGGTGTCTCTAGACCTCAGAGAAGCCTACCTGCATGTCCCAATCTGGGACCCACACAAGAAATGGCTCAGGTTTGCCTACAACAGAGAGCACTGGCAGTTCCGGTCCCTGTCTTTTGGCCTGTCATCGGTTCCCAGGACTTTCACGAAGATCCTGGTGCCACTCATCGCCGACCTGCGCAGCGAGGAGATTCACATCTACCCCTATCTACACGACCTCCTGATTCGCAGCAGCTCCCACACCAAAGCAATGGCAGACCTGAGCAAGACCATCGAATACGTCAAGAGGCACAGCTTCTTGATAAACAAACTGGCGAGACTACTGGGGCTGCTGATATCCTGCATAGGGCAGGTGACCTGGGGCCGCTTTTACCTGCAACCCTTACAGAGGCAGCTAAGGGGTTTCCAGAGAGAGCTTACGCTCGGGCTTACGCTCGGGCTCAATCCCACACTCCATGTGTTGATGCTTAAGGCCAACAACATTCCAGGAAGGAGTTCCGCTCATGGAGCCATTGAGCGGTTCTAACAACAGACACCAGCCTCAGGGGCTGGGGAGCGCACTCAGGGCCCCATTCAGCCCAGGGTCTATGGTCACAGAGGAATGCAGGCAGGAAGATTAGCTGCCTCGAACTGAAGGCCATTCGTCTCGCCATCCAACAGCTGTACCCGTCGTTCTCCCTCCATCACCTCCTGGTGTACACAGACGTGACGGCGAAAGCCTATATCAATCACCAGGGGAGGTCGAGGTCTCTGGAACTACACCAAGAGGCGACCGGACTTTTTGCGTGGGCTCAGTTCCATCTGCCATCACTGAAGACACTACACATAAAGGGCCAAGACAACATCCAAGCCGACTGGCTAAGCTGGCAGACACTGAATCCACACGAGTGGAGGCTGGACAAGTCGGTATTCCAGCAGATAGTGACCTGGTTCGGGCTCCTGCACATGGACCTGTTTGCCACAAATGACAATACGCAAGTTCCACGCTTCAGGGCGCGCACATGATGCAGGGAGGTGGAAGGGATAGACGCATTCAATCAGCCCTGGCCCAAGGGCCTTCTATACGCTTTCCCTCCGTTTCCTCTGATTCAGCGAACCATAGCCAAAGCGATCAGGGAGCAGGCGTCTCTTCTCCTCGTGACACCGTGGTGGCCCAGGAGGCCCTGGTTCTTTCAGCTAGTGGAGCTCAGTCACTCACAATACCAGAGGCTCCCTCTGCTCCTGACGTTACTCTACCAGGGCCCAGTACAGTGCACAGGGATACACGCATTAAAACTGACAGTATGGCACTTGAGCGCTCAGGGCAAGAGGCTATTCCGAGGCTGTACTTGCTACTATACAGCTCTCCAGGAGGGCTGCCACCAGGAGGAGTTACCGGGCCATGTGAAAGACTTTCGCCATGTAGTCCCTACAGCAGAATCAGGACTCCTTCAACGCAGGGGTGTCGCAGGTCCTTAATTTCCTCCAGCAGGGCCTGGACAGGGGACTTAAGGCTAACGCTTTGGCTAGGCAGGCCACTGCCATAGACTCCGTCCTGAGGGCAACTACTAATAGGGCAGTCTCCTCCCATAAAATCGCTAGGAGATTCCTAAGGGCAGCCAGGGTTATATCTCCCCCGGTGGTGCACAGGGTCCCCTCGTGGGATCTTAATTTAGTTTTGGAGGCCCTGACCAGACCCCCATTTGAACCCCTTAGGCATGTGTTCCTGTTTTTCATGACGTTAACAGTAATTTTTCTCATTGCAGTGACATCAGCGAGACGCATCTCCAAACTGGGGCGTTGTCCATGGAGGACAATTTCTGCATTTTTCACCGGGACTCAGTTACCTTGAAATTAGACCAGGCCTTCTTAACTAAAGTTAATACATTTTTTCATAGGGTACAGGAGGTAGTGCTGCCCTCCTTTTGTCCCAGGCCAGTACACCCAAAGGAAAAGGCATGGCACATGCTGAACGTTCAGCGATCTCTAAAGATTTACCTCACCAGAACCAGGGGATTTAGACAATCCACTGCACTTTTTGTGATCATCAGGCCAGAGTATCAGGGACTCAAGGTATCAAAGACCCTGATTTCAAAATGGGTGAAGCAGACAATTGTAGAAGCATACAGAGCAGGGGGTAGGGTTCCTCCTCTCCAAATTTGGGCCCACTCCATCCGTAGTGCATACGCCCTTAAGGCAAGAGCCTCTTATGAGGAAATTTGCTGGGCTGCTGCATGGGCATCAATTCATACTTTTGTAAAACATTATAAAATCAATTGTTTTCCAATCAGCAGAGGCTGTGTTTGGCAGATGGGTGCTGCAAGCGGTACTGGACACTCCCAGTGCTGTTTGCTCCCACCCCTGAGGTTTGTCATATTGCTTGGGTACGTCCCAGCAGGAGGAGGCTGCAGAGCTAGGGAGAGAAAGGAGAATTGGTAACCTACCTTCGGTGAATTCCTTTCTTCCCGAGTCTCTGCAGACTCCTCCAACCCTCCCTGTCAAACAGCAGGATTCAGGAAACAGGGAGTTGGGACCAGTACCACAGTTTTAGTTGCTGGAGTTTCCTTTTGTCGGCTGTTAGCAAAAACGAGTACAGTTAAAGTTTAGGTACAATTTTTTAGGTTTTTTGGTTGGTTGGATGTGAAGGGGGATCCTGTTCTCACAGAGATTGTGTCTAGTTTTCATCCGGAGATGGAGGACAAATCTTCTGGCTTGGGAATGGACTGGAGAGCCGGGTAGCTCCGGTGACACAGGGCAGTGAAAAATAGAATAAAATTAAAAAATGATCATCTGCCTCCCAGCGGTCAACGGTAGATCTACCCAGCAGGAGGAGTCTGCAGAGACTAGGGAAGAAACGAATTCACCGAAGGTAGGTTACCAATTCTCCTTTCTCCTCATAGCTCTGCATCCTCCTCCTGCTGGGCAGCTCTACCATTGACCACTAGGAGGCAGATGATCTTTTTTCTTCACTGCGCCTGCGTCACGGAGCTACCTGGCTTCCCTGCCAGTCCGTCATCTGCCTCAGGATCATTAGGAGGCAACTTCGGGGTCCTCAGGCCCCTAAAAGGAGAAAGAGAAATTTCATTAGAGGAAAGGCTGATAATATTTGGAAGGAGTGTCAAAGGGGGAAAGAGGCTTCAGCGGGGTGCTTTGGGGGACGATATTTCCGGATGCGGTCTCGGGAGTGTCAGGCCAGGTCGTGTGTAATCTGATCCCCGCCAGCTCCCTCGCATTGAGCAGGGGAGGCCGCACTTGTTCCCTGCTTAGCGGGGGATAATTCTCCACGGCACTCCCCCCTGCCTAAGGACAGGGCCGGTGCTGCTTGGCCCTGTCAGAACTATAAAAGTGAGACAAGTCCTCCCCAGCCGTAGCATGAGCGAGGCCGACAAGAACCCGCCCCCCACACACACACACACAAACACGCACTCCTGCTGGCGGGTCGGAGGCAGGAGAC
>QEPC01000068.1:4065759-4068259 GCA_003113815.1 Sphenodon punctatus
ACAATTACAATTCAAAACACCTTCCACTCCATACATTGCAACAAAACATAAATGCCAAAAAACATAGAAATTAATTCACAATTAGAGCAATATTTAATATTTTATCATCAACATACATGTAATGTATGTACTAAATTCCTTACCATACATACTTCATTTTTAGCAATAACTAAACTTGCACATTTTACAATTACGAAACTAATTTATCATCATAATTTGACAAGGAACAATTGTGTCAGAGTAATTTAAGTCTGTTTCTACATAACTTCATTGTGTACAACGAATTGTATGTCTACACTCACATTCTTTACCTCATTGTATGAACTGTACACAATTTGTATACATGTAAATAACAGACTTACATTACTCTGACACAATTGTTCCTTGTCAAATTATGATGATAAATGAGTTTCATAATTGTAAAATGTGCAAGTTTAGTTATTGCTAAAAATGAAGCATGTATGGGAAGGAATTTAGTACATACATTACATGTATGTTGATGATAAAATATTAAATATTGCTCTAATTGTGAATTAATTTATATGTTTTTTGGCATTTCTGTTTTGTTGCAGTATATAGAGTGGAAGGTGTTTTGAATTGTAATTGTACTGAATTGTGTGTTTGTGTGTATTTTAAGAAAACTCTTGTACATTTAAGTTTATTTTTAAACTTAAGTTTTTTGCTTTGGTTAATTAAAGCTGGGATACAATCTTCAGCCTGTTCTTGAGATTGGAGGCTCCATGGGAATTTGGGATACCAGTGTGCTCCCTTTCTTGGGAGAAGCTCCTAAATTCTGCACATTTGCCCCTATCTGGTATACTCAATCAGGAACTTGGAGATCCAGAACACGCAGTACCACGGACACCCTAGTGTCTGTAAAGACACGTTGACCTTTCGGAGGTATGTGGTGCCTGACTCATTTGATATAGAGTGTGTCCACCTTGTGCTGGATTTGTCTGGGCATAGATTGGGGGTCCTCTTGCACCATTGATTCCCTGATTGGTCTAGCTGACCTGGTCTCAGAGGTGGTGTTGAGATCACCTGAGCTTATTGTTCTGGGTAATTTCAACATACATGCTGGGGCCAGCCTTTTAGGAGAGGAGCAGGAGTTCCTGGCTGCCATGACAACCATGGGCCTATCCCCAAATAATATTGGACCCAGCACATGAGGCAGAACACACGTTGGATCTGATGTTTTGCACTAGCCTAGAGACGGGTTCCGATTATCAGGGGTGGTGTTAAAACATGATTGTCATGGTCAGATCATTACCTCCTGAAGGCCCGGATCCTGGCCCTCCTATCCCCTCATCGGGGTGGTGGACCAGTTAGGTTGATATGGCCCCCAGAGATTGATGGCTCCAATTGGTTTCCAGAACTCCTTGGGGGATAAACCCAGTGACCTGGACGGCTACTCTGTCGATAACCTGGTCACCTTGTAGAATGACATTTTGACCAGGGCCATCGATACAGTTGCACCCAGGTGTCCGCTCTCACTGCTTTGTCAACACAGGTCTCCCTGGTATATCGAGGACCTGAGGCAGTTGAAACAGGAGTGTAGGCGGTTAGACTCACGCAGAAGCCAACCAATTGCAGCATAGATTGTTTTAGGGGAACTATGCCATGGCTGTGATGGCAACAAAAAAAAGCTTTCTTCCTCACTATCATAGTGTCTGTAAAGTCTTGTCTGGCGATACACTTCCACGTGATGGGGGCCTGGTTAACCCAGCCTGTTTCCACCAGGAAATGAAGTCCTCTAATGGTTGATCGGGTTGGCAGCCTTGGAGTGTTTTTGGATCCCTTGCTGCGCTTGGAATACCAGGTGGCGGCGGTGACCAGGAGCACTTGTCACCACCTCCATCTGGTGAAGAGGCTGCAGCCTTTTCTTTCGGACTCTTTCTGGCCACTGTTATCCATGCTTTCATCACCTTGAGGCTAGATTACTGCAACGCACTCTACGTGGGGCTGCCCTTGATGACTGTTGGCAAACTGCAGCTGGTGCAGAATGCAGTGGCTCGGCTCCTTTCAAGGAAAAGTCACCAGGAACACATTACACCGGTGTTTTGAAGTCTACAGTGGCTCCTTATAGCTTTCCGGGCACAAGTCAAGGTGCAAGTGCTGTTTGACCTTTTAAAGCCCTAAACGGTCTGGGTCCTATATATCTGAAAGACTGCCTGTCCTACCATGTCCCATTGCGGCCCCTACGGTCAGCCAGGAGCACGTTCTTGCATATTCCATCTGTTACCATGGGGCGGGGATGTGCAGGAGGGCGTTCTTGGTTGCTGCCCCGGTTTTGTGAAACTCCCTTCCCCAGGAGGTTCACTTGAACTTGAACCTAAGCATCTTCCGGAGGCGCCGGTGTAAAACCTATTTATTTTAAAACGCATTTGGCAGGCAGGGATAGGGGTTGGTGGGCAGGGTTGGTGGGCAGGGAGGAGTTTTGAGGGTATGGTGGGAGTTTTTGTTTGTATTGTTTTGTCTTTTATTCATTGTAAGCTGCCCT
>QEPC01000068.1:4070759-4081628 GCA_003113815.1 Sphenodon punctatus
CCTTGACTCCATTGAAGTCCGTGGAAAAGTCCACTTTGACTTCAGTGGAGGCATGATGTAACCCTGTGAGACTACTTGCCAGGGTAACCCTTGTATTTAAGTACTATGCAGAATCGAGGTCTAAATAATTTAAGCTCTGCAGAGACAGCATGCTGAGTTCCTGAAGAGATCTGTGCAGGTGCATGTTACAGCTTAGCAGCAGCACTGCTGAGTGAGAGAGAGCAACACTAAATCATTAGAGTAGGGCAAGTGTGCAGGGATGGAAATACGTTGCATGAAAGAAAACACTGAGAAAAATGAGTGGCGCTAGTATGATTGTCCTTGACCTATTCTAGATAAGATCATTTAACACGTATACTGAGAAATACAGTAGAGGAAAAGTAATGTCAAATATGTAAATTTGTGTTACCCACAGCTTTCTCCTTGAATTTTTTTTTTAATAACTATAAAATAAGAGTGGAGGAGTGGGAGAACAGAATAGAGAGGGACAGGAGGTATTGGTGGCAACATCCTTCAATGCTCTCCGAGGCTTTGTGATTATTTACCAGTAATATATGTGGTTTCTATTTTCCCACATCTAAGAAGTCAGTGCCTGTTTCTTAAAGGCACGTTTTGCTGATGCTGACCATGCAGCCAATGGTTTATCTCTGAAATTGCTAAGCCACTAAGATAACTAGCATTTCTTAAACTAGGAAATCACAGAACATTTATCTGTTCTACATAGATCCATGAGAATGTGGCCTTTTATTGTACCTGGTTGTGTAGCAAAACTAATTAAAATTTCTGGTCACTTTGGCGTTTTTGGCCTGCTTGTTTTGGGGACACGTATTTCATTATTAAGGCACTCTAGCCTGACGTGAACATCTACACTGATGCAAGTATTCGTGTCTGAAGCTTTTACATGTGTTCTGATTTTTATAGAGTCTTTACTACCTATGGATTTGTTAGTTAACTAACTGGAATTGGACCACGTTTCTTCTACCTAATTACTTTTCTTTTTGAAATATCATCTCTTCTTCTTGCCCTGTATTTCCTAATTCTGTCTAATAAAATTACCCACAGAGAACTTCAGTTTCCCAGTATTTAATCTTTCTGATCTTCAATTCTGCATGTACAAGATATTGTAACCTGTTTATCTGATGTGCGCACATGGACTGTAATTGAGTGGGGAGTATTCTGATATACTTTGTAAAAACAAAGTTTTGCAAAACAGTATTGTAATGTAAACCATTTAACTTTAGGTATGTTCTTAAGCAGTGTAAAAATAATTAAATGAGAATTTTGCTATATGATCACATGGTCTTAGAGAACTCACAAAGATTTGAGTGTATCCTTTTAAACAAAGGTTTCAATTTTATTTTGATTTCTAGGTTACACACCAGCTTTGGCCTGTGCTCCCAATAAGGATGTGGCTGATTGCCTAGCTCTCATTTTGGCCACGATGATGCCTGTTTCATCTAGCAGTACATTGCCTTCCCTTACATTCAATGCCATTAATCATTACACCAACACCTCAAAAACTGTCACCTTTGACTCCTTGCCAATTATAAGGAGTGAACATAGCTCTTACTGTAGTTTCAACAATATTGGCAGGGAGGATGGCTACCCATATACAGAAGAGGATGAACTTAATGACTCAGATTCTGAGACCTATTAAAGGGCTTCGTTGGAGGTCTGAAGAGAGAACCCAATTGCTGAATATAAGAATTGTGCTTTTGAGAAAAGCACTCTATACACACACACACACAAACAAAAAACCACAGATCAACCGAAGAGAAGACTTCTTGTTTTTTATTGTTTGGTGAAAATGAAAGCTTTGTGTATGACTCTAGGAGGTTTTTAAAGAGCAAATTTTGGAAAAGAAACAAAATCTTGAAAAATACTTGGAATCCATGGCAAAAAAATAATAAAGATTGTCAAACCATTTTATTTAATTGTATTTTACCAGTTTGTTTGTGGTGCCAGGAATAATTTCAACAGAATGTGCACCCATGTCTGTAAACAAGCAACACTATTGTACAACAAAAAGGACACTAGATTTAAATCATATCAAAACTAAAACAATTTTGAAGGCAATAAATGAGTTTGGTACAGTAGGCATTGTTTGTGCAGCAAATTGCCAAAGGACCAAATAACTTAAAGGTGTTTTTTAAATTAAAAACATTTTTGTGGAAACGGGAGTAGGTTAAGTGAGAAGTTGTCTTAACCAAACCTTAATTACTTCTGGGAATGAAGCATAGATTTAGTGTTAAGTGTTGATTTTTTTTTAATCATTTAAAAGCCTTCCGACACTATTAAATGTACCACAAAAAGAAAGGAGATGTACTTCTCAGTCTTGTTGGTTCTTTTAGATGAAATGCAGATTACCTTGTCATACTTTTATAATGCTAAAATTAAAACCAGCTAACAAGGTGCAGTCAGGGTGAATATGTACAGTGTAATAAACAAGGGGAAGGGTGGGAGGGATGCAGTAATTGTTGCACAGTTTTAGATTTTTAACTTTTGGGGTTTTAAACTGAAATATTTTTATTTAAAATACATGAAGGGTAATTTACTGGGTGAGTGAAACCGCATAAAATTGAAATGTAATTTTCTGATGCCCTGTTATGGCTGTGAGTTCCTAGGGGAATAGATTTTTCAACAACTTGTCAGTTTCTTTACATCATAAAGTTTGTGAGATTAGAACTTTGCCTTCATATTGTATTTTTTTAAATCCTGGAGTTATAAGTTGGGGGTGGGGGCAATGGTAAATTAAAAAAAAAAAAGAAGTTTCCCTGTTATCAGAAAGGTATATTGTTGCGTCTTTGGGAAAAGATAATGTGTTGTGCTCCATTTAGAAATTCAACAGAAGTTACAAGTCCTTGTAGTACTATTAAAACTTGCCCTAAGTTTTTTTGTTTTGTTTTTTTAATAGGCTACTGTAATTATTTATATATATATATATATATATATATATATATATATATATATATATATATATATATATATATATATATATAAAATTGCCTGAAGAATGGGAAGACTTTGACACATAAGCTGAAGCTTGTCTGTTTAAATATAAGTATTTACTTTATTTGGTTCTACTTTAACTATAACTGTTACTTTTCAAGTGAAATTGCTTATGTACATGCAAAGAATTCTTGCATGTCAGGTGAAGTACAAATAAATTGCTACAAACCGATCCCAATTTTCTTTTACCCTTTTTGTATTGTGAAACTGGAAATCTTAATGCCATTGTAAATTATCAGCTGGTTTTCTGATCATAAAGTGTGGAAACACAGAACAGTATTTTGATCTATTTGATAATTTTGTGGGTTTTTGAAGAATTAATGAGCATGTACATAGAAATAGTGACTGCTTGAATACTGTATTTACCTGCACTCTTTCAGTACATCAAGATTCCTGTATATTTTACAGAGTATAATAAAGCCCAGATGTGAGTTGTATTTAATGAATAATTTATTTGTATCTGTGTGCCATACTTCAGCATTAATTACAAAGGGTTTCTTTTGTTGAATAACTCTTAGGTTTTATAAATTCTATTATCTCAACGCTTTGTTCTTCTAATTCTAAAGGTACTGTAAATATCTCAAACTTAAATGGAAGAAAGGTCAACTTACATGCAGTTTTAATGATTATTGTTTATAATGGAGGTAGCCTTTTTGGAGCATTATATTTTTGCCCAGTTAGTGGTTGGTTTAAATACAGACTAAACGTTAGAAACAACATACAAAATTTTTCCAGACTATAGGGAGACTTGGGCACCAAGATTTTTCTTCCTGTCCTCTTTGGAACTGATGGGGTTGGACAGCCACAAGGGATTTGTCAGAAGACTTCCTTGCCTAGGCTTAGATTCACTACAGCTGACTACCTAATTAGCAGCCTGCTACATTTGAGCCAGATGTAACCTGGTGCTGCTCAGTTTTGCTGTTCTACAATGACTATGTAAAATTTGTGTTTCTGCTTTTCTCTCATTTGATTTAAAGATTTGACCGACTGCCTTCTTTTTTCCTTGATATAACAGAATATTTTTTATTTATTTATTTATTTTTTATTTAAAATGTATATCCCGCCCCTCCTGCCCCACAGCGCAGCCCAGGGCGGCAAACAACACTCAGTAAAAAATTTTTTACTGACTGTAAATCTGCCCAGCTGTGTGTTCACCCTAGACTCTCCCATAGCCTTGGTTCTTTCCAAGTTGGCAGTTTTTGTTTGAGTTGAGATAAGACACACACAGAAAGATGCAGTAAACAGAAAGGTGAACATGACAGTTCTGTCCACAATAAGCTGTCTGGCCTTGAAGAGGATTGCAGAGTAGATTTAGAAAGCAGTCTGTGTGTCTCGTCTGTCATGCTGGCTCTGTGCTGGTGGTGGATTGGCATCCTCTCCTTTAGGACAAGTCTGGTTTTCATCTTTGGAGAGTTCTTAAACCATTGCAGGAAACCGTTTCCCTTCGTGTAAATTAGTCACGTTACCTTATTTTTCCAAACATGAGAATTCACCTCCTCTTGTCTCGGTACAGTTAGGCTGACCATTCTTCCACACACCACCTGTTGTTGTTTTTTTAACGCAATTAGTATTTCTTGGCAAGACAAGGTTACCAGTAAGTGTTGCCAAAGTATAAAAAGACAGATTAACTAAGTATCTTGTCAAAGTTGGAGGCAACCCGCCCACGATTGGGGTTTAGGCCCCAATGTTTGAGGTTTGATCTTCCTGTGGCCACTAATCATCACATCCTATTCCATCGAATTTTATGGTTGGAAGGAATCTCAAGGGTCATCTAGTCAAACTACCTATTCCATGGCAAGATATGTTCTGTCTATAGCATTGCGGACAGATGCTCATCCAGCCCAGCTTTGGCAACATCCAAGGAAGGAGATTCCACAACCTAGCTGGGAAACTTATTCCTTCACCTTACGAAGTTTTTCCAACCTGACATTTTAACTGAAGTTCACGTTGGTGCAATTTAAGCTCAGTCCCTCCCTCTTCTTCCGTCTTCTGTGACAGTGGAGAACAAATGTTCACCATCATTTTTGTGGCATCCTTTTTAGATATTTGAAAACTGCTATATCATGTCCTCTCCCCCTTATTCTTTTCTCTAGGCCCTGAATGTACCCATTCTTTCAAATATTCCTTACATGGTTTCCTTTCCTTCCAGCCCCTTTATCATCTTACTTGCTTTCCTCTGAATCTTCTCCAGTTTTTCTACATCATTCTTAAAGTGTGGTGCCCAAAACTGGACACACTATTCCAGGAGAGGTCTCGCCAGCACCGAGCTATTTCCTATGTCTTAGATAAGATGCATCTATATTTATTTATTTGTTTTATTTCAACGTTTATATACTACCCCCTCCTGCCCAATGGCAGCCCAGGGCGGTGAACAACATATAATAAAAACATAATACAAAAATTATAAAATACAATATCAAATCTCAGTTAAAACCAAAAACAGAGGCCCAAGAAAATAAATAATCCCTTACCCCAAGAGAAAAAAAAACAACGCACTACCCAGCCCCCTCACCAAATGCCTGGCGAAACAGGCATTTGCCAGTGCAGCTCAAAATTGCATTTGCTGGTTTTGTGACAGCATGGCAGATTGCAGCATAGACAACTTAGATCGCATCGTGCTTAACTCTTTTCAGAGCCTTCACACCCTTCACGCAGATGCAATACAGGGGGCCGGAACAGGACGCACTCATACTCGCACGCTCGCACGCTCATACACTCCTCAGGTTCCCAATTAAAGGGAAACCTTTCTTGCCGCCTCTCGCTCTGATCTAAGGCCAGTCCACTGCTTCAAACACCAACGGCATCCTAGTGGGGTGCCGCCGGTCTTATGCTTCTAACTCTGCCCCCTCACTGCACGTAAGGCCCGCCATTCACTGCTCACCCTGGTTACCTAGCAACCCAGTATTCTCACCGCCTGCCAGGCCTACCCCCGCTCTGTCTCCGACACTGCAGCGCCTCCCCGAACCCCCGCCCCCAACAGACCATGACAGTTCTTTGAGTGGGGCTCCACGCATTCTCACCATTGGGGAACTGTGTCTGCACAGATTGGCTCAGGAAGCTTCTCAAAACAGTTTTCTGTCACGTTCTTTGCCCCCCTCCCCCCCATCAGTGGGATTGGCAGGATTGTATTGAGGCTATAAATAGGAGGGACAGAGCACAAATCACCTCAGTTCCTTCCAACCACCACAGTTCTAATCTCTCTCCTGACTGTGGCCCACCTCCCCAAGCTGTACCATGGGGATTCCTCAAAAAAAGGAGGCTTTAAAAAGTGTATCAGGTGCCCTACCTCAATACCGCTTATTGACCCACATGATGAATATTTTGCCTGTCTTGGGGAGGCACATAAGCCAAATGACTGCCCAGATTGTGACACTCTCTCAGGGAGACCGGTAAAGGATCAGAGGGTGCGCCTCTAATTCTTTCTGACAACAAGGATAATCGAGGCACTGGGAGGTCACCCAAAAACTACTCCCAGGTCCTGCGCAGTTCAGCTGCAGAAACCTGACTCAGCCTCATCTTTCACGGTGCACCACTGCCTTCCCTTGTCCTGCTATCAGTACCATCTCAGCCACCATCAGCCTCACCAGTTCAAATACCTTCACCGGCACTGACTCTACCCCATGGAAGGGGACAGTGATGGAGCTGGCAACGATGCTGGGGTGGAGTCGGTGCCAGTGAAGGTATTTGAACTGGTACCCATCGCCCTTTTTGTCAGAAGAAATTGGCATCGAAGAATTATTCTCCCAGAATAAAGAAAATGAAAATGCTTTTAAGACATCTAAGGAAAAAAAACCAGATCACCACTTTAACAGACCATCAAGAATGGAAGTGGAGACAATCTGTTCACAACTCCCCACAGACCTACTTCAATCCCACCAATATCTTCAGCCACCCCCAAAGGGCTCTATGATGGGATTGCCCATGTTCTTCTCTCACTCATCCTGTCTGGATAACAATGAGCTTCTGCAAACCTCATCAACTCAACTTCCAAGACCCTCTCGGCCACCTCTCACAGGGAAAAATAAGGCTCTGGCATCAGCTTGGCACCCTCACTTTCCATCCCCCTGCGGACAACCATCAAGCTTGAGCTTTCTTGCTTGCATGCTACGTTATCAACAATGGCCCCCATATACATACTGGCCATCTCTGTGGTACAAGCCATACCCATGGGAACCACCTTACCAGTCTCTGTACCATCATTTTTACCCACCACACACTCAAAGCCTAGCAGAGCAACACCCTCTGCCTCACTGGGAAGGCAACCAAGATTGATTCCACTTCTGGAACGGATTGTCTACTGGTCAGATAACTTATGATACAAAGGATTAGGCCCCACTAGCTCAGATAGGTATGGCATTAAAGCCTATACTGGGACCAATCACCAGCACTCCAACTATCCTGGAAACGGGAACAGTTCCAGCAATGCAAGTTCTGTTTCTTTGCCTCCAATGCCAACTTTCTCCGCACCACTGTCTCACCTATGTACATCCTTGGCACTACCAATTTTTATGGCACCTACAGAACCCCCAACATCTCAACTGCAGTACCTATGTAAGCCTCCAACTGAAATGCAGGATGTGCCACCGTACAGTGCTTCCAATGAAAATGGCAGAGCTGCTTGAAGGAGAACAACCCCCCACTGAGGAACCAACTTGAAAAAAAAATCAGATACCTCTCAGACAACTCATCCTTGACCCCTAACTTTTCTAACACAAGTTTGACAGAATCGGAAGAATTTCCCTCATCTCCTTCTGACAATATTGCAGACCCAGCACACTTCTGAGGATCACAGGAAATTCCAGTACCTCGTCTTGAAAATGGCAAAAGCTCTTACCAGAAAACTGTATCTGTTGAAGAGGAGGAGGAGAACCCTGTCTACAAAATTCTACATAAACACCCCCCCCAAAGGTGACCTTACCCCTTTCAAAAAAGTTGATGAAGAATTCTTCTCTCCTTTTTCAACAAGATTGATAAAACTCCACCTTGCTATTGCTTCTCAACCATCTCCCTCCCCCATTTCCTTCCTTGCTATTCCCCCTTCCTCGCCTCTTCTCTTTCCCCCAAACATCCCTTGATGAGGTAACCTCCCTCCTCTCTTCATCTAATCCTTCCACCTGCCCGCTTGATCCCATCCCCCCTCGCCTTCTAACAGTGACTGCCCCCACCACTGCGTCTTCTCTTCTGTACATCATCAATCTCTCCCTCTCTACTGTGTCAAATGCCACTCTCTCTCCTATCCTTAAGAAGGCCACTCTTGATCCCTCTGAGCAATCCAGCTATCACCTCATTTCACTCCTACCCTTTGCTTCCAAGCTCCTGGATCGGGCTGTCTACACAGGCTGTCTTGATTTCCTCTCTTCTAACGCCTCCCTTGACCCCATTCAATCGGGCTGGATTCTGCCCCCGCCACTCGACCGAGATTGCCCTCGCCAAAATCACTGATGACCTTCTCTTAGCTAAGTCTAAGGGCCTCTACTCCATTCTTGTCATCCTCGATCATTCTGCCGCCTTTGACACCATCAACCATGGCCGCTTTCTGGATTCGCTATGTTCCCTTGGTTTCCACGACTGTTCTTCACAGATTCTCTTTGTATCTCTCGAACGGATCCTTCAACGTTTCTCTTGCTAGTACCTCCTCTACATTGCTTCCCCCTCTGTGGGAATTCCCCAAGGCTCTGTCCTGGGCCCTTTTCTCCCTTGACACTCTTTCTCTGGGTAAAATTGAATCCCATGGCTCTAGTATCACCTGTATGCTGATGACATGCAACTCTCTCTCTCCACTTCCACTCTTCTATCCAATCTTGTATCGCTGACTGTCTTTCTGATATCTGTGCTTGGATGTCTCACCACCAACTCAAGCATAAAATGGACAAGACTGAACCCCCCCGCCCAAAAAATGTTCCCCTCCTACTTCCCTCTCATTTTCCATTTGAGGGTGTCACCATCCAGCCTGTCCCGCTGGTGCATAGCCTGGGATCTTTGACTCCTCCCTCTCCTTTATGCCTCAGATCCAGGCTGTTGTCAAGTCCTGCTGCTTCGCTCTATTATAATAATGCTAAAATCCAGCCCTGCCTTATGTTGCCACTGCAAAAATCCTAGTCCACACTCTAGTTCTCTCTCGCCTTGACTAGTGTAGCTTCCTCCTTACTGGTCTCTCCTCTCCTTACTTCCTCTCTTGCTGCCCCTCATGCTTGGAACTCCCTGGATACATTTGTTCTGCTCCCTCTCTCCCAACTTCCAAGTCCCTCCTGAAAACCTCTCCCATCAGGCTTTCCATGGCTCATCATGAGCAATAACTTAGTTACAGTGAGGAGATTCTTAAGCCACGTGTACCTGCAACCTCATAAATGTATCCTTGTTTCTCCTGATCACCTCTCCCTTGTCTCCCCCCCCCCCCTTGTCTCCTAGATTGTAAGCCCCTTGGGGTAGGGACCTGTCTACAACTACTGATTGTACAGTACCAGGTACACTGCTGGCGCTATATAAATAAATAATAATTTTCTACTACCCTCCCAATAGATGCACAATTCAGTACTTTTTTACCCAATACCACCAGAAGACCACACTATGTTCATTAAGCATCTAATGGCAAATTCCATGATGGTGCAAGCTTCCTCTGAAAAGACACCAAAGCAAATCCAGCAAAATTTCACCCCTAGACAGGGAAGGGAGGGAGATTGACATATTTGGAAGACAGACATTCTCATCTGCAACAATCCTTCAGGCATCAAACTATGCATCAGTGATGTAAACTATGATCAGTGAAACAATGCACCTGCTCTGGGAGAGCTTAGGACCTATCCTTCAACATCTTTTCTTAAGAGTTCATGAAACAACCTGATACACTCAAGACTGAAGGTTTATTCCTTGCACAAGCTCAGCTAACAGCTATTACACACACAGCCGACTTGGCTCCAAGATCCATAGCCAGTGCTGTTGCCACGAGGAGGCACGCATGGCTAAGATCAACCAACCACACACTCATACCAAACTAGAAATAAGATAGAAAACCCTCCCATTTGACAAGGACAGTTTGTTTGCATCTAATACAGATGATGTACTTGCCAAGGTGACAGATACCAGGAGAACTGCCTACATTCTTGTCCACATATACAACGTAGAAGAGGTACAACACCTAAACACAGTACAAATTAACAAAGGTATTCATCGACTTATGTGCAATAATCCAGGAAATATTTCCCAACATCTATGCCTTGTTCTCAATACAGGAGACCCTATAAGCCCAAGCAGAAATCATGGCAGCCACCTAATACTGCTGCCAAAGGTTGAGAGTTTAACAATCCTACAAATAGCTTAGAACCATGTTCCATAGTTTATTATTCTATTTAGTCTCTCATAACCAACAACAAATGGGTGTTGGAGACCATACAGAGTGGTTATGCAATTCAGTTTCTCTACCTCACCCTAAATCCCCTTCCCCATCCCTCTTTAGGAACCCTTCTCACAAAACTAGCTTGGAACAAACCCTTCTTTCAGAGGGGGCAAACGAGGAGGTACCTATGCAGTACAGAGGGAGAGGGTTTTATTTGAGGTTTTCATAGTCCCAAAACATGACGAAGGACTAGACCAATCCTGGATCTCAGAGAGCTGAATAAGTTTGTGACGTCTTTTAAGTTCAGGATGATTACCCCTGGTGAAAATCCTCCCTTACCTAAGCAAAATGCTCCCAACTTAAAAGATGCATATTTTCACATTTGCTTCATAGGTTCAAATCTGAACTCCAGACAACAAAGTAGGTTTCTTCCGCAAGAAACGTTCCAGACCCTCCGGAGCTGCATTGCCACTCTTCAAGACCAACCATGTCAGACAGTTTGTTTTTTCCTCTGAACCCTGAGACAT
>QEPC01000068.1:4084527-4104554 GCA_003113815.1 Sphenodon punctatus
ATGCTCCCCAGAGGTCGTCATCACCACCTATGCCTCCCTTGCAGGATGGGATGCTCATTATGACAACCGAGAAATAAGTTGTCTCTGGAACACTTGGGAATACACACTATACATCAACTTGCTAGAGCTCAGGGCAATTCGCCTAGCAATGAAAGCTTTTCTCCCACATATTCGAGACAAGACAAGACAAATAGCCACAGACAACCCAACAACAGACAAGAGGGCACCTGCTCCTCCCGCCTCTGCAGAGAAACCATAAAACTCTGGCTACTGGATGTATGTTGTGTTGGATAGCCCATTTCCACTCACTTGGCAGGTCACTCAAATACCATCGCAGACAGCCTAAGTATGTATTTCACTATTTTTTTATCCCACGCCATCCTGCTCACAGAGCAGCTCATTACAGCACAAGTGGATGCTGAAGAGGTCAATAGCCCAATGGATATTCAGCATTTGGGGCTCTCTGCACATACGCATGTTCGTGACACAAGAAAACAAGCAGTGCCTCCAACTCGGAGGCAGGATGAGACACAAAAAAGACGGAATATAAGATATATTCCTCATGCAATGGGAGAAAGTCCTAATATATGCCCTCCCTCTAATCCTACGAGTTCTGCACAATATCCTACAAGATCACTCAAAATGCATACTGATAACACCTGTTTGGCCCAAGCAACCCTGATACACTCAGTTGACAACCATGTCCACAAGATGAGACTACCACTACCACTTATACTGGATCTATTGAGCCAGATCAACGGGAGTGTTCTCCACCCCAATCTGTTGTCCCTCCACCCTGTCTCTTATACACATCTAGATGTGTATAAGAGACAGCCATACAGAGTGGTTATGCAATTCAGTTTCTCTACCTCACCCTAAATCCCCTTCCCCATCCCTCTTTAGGAACCCTTCTCACAAAACTAGCTTGGAACAAACCCTTCTTTCAGAGGGGGCAAACGAGGAGGTACCTATGCAGTACAGAGGGAGAGGGTTTTATTTGAGGTTTTCATAGTCCCAAAACATGACGAAGGACTAGACCAATCCTGGATCTCAGAGAGCTGAATAAGTTTGTGACGTCTTTTAAGTTCAGGATGATTACCCCTGGTGAAAATCCTCCCTTACCTAAGCAAAATGCTCCCAACTTAAAAGATGCATATTTTCACATTTGCTTCATAGGTTCAAATCTGAACTCCAGACAACAAAGTAGGTTTCTTCCGCAAGAAACGTTCCAGACCCTCCGGAGCTGCATTGCCACTCTTCAAGACCAACCATGTCAGACAGTTTGTTTTTTCCTCTGAACCCTGAGACATACAGCCTCTACTACCCTAGTAGTGCAATATGCAAAACTGCACATGATGCCCCTAGAACATTGACTCACCTGGGCATATGTACCCTCAGAAGACCTCCNTGGCCCCGGACCTCCCCTCTTTCTGAAGACAGTGTAAGACCTGACTATTCTGCCGGGCCTTTGGAGAGGGAGACAGGTAGGGGTGGGGGAGTTCTGCCCTTCTAGTTTACTTTTAGTATTTAATGTTTTAATGATATTTTATGTGTATGTTTTTTCTTGTTTTATTTGTGTATGTTGTAAGCCTCCCTGAGCTGCTCTGTGAGCAGAAGGGGATGGGGTAAAAGAACAGTAAATAAAATAAATATAGATCCACCTTACATGACTTTCAGTAAGGCTAAAGTAACTTTCAGATTACCACCCTCCTTTAAACACAGTTGTCTCACAGTTCCACATCACAGGACATCACACTCCCAGTATTTTTTTCCTAGACCCCACGCAAATAAAGGGGAAAGACACTCTAGACCCTAGATATGAAGAGAAACTTCTCCTTTTATATAGCTCTGGAGGTCCTAACAAAGGGCTTGAATGGCATTTCCCAAACCCTTTTATCCTGGTTACTAAAGGACATTTCATTGGATGCTTTTAAACTGAGAGCAGCACTGGTTCTACCCGCGCTGGCCCGCTTCACCCCGGGTTGGTGGTCTGTTTAAAAGCAGATGTGCAAATGGAGCCGGCTGTCTGGGATAGCCCCACCAGCAGTGCTCCAGTACAGCAGGATGGAACAGAGCTTATGTCTGTTTTCTGGGCAGATGCACATTTCAGCTCTCCACCCATCCGGCTGTTGCCCCTGACAGCACTATAGAGTTGCGAGTGCCAGCCTTGAGTGTTAGGCAATCACCTGCAACTCTATGGTGCAGGGGAGGCACTGTGTGGGTGGGCTAGGAAAGGCAGCCTCTACATCTGTTTCTTTACACCCAATGCATTATCAGCTATCCAGCAAAGAACCTCCTACTGGCCTCAAAGCCCAGTCCACCAGGGCTAGGGCAGTCTCAGCAGCATGGTTCAGGAGGCTTCTCATAGAACAAGTATGAAAAGCTGCTACATAGAGCTGGGAGCACACTTTTTTGTGAAACGCTATGTGCTCGATCTCTTGGCACGCTCCGACACTGGTTTCAGGAGAGCAGTTCTACAGTCCCTTTTTAACTAGACCTCTGCCTCCAACCTGTAGGGACTACTGCTTTACACTCTCAACCATGTGAGTCAGCGGAGCCCCACTCGAAGAAGAAACCAAAGTTACATACTTAGCTGTAACCTTGGTTCTTCGAGATGAGCTCAGTCACTCACATCACCCACCCTCCTTCCACTCTACATCAGAGTCCTAGTTCAAAAAGACAGTTGCTCTGTTATGGGAGCTAGATACAGAGGTGATTTGTGCTCTGCCCCAATTTCTAGCCTCAATACAACCCACCAATGGCACAAGGAGTGAGGGAGCGCAACAGGAAACTGCTTTGAGAAGCTTTATTTATTTTATAAATTTATACCCCACTTCCTCCTGCATCGGGCAGCTCGGAGCAGCTCACATCATATAAAACACATTAAAATACAAACAATAACAATACAAATTCATAAACAAGCAATTTTAAATAGTAAAAATACAAAAACAAATGGTATTTGACTTAGTTCATTGCTTAATATGAGGAGGAACTGATTGCAAGTTATACAATAATAATAATAATATCCAATAATAACTCAGAAGACATCAACTTCCCAAGCTGATCTGCATAGGTGCAGTTCCCCAGCGGTGTGAGTGATAGAGCCCATTTCAAAGAACTAAGATTACAGGTAAGTAAAGCCGCATAAGACAAGGATGCGTGCCACAGGTTGGCCAAGGAGCTGTCCACACGAGGGAGGAGTCCCGGACTCGTACTGCACAGTAGGATTTAGGTCCCTGGGAGAAGCGCCCCGATCAGCTTTTTGGCAGCTGCTGGGGTGAGCATGCTCCCCCACCATCAGCTCTTCGATGGCCAGGGTGAGCACACTCCTCCAGGCCTGATCCTCGGAACTTGCCTTGCAGTGGGGTTGCACAGGCTGACCAGACAGGAAGCAGCCCCGTGGTCCTGCATCAACCCGGGTGAGACAACAGTAGTCTATGATGGATCTCCAGCCAATGCATCGGATAGCAACCAGGCACCCGCCCTGAGGTGGAAATGGCAGCTGCATCACAGGCTTAACATGGGAAAACTTAGTGGAAAACTTACCCTTCGTTTTCACAATCTCTCCTCTGAATTTGTACTGTACTTTGTGCGTTCTGATTTCCACTTAAAATTGTGGATACATTTACTTTTGCATCTAGATTAGTGCCTCTGACTATCCAGGGAGTATTATACATTTCACTATAGTGAGGTGATATTGCTGTTTTTAATTGCTTTCAATTTTATTTTATTTTTGTTCTGCTGATCAGGGGGTGGTTCAGCCCTGTCAGCTATGATGTGTAGCAGGGGATTGTACTGCACTTAGTTTTTGCTTTTCCAGTGGAGGGCAGTTGTGGTTGCTTTGGTTGATGAAACACTAGAAATTAAATTGAAAGCACTTTCTGTAGGCTGAGAAGCAACAGAGACTAGCTCAATTCTCTTTGACAAGTTGGTAGAAATTAGGGTACTATGTACTTAGCATACTATGTACTTCCCTTTCTCTGAGATCACAGAGGCTCTAACTTTGACAGTTCCCTAAGCTATAGTATATTGCATCACAGATCCATACATTGCTTGTAGTCTGGGCCTAGGGCATTCTGCAGGGAGACCCAAACCTTTTGAGCAGACAGTCCAAATCCAAGTAAGATTAGCTCAGCTGTTCCCACTGGCTATGCAAAACCATATAATCATTAATGTAGGTACAGTTCTCACTATTTATACACTCTCTCTCTGAAAATCAGACTCTTTCTTGCTGGACAACCTTAAAACCACTGAACAGCTTGGAGGACAAGTTCCTAAATGCAGGGTTTTTGTTTTAAATGCCAATGCTGCTGTGTTCCAAACTCAGTTTCATTTGCAGCCCACACATTGAAATAAGAACCAATGCATTCCATTTTGTTCCCCAGAAATAATATTTCTGATTAATGTTCTTTGAGATGGTGCCATTTCTGGGTTTAAATGGCCTCTGGTCATGTTGCTGCTCAGTAAATTCTTGACCTTTCTTTATTAATATTGCGCCTTCCTATATATGTGAAACTCCTATTACAGTTTAAACATTCTGAGTTCTTAATTTATCCACATGGTTTTAATTGCATATATTTATAATATATTCCAAAGAGGAAAAATGCACATGCAAAAATGTGCCTGAAAGACGAGACTGATCGGGTAAGAGTCTTACAAGGGAAACTGGTTTCATGCTTTAAAAATGTATAGCCCACAAACCTGCTAGTATTCACAGATGTAACTTCTAACTGACATGCATGTTTTCATTCTTTTGTATTCTCATTTACAAATTTGCACCAAATTATGGCCAAACTCCGACATTGCCTGTAACAGGGTTCCTGGGCTCTGGGGTAAGTATTCTCCGGCTCAAGCTCCCTCAGACCCAGGGTCACACGGAATCTTTGCCCAAGTGTCCTTTATTCACAAGTGCATCACCAGCAGTCCGTATACAAACACAGACCCATCCAGTGGGCTGTCTCCCTCTCACCAGGCACAGCATTCAGTGTCCCCTGGATCCCTAACTCAGGCCTCCCTGCCCAGGCACAATCCCTCCTGCAGCCAGGTAGTCACGTCCTCTCTGTAGACAGAGCCCTTGCCAGAGCTCCTGCCTCTCTGGTTGTCTCCTCTGAGTTCCACAGCTCTCTCCTTTTATACAGCTGGGTTCCAGGGCTGGCCTGACCACGCCCACACAGCTGTCTGTCTTCAGCTTCCATAGGCTTTCAGCTTCCATTCGTGTTAACTAGGGCATGATCCTATCGTTGCTGGAGCGCCTGTGCCTTTTTGGCTGTCACTATCATCATAAAGGGCCAGGCCCTATCACAGCTTGCCCTTGCTACACTGCCCATCCACCTGTACTAGATATTTATATATCATATAATTATCCTGATAAATGAATGCCTTGTAGTACAATATTTTCTTACAACGTACACAGAAAATTTGGAAGTACATTTATCACAGATGGTTAATGGAGCAAGTTACGGTAAGGGCCAGATCCTATAGACTCACATATGCCTAATTTTACTCCTGTGCTTAGATGCAAAAGAATAATGCTGAATAGCTGTAGCCATCCTATAGAGAGAAAATCTTTCTTAAAAGAGGCATTAATCCACAGGGATATATTCTGCAGCCTTAGTATCCAGGAAAGGTCAGATTTGAATATCACAATAGTTCCCATCTGGCCTTAAAAACTATTAAACTATCTTTGGATTGGACCAAAATAAACTTTCCAAAGTCATATTAAGAGAGTCTGTGGTGAAGCCAAGTGCTGAGCCCTGGTCTCACTTAAGCACCGTAACTACTGGATCATCTTTTCTCTGGCCTTCCTATAAGCACCCACGCTTATTCCTTGTTTCTCCTATCTACCTACCAGATGTATTTGGCTTTCTGAATCCTCATATACGTCCTCTTCCCCCATTTCCCTTCTCTTTACCTCCGACATCCCCTTCTCCTTCCCTGTGATTTCTAAATTCTCCCCTCCCCCAATGTCTCCATGTACTTCCATCCCCCAGCTTTCCCTCTTGGTATGGGAGTCATATGAGAAGAGATCATGATGTGCCCAAATCCTCCTAACTCCATCAGAAGATGCTGCCCAGGGAAGTAAGTGCTGTCCTAAACCACTGAACCCCTGGATTGCCAACAGAGGGAGTGTGTTTTACTGTGAGGCAAACCTCCCACGCACACGGTGTCTGGCTGTATGCTGCCTGCCAAGAAAAGCCCATCCCTGGTGATAGTTTTACCAACCATAGTGGGAATCTTCATCATAGAGTCAGGAGTGAGATTGGGAGCTTGGGAAAACTTTCCCACAGCTGTGGCTGGAAGTGCTCCCCGTGAAAGGTCATGAAATAGGAAGCTTCGTGTGGGTGCTTCTTTTCATATGCTGTTTGCATGGTCCAAATTTTGAGCATTATATATTTTTATTTTATTTTATTGTATTTGTATGCCGCCCCCTTATGCCTACGGCATCTCGGGGTGGCTTCCAACAAACATAAAACAGTATAAACAACATAAAACCATATTAAAATCTAATAAATTCAATTTCTATATAAACTAAAAACACTAAAACACCCCCTCATATAAAAATTCAGCCCCCCTCCCTTCCCCCCCCCCCAAAGGCCTGGGGAAACAGCCATGTCTTACAGGCCCGACGGAAGGCCATCAGACTCGGGGCCAGCTGTGCTTCCTCTGGGAGGGAGTTCCATAGCCATGGTCCAGCCACCAAGAATGCCCGCTCCATTGTAGCCCCCTGCTTTACGCAGGGGGACCTCCAGGAAGACAACCCCGGTGGACCGAAGGGGCCGTCCTGAGTTGCGGAGGGCGAGGCAGTCCCTGAGATAACCAGGTCCAAGACCGTATAGGGCCTTATAGATCAAAATCAACACCTTGAACTTGGCTCGGTGTGTTATAGGATGGAGCACCGGTGTTGTGTGCTCTCTTTGGCCCGTCCCTGTTAAGAGACGGGTCGCCGCGTTCTGCACTAGCTGCAACCTCCGGGCCAGTATCAGGGGAAGTCCCATGTAGAGCGCGTTACAGTAGTCCAGCCTTGAGGTGATGAAGACATGGATCAAGGTGGCCAGGTCAGTTCTGGAGATATATAGGTGCAGCCTCCGTACCAGATACAACTGGCGGAAAGCCACCTTCACTACCCCAGTCACCTGCTGATCCAGACGGCGGTCTGCATCCAATAATACCCCCAGACTCCGAACCTGCTGGGCCATTGCCGGGCACACACCCTCCACAAGAGGGGGCAACATCTCCCCCGCTCGGCCTACCACCATCACCTCCGTCTTATCAGGATTTAGCTTCAGTCTGCTCTGCCATAACCAAACTGCCACGGCCTCCAAACATTGGGATAGCACGGAGACGGCAGGACCTGGGTCAGCTGAAAAGGAGAGGTGCAGTTGAGTGTCATCCGCATGTTGGTGGCAGCGCACACAAAAATCTCTGATGATATCCCCCAAGGGCTGCATGCATACATTGAACAATAAAGGATACAGGATTGAACCTTGATATCCTTGATATTCAATTATGACATCAATTGAATGGTGACAGTAAATTCTTTCCAGAAAAACTGCAGTAGACTAATTTTCTTCAGGTACGAAGTCTTCGCACGCAACTGAAATCAGGTGGCACAATGTAAGTTGTAAGGGTTGGTGTGTTTGTATTAGAAAACAACTTGAGAGAAGGTAATCAAAGAGAATCCAATTTGCTAATCTTTCTAGGTCCTGCATCCTTTGAGCTTTCAGTGGCCCTTTACCATTACTGTTCTATTTGATGTATCGGATTTGCCTAACAAAGAAAATTCTATGGAAATCCTGGATTTGTAAGAAGTTCTATCCCTCACACTGTGAAATGTGGTTGTGTGGTGCTTATTGTGCAAAAGTTGCATAAACACTTCCTGTTGTGTTTCTTCTCATGCCTCTATTTTGATTAATAGAAATATCTTTGTCTTCTGTGGGAGGACAAAGCAGCAGCAGCACCAGTATCATCCATTTTCTCCTTGTTTAGCTAATTCTTGAAGCCTTTCCTTGAAATAATAAATTTAAATCTCTAAAGCAAAAGAACAGGAATTGGCGATACCTCCTTTATGCTGATTTTCTTTCTGAATTAATAAATACGGCTCCAGAAATGACTGTCACAGCTGAGGGATATGGCCTCAAGCCAGGATTGATGTTAATAAATCTACAGCAAGGAGACTTCTTAAATCCAGCAGAGAAAATAATGCAGGAGTCACAGTTGTCCTTCACAAATTGAAAGGAAGTTCTTAAGTATCGTGGAATTACCATTACCCAGACATGAGAGATGTAAAGCCAGCTCCAAATCTTTGTATAAAGCTGATGGCATTACTACTTAATACAGTGTCTCGCATACTAAAACTTGGGCCTAAATTTTTACAAATATGGCAACATAATAAATTCTATACAAATTATAGTATAATAGAGCGATAGTGGCTGGAAGGTCCCTCACAGGTCATCTAATCCAACCTTGCCCTGAGGTAGGATACCCTACCTAAAACATCCTGACATACCTGTGGAAGAAGATTCCACAAACTCTCTAGCCGTTTGTTCCACTGCTGAACTGTTCTAATAGGTTAGGAAATTTTTTCTAATGTTTAGCCTAAGCCTACCATGGCAGGGAAGAGCCACAAGGGACTGTTGTGTCCTGAGAGGGAGTTAAAATGGCCACTGGCTAGTCCCAAATAGCAGCCATAGGAAGTGGCTGTGTTTGGGGTATGGCTCAGCATACAGAAGGAAGCCACAGAGCCAGGAAAAGGGAGTCTAGGGAAGGCTGCTGAGGAAGCAGGAAGTGGAACCAGATGAGAGCTCTGTGCTAAGCCTGGAAGTGGGGCTTGAATACTCCTGCTGTAAGGAGATGGACTATGAGATACTGCTGGGGAAGTAGGTAAAGGGGCTTGGAGCCCTTGGAGGCAAACAGGGGTTGCCTAGGCTTTGAAAGAGGCAAGCAGAGAGAGGCTACTTGGCTTGACCTGAGAGACTTATTGTGGAGATGAATAAGAGACTGTTTTGCTAATTTCCTGAGTGAGAGTGCTACTTGGGGCCCTGATCCTGCCTGATTTACTGTTGGCGAGGCACCATTCTATTACATCTGGTGGAGAATGCAGGCAATCCTAACACTGGCCATCAAGCTGGTAGTAAGAGAAAGAAATTAGACCTGCAACAGGATGTTGGCCAGAGGGTCTGGTGAATGGAGGATTGTGCCCTGAAAGCAGCTGAAAGAGAGTGAGGCTATAAAGTGAGGAGCAGCTGTGTTCACTTAGGAAAGTGAACCTGGCCAGGAGCAGGCATGCCGGAGAGGCCCTGCAGAGGAGACAGAGACAACATGGGTGTGGAGACAACCCTATAGCATATGGGCATGGGTAGAGGCAGAACTGCAGCGGTGTGGTTGGAGATCTTCAGGACAGCACACCCAAGCAACAGGATGATTGAGGATCCCGCAGGAGCAGCATGGACAGACTTCATGGGATGTGATGTACAGGGGGCCCTATATGTAGGTTTCCCCTAAAGTGTGTTATGAGTGTGGGGGGTAAAACAGTACAAAGGTGCTGTCCCTCCCAGGAGACTAGGGGCGAATTCACACGTGCAGCAATTATCTGGATTTTTAAAAACTGGTTCTCAATAGTTCGCTGTTAACAAGTCCTGTTGCATTCACATGCATGCCATACCGATTTTAAGTACAGCGAAATAATGCATTCAGACCTTNCGGTGTGGTTGGAGATCTTCAGGACAGCACACCCAAGCAACAGGATGATTGAGGATCCCGCAGGAGCAGCATGGACAGACTTCATGGGATGTGATGTACAGGGGGCCCTATATGTAGGTTTCCCCTAAAGTGTGTTATGAGTGTGGGGGGAAAGGACACGTACAAAGGTGCTGTCCCTCCCAAGAGACTAATAAAGAGCAGTGGACTCTGGGTTGCCAGAGAGGACATTGGAGCCCACGAGTCAGGAAGAAGACTTCGTTGGGAGAGTGGGAAGGAGGACTGTGAGCAGAGGACTTGCCCCTCCTGGAGGAAGAAAAGGAAAAAGACTCTAGGGTGCCAGACTGGGGCATATGCATGTATAAATATGAGTGCTACACCTAAACACTGCTGGGGTTATCAGCAGCAGGGCCACCTCAAGCGAGAGTGCCCAGGGAGAAAGCCCCAGAAAGAGAGTCAAAAAGAGGGCCAACAGGATCGAAGAGTGCCTGTGGCTAGCAGGACTTGGGAGTCCAGGGCAAGGAGCCCCTAGAAGAGAGAGAGAGCAGGGAGCCCAGGAACAGAAATTGGGAAAAGGATAGTGAGAGGGGAATAAGGCTGTGAGCCTACTAGAGGAAAATAGAAAAGACCAAGCCTCCGAAACTATGGTTATGGGGATTTAGCTAGAGATGGTCTTGAGAAAACTTGACCTAGCTGTAAAGCAGAATGAGAGCCTTTGGGGTGAGGTTGAAAAATTGAGAGCTACTCTTGTTATGAGGACTCTGAAGGAGAAGCCTCACCAACTGAGGATCAGGAGCTAGAGGATCTGGCCCTGACAGAGAGGATAGCAATGTGAGAAACCCCTGGGAGAGGATGAACTGGGGTAAAATGGAAGTTTAAGACCTAGAATGGTCCCAGAGAGGGGTGTTGAGAAAGGCTGGGAGGGCCCACACTCCACTCCAAATGGGCAGATTTCCCATAGAGACATGGCTGAGAGCCTAAAAAGAGGGCTGAGAGGTTCTAGAATGAGTTGATTGGGACCATATTGGGAGGAGTGAGACTCCCCAACTATAGCTTATAGGGCTGAGACCTCCTGTAAAGACCATATTGAGAATGGCTTTGGTATAGGGCTGGGAGCCCTACAAAAATGCAGGTCTGCCATCAAGCAGTCCTAGCAAAAAAACAGTGGGTGAATGAGACTCCCCAAATCTAGGGCTGGGAGCCCTACAGAAATTGATGTAGAGGTCTGCCTTCAAACAGTCTTAAGAGAAAAGGGGGTTGGGTGAGTGGGACTCCCCAAACCTAGGGCTAAGAGTCCTATAGAAATGGACTGGGTAGAGTGGGACTCCTCACTCTCAGAGGGAACTATAAAAATGGGTTGAGAACCTGGGCATAGCCCTAAATCCAATAAGATACTTCTGAGAAGAGACCAGAATTATAAAAGTGGGTTGCCCTAAATCCAGTAAGATACTCCTAAGAGGAGAAAATAATTGATAAAGGAGCTGCTGGTTAGTACTCCCAAGAGGAGAAAACTTACCAACCAAGAGGTTGAGACTGGCTATAAAGGGGTAAAGGGAGGCTGGTTTAAAGGGGTAAAGGGAGGCTAGTTTAAAGGGGTAAAGGGTGTCCCCATGTAGCAGACAAGGGACTACTGGTTCGGGACTTGGTGGGGGCTGAGAGCCCAGGGTGGCGAGCCTGAGTGAACTGTGTGGAGACGATGATATACGTTGAATACTGTAAATTGTATGTGATGAACTCTGTGTGAACATGGAAATGCTAAAGGAATGTCTGCTGCTGGGACTAAAGAAAGCCAGCCTATCTGAGCAAGAGCATTGTCTCCTGTAAGGGTGGGAGGGGTGTTGCAGGGAAGATCCACAAAGGACTGCTGTGTCCTGAGAGGGAGTTAAAATATCCGCTGGCTAGTGCCAAAGTGGCAGCCACAGGAAGTGGCTGTGTTTGGGGCATGGCTCAGCATACAAAAGAGCCAGGAAGGAGGAGTCTGGGGAAGGCTGCTGAGGGAGCAGGAGCCAGAGATGAGAGCTCTGTGCTAATCCCAGGAGAGGGGCTTGAATACTCATGTTGTAAGGAGATGGACTATGAGAGACTGCTGGGGAAGCAGGTAAAGGGGGGCTGGGAGCCCTTAGAGGCAAACAGGGGTTGCCTAGGCTTTGAAAGAGGCAAGCAAGCAGGGGCTATTTGGCTTGGCCTGAGAGACTTATTGTGGAGATGAATTGAAAAAAAGACTTTTGCTAGTTTTCTGAATTAGACTGCTGCTTGGGCCCTGATCCTGCCTGACGTACTGTTGGCGAGACACCACTCTGTTACACCTACCCTCCTGCAGTTTAAAACCACTGCTGCTTGTCCGGTCTTTCAGTAGCAATGCAAAACAAATGTCCTCCATCTTCTTATTGCAACCATTTAAATATTTGAAAACTGTCAACATATTTTGTCCCACAACTTACCCTTCAGTAGGGTAAGCCTGCCCAGTGCCATAAGCCTTTCCTCATAGGACTTGTATTTCACAACCTTCATCATCTTTGTTGCTTTCCTCTTGACTCCTTTCAGGTTTGTGAACATCGTTCTTGAAATGTGGAGACCAGAACTGAACAAGTACTCCAAGAGGTTTGACCTGACCAGTGCTGATTATAGTAGTAAAATAACTTCACGGGTCTTGGATATGCTGCTTCTGTTTACACTGCCAAAAATGGCATTGACCTTTTTGGCAATAGCGTCACAGTGTTGACTCATGTTCAGTTTGTGATCCACTATCAGCCTAGTCTCTCAGAAGTGCAGCTGTTTCGTCAACTATCTCCCATCCTATACATTTTTCTTCTTTGAGTGCAATTCTTTACATTTGTCTTTGTTGACATTTAATCTGTTTTAGCCTATATATCCAATTCATCAAGGTGATTTTGAATTTTAATCCAATCCTATAAGAAGTTTGCAATTTCTCCCAATTTTGTATCATCAGCAACTTTGATAAGTGTACTGTCCATGCCTTCATCTTAAGACATTAATGAAGATATTGAACAGTACCAGATACAGGACTGATCTCTGTGGAATAATGGGATGACTCCTGCTGCTACTGCAAAATTTGCTTGACTTACCAATTTGTTCTGTCACAGAACAGCTTTAAGGTGATTACGGTTCTTTTTTAATGACATAAAAAACCCACACAGTTGGCTTTTTTGTTTCACAATTCACCTTTAAGATACAAATGGGGAAGATAAAAGCTCTATCTCCATGAAGAGAGGAATTTAATTACCACATGACTTCAAAATACCCACCTAGCAGTGTAAGGTTGACTTCAAATAGAACAGAGTTGAACGTATTCTGAGCTTGGTTCGTTTTACATCATGGTGAAAGGAAGTGCTGACAGTCTCTGCTTTTTATTTTCCACTAGTTCTCAAGTCTGAAAAGGGAATACTGGAAGTCCCCAGGCACACAGTGTAAATGCGGCAAGTGGAACAACATGCAGCATAATGGTCTTTGCCCATGGGCTTAATGACCTGCAATGAAAAAAGTATTTTTTGCATTCTCCCGATCATTCTTTATTAAAGCTCAAATGAAAGAATTGTATTAGCCAACATGCAGATTCATGCAAATGATCCAAAAGCCATTGCCAAGCCTAGTTACTTAACAGTGTGGAGTTCCTCTAGGTAACACAGAATGACTGTACTTTAGACCAAGATGGCCATGCTTTGATTAAGATTCAAGTGGCGAAACAAAAATAACACAATGGCATTTGCATGTGCATCAGCTATTAGGGCAAAATCCTTCAACATTTATTCCTAAATGCACTTAAATCTGAATGACATTTTAAGGTATGTTACTCTACTGTTCAACAGCTAACAGCTAAAAATCGCACAAGACTATAGAGAAGAGTTTACATCTATTGGCCTGGCTCCTGGGTGGTGGTGGTGGTTGTTATAAGCATTTATATAGCGCCAGCAATGTACCTGGCACTTACAAAGAATAAGATAGACGTGGTCCCTGCTCGACAGCTTACACTCTAAAGATGGGGAGGGGGGAAAGGGAAAGCACAGGGAGAGACAAGGGATGCGACATTCATGAGGATGCGAGTACTCAGGTACACGGTCTTGGCTTGGTTACAGTAAATTGGGAGTTTGCAGATAACAGGAGTTTGGAAGGGCGGAGCGGAAGAGGTGGGTTTTGAGGAGGGAAGGAGATCAGGGCAGAGAGGTAGGGGGAGCGAGGTTGTGAAGGGCTTTGTAGGTGAAGAGGAGCTTGTGCAGAATACACTTGGGAAGAGGGAGCCAGTGAGGAGAGGAGAGGCTGCACATGGTCAAAGCGACGGACTAGGTGGATGATCCTGGCAGAAGTTTTGAACAGAGATAAGGGAAGAAAGGTGGGAGCGGGGAAGGCCAGCGAGGAGCAAGTTGCAGTAGTCGAGGCATGAGAGGACTAGGGTTTGGATGAAAGTTTTGGCAGAGGAGACAGACAGAAAAGGGCAGCTCTTGGCAATGTTGTGGAGGAAGAAGTGGCAGGATTCGCCAATGGCGTCACTGTAGGGTTTGAAGGTAAGGTGCTGGTCGAAGATCAAGCCCAAGCTGTGAGCTTGGGGGACGGAGGATAGAGACCCCGTCAATGGCAATTGACAGGGAAGAGGGAGAGGAAGCCTGATAGGGACGATAAGGAGTTCAATTTTTGCCATGTTCAGTTTGAGTTGGCGTTGAGACATCCAGGCGGAGATATCAGATGCATATATTTATTTATTTATTTATTTTATAGATTTTTATCCCGCCCCATCCTGCAATGCAGCTCGGGGCGGCATTAATTATATATATATAATTAATGTATTAGCAAAGCCATAACATAACAAAAACAGACAAATAACAAAACAACCGAAAAAGTACACACAGTGTATCACAATATATCAAAGTTAGGCTGAGATCAGGGGGCCTCTGAGTCCCTTTACCAATATATTAAGTCCTATCTGACCCTTTAAACAGTAATACATTATACAAAAAGAGGGCAACCCCTTTAGCTGTCTCCTCTTGTCCACTCAAGAGCCTTAACCAAGAAGGCAAGGCATTGGAGAGGCAATCGGTACAGGGGACTAGCCACCTGGCCTGGAGAACCTGCATCCTTACACAGGTAAGGAGCATATGTTCCAGAGAGCCCACAGGCTGCTCTGATCCCTCAGACCAATCGTAAAAACAGAGGGAGGGGTGCAACCCCAAGAACTGGCCTTCCGTAGTGTCCATAGGGAAAATGTTCATCCGGGCCAGCGTAAGACACCTCCTAACCTGCGGGGGCAAACCAAATTGGAGGTGGGGGCAGGGAGGTGAGCCAGTTCATACAGATCCATAAAGCTTTCCAAAGACCTCTTGCCCCGTGCCTTTGCTATTTCCTCCTGCCTGCTGATATCCATTACCCTCTGCCTCGCCAGCCTTCTTGCACTAACATATCCAAGGCAGGCTAAACTCTCCAGCGAAAGGCCGATCTCACTAAGTTTGCCTCTAACCTGGTCCACCCACAGATCGTGGGTGCCAGCTCTTAATACCAGGGATGCTAAGGGGGCAGCCAAACCATAATACAATTTAAGCCTATAGCCTAATGAGAGTAGCCATACCTGGTAGCCATAGACTGAGCACCACACTCTAGGCGGACAACACAGCAAAGAGCATGGTTGGAAAGTGCTAAGATGGCTCTCAAAAACTTAGTCTGTATCCGTTCTAATATTGCGAGTTTCCCCAATGCCCAAAACTGAGCCCTGAACAATAGCTGGGAGAGACATTTAGTTTGATATACCTAAGGGCAGGGAGAATAAGACACCTCTCCCCCCCCACCCCCCGGAATCTGAAAAACCAGGTTATACCTTTACCTACCACCTGGGCTTGCCTACAGGCAGCAGTAAAGCCCAAGAGTCATTGGCTTGGAAAATTAATCCAAGATACTTGTAGCGGGTGACCTGTTCTAACTTATGTCCACCTAGGACCCAACTGTATACCTTCCACTTTGTCGAGAAAATCACTATCTTGGTTTTCTCGTAATTGACCTCAAGAACATTGTGGGCACAATAATGCTCCAATGCCAAGAGTTGCCTGTTGAGGCCCACATGGGATCTAGATAACAAGATGGCATCATCAGCATAGAGCAAACTGGCCACCTCCATAGACCCTATTTTAGGTGATTATGAGATGATGACACCACCGGTATCAGATCGTTTAGATATATATTAAAGAGCGTGGGGGCTAATACACAACCCTGCTTAACCTCACACTCAGCCCTGATTGCCTCGAACAAGATGCCCCTATTATCTAACCTAATACGAAGGGAGGTGTTAGTATACAACTGCCGAATGAGGCACAAAAGTCTCGGGTCAATAGTTGTTGATGCTAATTTCCCCCACAGGTGATTTCATGAGACCAGGTCAAAAGCTGCGCGCAGATCGACAAACGCTGCATATAACCCGGTACTGCGGCGATACTTCTCGGCTAGATGGTTTAGGATAAAACAATGGTCGGCAGTTGAACGGCCCAACCTAAACCCGTTCTGTTCTTCATAAAGAAACTTTTCTTGCTCCAGCCAATCCTCCAGCCTGCTAAGAAGGAGTCTAGCATACAACTTACTAGCCAGTGCCACACTAAGGAGGCTAATAGGCCTGTAATTGCTCAGCTACTCAAGGGGGCCCTTTTTATAAATAGGGACACTCTCAGCTTGTTCCCAAAACTGAGGGAGATCTCCTGTCTGGTTAATCCCAGTGAATAGAGCAGCCAAAACTGGTGCCCACCAAGCTATATTAGCCTTAAATAAATTCACGGGAGGTCATCTAATCCCGCCGCTTTACTCCTTTTTAATCCCACGATAATCTCCTCCACCTCTCCAATAGTATCAATCGACCAGCTGGGGGGAGAGGCAAGATTGACCAAAAGGGGCTCTGCCGCAGGGTCTACCGCATAAAAGCTGGAGAAATGACTCCTCCAGACATCTGCAGCCACCCTTGTCAGATTTTCTTTCCGCTCCTTCCCACATCCTTTTACCAATCTCCAAAAGAGGGCAGTATCCTTACTTCTGGCAACCTTTTCAATTTCCGCCCACTGTTTGAAATAGTACAATTTCTTCTTCTGGACAAGGACCACCTTATACTGAGTCCTTGCCTGGGACAACTGGGTAACCCCACTAGTAGAATGCTTCTTCCTGATCCGTCGGTAGAGGGATCTCATAATCCTCCTTGCCCTAAAACACTCCCTATCAAACTATAAATTAGGGGGTGAATCCATACCCTTCCTTTTAGGAAGGTGGCTAGTTCCAAGGGCAGCTTTCAAACCCTTGGCTATAATCATATAACCGGCTATAAGTTCTTCTACATCTTGAGTCACCTCCAGGCCATGCTGCCAACTGATCCCCTCGGAAGAGACCAACAGCTGTGATTGACCTTAGCTTCTGAATTACGGCTCCATTTCAGTCTTACTTTACTGTGGCTCACTAAAGGGTCTTGTGGTAATGAGGCACAATTGTCCATTATCCCCTTCCTGACTAAGCTCAACCTAATCGGGAGATGATTGCTAGCAGGGTGAAAAACCACTTCCAACCCAGCTACCAGTGGGAGCAAGGCTTCCGAAACCAGAGCCAGATCGATAACACTGCTCCCAACTGGGGAGATAAAAGTAAATTCAGTGAGGTAGTCCGGGGGGGTGTCCTACCATTCAGCAGAATTAAGCCCAATGAGGCTAACACTTCTGCCAAACGGAGACCACTTCTGTTGATAACCATATCTTTAGAATCCCTATAGGGCCAAGGGGCATCCTCCAACATCCACAACTCTCCCAGCTGGTTTAAAGCATAATCAGGTTTGCCCAGCCGGGCATTAAAGTCACCCACCAAGAGGACACCAGCTTCCGGGTATGATTCCTCAATAACTTCAACCAGACCTTGGAGCTCAGTCCAACAATGAGCCCTATAATAACGTGAGGAGGAGGGTGGGATATAGACATTAATTAAAGCCACTAACCCGACGGGAAATACCAACATTGTCCCACAGAGAAAGGGGTAACACCCCGGCAAAGGAAGATAAGATACTGCCAAGGAGGTAGAGACAAAACACACAGAGCATGCTAATGTATGCCCCCTACCCCCAGAGGGGGACGCATCCACCAAGAAAACGTCATACCCATACCCATTCAAATGCAGAGGCCCCTGGGTCCAAGTTTCTTGGGAGACATATTATGTCACTTGAAGTCAGGAAGGACAAACACTGTTAAGACACTTATTTCGCCAACCAGCTATGTTCCATGAGGTTACCCTGATCTCAGCAACATGTCAATCCATAGCTCTAATAGATATAGACCCATCTACAGTGGGCATCAGAGGAACTGGAGCACGGCCCAGATCCTCTGCATCTGGCAAAATAACATCAGCCTTCAGGGACTTGGCACTCTGAGGTTTATTCCCTCCAGCCTCCAAACCCTGGAAAACAAAAGTCTCCGCTAAGGTGTCCTCTATCCCATCCCCAAAGATAAAAGGGGGTGGAATACCGCCCAGGGCTAATTCCCCATTCCCCACCTGCTGGGAACACCCTGCGGTTAATTCCGTATCTACCTCCAAAGATGGAGATAAGGGGATAATTCCATGTTCTGAAGGACTCAGATATCTATTAGCCACCCACTGGTCGCTAGTAAGGGTTTCATTCCCAACCCCTGGGTTCCCTGTGTACTCAACCCCCGGGTTTGAATCTCCATCGACTAACAAAAAACTGCCATCCCCTACCACAGGGAGAATCTCAATTACAGAGGAGGCATATACGACTAAATGATTGGATCTCTGCATGCCTTTTCCAGGGGAATCCCCCAAAAACAGGTCATGGGGAATCCCTTGACTGTTATTCGAAATTGGAACCTTTCTTGACCCAGCCACAATAGGGCCTGGAGCTAGTTGGGACAGATCCGTGATGAGCCTGACCCACCCCCACCCCATGAGGGGGATCCACCCCAGCCGGGTGTTCCATCACTACCTCCATGCTCGTTTCTCCTATCACCAGGTTTCCCGTAGACGAGGAAGATCGTAAATCCACAACACCAATCTCCATCTGTGGAGTTAAAGATGAACCCCCTCCCTTGATGTTACTCCTTGGACAAAGGGGGCTCTTACCCCTAGCCTTTGACCGAAAGTCCTTAGTTAGAGGGATTAAATTCAGATTATCTGATGGAGCCTGCAAGGTTCCCAAAGAGTGGGAATGCCCCCTAGTCTGACAACCTCCCCCCCTACCCTCATGGCCTTCGGACTTAGGTCTAACAAAGATCTTCACCAACTTAATTCCATAATGTGCAAAGCGAGCAGCATTCCTCCAAATAACATTAACAAGTGACATTTTCTGAAGATAATAACAAATTGACATTTATAAGGTCCTCTATTAATTATCCTCAGGGAACAGATGTCTTTAGGGGTAAACAAACGATGGGTCAGAAAGGACAAATGTAACACCACCTGTGCAGCTGTATCCCAGGAAGGTAAACAGCCATTTAACATGGGAATGGCAGTAAAGGCAGCTGCCTCCCTGCAAAGGGCTAAAGGGGACAAACAAGGTGTATGTAATTCTGGGCAAACCCTGTGGGAAGCCACACAGGGAGGCTGCCCAAGATCAGTACCACCTGCAAGTCCCCTGGGGTTAGCTCTCTCCAAACCAACAGAAGCCGCAGCCATAGGCCCCAGATTGTCCCCCGCAGAATGTAAAATCGATACTGAGTCCCCCACCGCCTGAGCAACAGACCCCTTGGGAGAGTGTGAAGTAACAACAGTAGCCATGATCGTCTTCAGGTGATCGAGGATCAGTATAAGTGTGCAGTGAATTAAGGAGGTCTGGTCCGCTAACAGTTGTAAAGTAGATTTCTCTCCAATATGGTTCACATTCCTTAAGTGGGAGTTCCCAGTGTCCCCATGATGGTAACTCTCCTTCCGACAGCTTCGTCCAAGGGGGGAGGGGGGGCTTAAAGTAACGGAAGGAGTATCTTCCCCCCCCCCCAAGAGCCCCAAAGAATTACAAGGCAGAGGGCTAGGAGGAGGGGGAGCAATGAGAGCTCCCTTGGCAGGACCATAGATGATGACAAACCAGAGAGGGAAAAGAAAGAGTCTACCTTGCGTGTATAGCCCCTAGGTGTGCTGGCCATGGCACGTGCCTCATCCGCTTGATATAGCCCTGAGGGTATCACAAGGGGCAGGATCGTCACACCTGCACAGCCAGCTCCGAGTTCCGGCATCTCACACCTCCGCTTCTGCAATGAGTTTGCCTAGAGACTGGGTGTAGATAGAGAAGAGGAGCAGGCCAAGGACGGAGCCTTGGGGAACCCCGACCAAGAGGGGTAGGGTGGAGGAGGGGGAGGAGTTAGGAA
>QEPC01000068.1:4139522-4149855 GCA_003113815.1 Sphenodon punctatus
ACCCCCCAGGGATCGGGTCATACTTACCGGCGGCTGCGGGGACGCCGCGGCCGCTGGTGCTGGGGGGTGGGCTCGCCTCTGGGTCTTTTTTTAAACAAAAATCCAGGCTGGGCAGGGTGGGTGGGGGGTGTCCCTCCTTCCACCCGCGCAGCCTGGGAGGGGGAGGGGGAGGGAATTAATTTATTTCATTGATTTCAATGGGGACACAGTGCCCCATTGAAATCAATGAAATAAATCCAGTACCGGTATACCGGATTTAATCCGGGAATCCGGTTTTCAGAGAACCGGTAAATCCGGTAGCCGGTAATGGGCCCGGGGTCCCACCTCTAATTTGCAACCACAAACCAAGAGCAAAGATGAGTTACCACACTGCCACTACCATCTTAGTGGTAGAGAAAAAAACTCTTAGGCAATTTTCCTACTGGATCCAGCTCTTTGTTTTCTCACAGGTCTGCATCATCACTGCCACCACCGTTGTTTGTCTTGCCCAAGAAAATAAAAGAACTTTGCACACTGACACACTAAAACACGGACACATATACACTAATAATAAATGCCTAGTGCACACAGTGTTAACATTTTTTTATAATTGAATAGCTGTAATGTTTTTTGTGTTTAAATGTTAAATTTGGGTCCATTTACTTTTATGCTTTTTGAAAAATATTTTTTGTTCCTGTAGTGTTAAGTGCCTTTCAAATAGTGCAGGGGGTGACCACTCCATTTCCAGGCACAGAACTAACATGGGCTAATATAGGCCACAATATTACTGTGGACTTTCACCTAGTCAAGGAAGTGCAGGGGGAATATTGTGTTCAGTCCAATAAGTCTAGGTGGGGAAAATATGCACAAAAGGAAGGGGTCAGATAGGGTACAGCATTTGTAACTACACATTCACCATAAAATTCCTCTGGATATATGGCTTTGAATGAAAGCTCCTTCAGTGAACTCCAGCTATTATGGACTTCACATTATGCAATCCTCCTTGTCCTATATGACTGAACACAGTGCCCTGGTTGAACACTATTTCACTTGTGAAAACAAGGCCTATAAGAATTTGCCCCCTGGTGGGAGGGATCTTGTTTGATTGGAGTTATTGTCCCTGCCATTCAACGCCTGTATTCCCTCCCTCAAGGTAAAATGAATAATCAAAAGGAAAATCACTGAGGCCAAACTATTGAGGTATCACCATACCTGGAGTTGCCTTCTCTATGTGAGAAATAAAACAAATGACTGGGATATTAGAAACTGTGAAATGGGTAATATCAGACAGATGGGTTTGCAAAACTGAATAGCCCTCGACTTAATCCTAGCCAGCAAAGGGGGTGTATGCGCGCTGATTAAAAAAGGAATGCTGTGTACATCCCAGACAACTTTGGCTCCATTTTTAGATAAACTGCTCGAATTAAACAAGCAGAGGCCCAGTTGCATCAAACAGATCGATGAGCCCTCTGGGCCTGGCTTGGAGGTTTAGGCTCCAAAATCTTTTATATTGTTTTGCTTGCTTTTGTTGTTTTGTTTGGCTTATTTTTATATATTCAATTAATCTTAATGCTTATTAATGCTGCTTAAATAGCACTGTGATACAATGATCACAAGGCTTGAACCAAAGGCAAAGTACCCAAGTTTATAACATGTATGCAGATCTCCAAGCTCGGCAAGCAGAGATTAATGATTTAATGTCCATAAGGGTTTAAAAATTAGATTGTTATGCCTTAACAGTAGAAAAGGAAGGGATTGTGGGGAAATTTTTATAAGGGACCCTATAAAATAAGCTACACATAGCCAAGGAAGGTACCACAAAATGGAAGACAGATGAATGCTGGGTAATAACAATTCTTAGCAGAAGTGAGCTTCAGCCTGTTAAATAGAAATAACCATGAGCCTAGTTTGGGTTCTGTGTCACACAGCAAGGCCTGGGAAACAGCTCCATGCATGATAAACATGGGACAGAGGAAGGCCACTCTGTTCTTCCTTACAGCAGATAGCAAACAACGACCTTGCAGATGTGCTAGTTAATTGGCTTTGTTAAGGCACCTTACTTTATAAACAGTCTAGCTTATATTGTTTTTAAAATAATTTGCTTAGTAGGTAAACAATTGCAGTAGCCTCCCATTATTGTATGACGTGGGTTTGACTGACATTTCTGTATCTGATGTTATTTTGATTATCTATAAAATACCCAGGTAATCTGAGAGCAGGGAAACCAGCTTGCCTTCCTTGCATGGAGACATTGCTGCTCGCTCTCTCTGCGCATTGAGATCAATAAAGAACTTCTGACAGATTTTACCAACAGTGTGAGTATGAAATTTTCCTTGACAGTTTGGTGCGTTGGCTTGGAAGGCTCTTAGCCCGGCTGGTTCGGGGAGGGTGGGGGCTGTGGACCGTCTCTCTCCCACCTTCAGGCACCAGATAAGGAAAGGGGCCTTTTGAAACCCCTATGGAGGTGTGGGTGAGGGGCTGCCCGTGGGCTCTGCGAATCAGACCATTGGGCAGACGCCTTCTGAAAAGGTTCAACATGTATGTAACGTTACAATTGAGAACTGTAAAACTCGAATTAGAACTGTAACACTGACGAAACTCCAGGAAATGCAAAGAAATAAAAGAATGTGTATTTGGGAACCCACAGCTAGACAGACCTGTGGATGCAAATGGACCTTTCTGTTTGCCTGGGTTGCCTAGGTGAGGAAACACACAGGCTCCAAGGCGGGAAGGAGAAAACAAAGGACTCAGAATGGGTATTTAGGCGAGGGCCATTAAGCCATCTTCGCTGCCTCTTGGAGAGAGCCATCTTGAGCAACTGCATCTGCATCTTGAATCTTGCCAGCCAGGAAGGCTGAGCCAAGCTATGGATTGAGAGGGAAGACTTTGCTTTCTAGTAGTGGTGGGACCCCGGGCCCGTTACCGGCTACCGGATTTACCGGTTACCAGTTCTAGGAAAACCGGATTCCCGGATTAAATCCGGTATGCCGGTACCGGATTTATTTCATTGGTTTCAATGGGGCGCTGTGTCCCCATTGAAACCAATGAAATATCCCTCCCCCTCCCCCTCCCAGGCTGCGCGGGTGGAAGGGGGGACACCCCCCACCCACCCTGCCCAGCCTGGATTTTTGTTTTAAAAAAGAACAGAGTAAGACCCAGAGGCGAGGCGAGGCGAGCCCACCCCCCAGCACCAGCGGCCGCGGCGTCCCCGCAGCCGCCGGTAAGTATGACCCGATCCCTGGGGGGGGTGTTTAACACCCCCCCCCCCCCAGGGATCACCCCTACTAACGTTCAGTGCGCTTACCTTTGGGAGCTCCGGCGGCGGCGGGCGGTCCGGCATAAGCAGTGCACCAACAACAAGGCAGAGTCCCATACACTCCTTCAACACACACACCCCAGTCCACGGGGAAAGGGAAGGAGTGGTGCTGGAACTGTGCGGGCCGGGAGGGTACCACGGATCACACGACAGGAGAAGGTCACGTTCATTCACCGGGGGAAAGGAAGGGGACAATGAAGGGGACTCCCGTGGAGGCGGGGGGGAGGGTCTATCATGCTACTCACTCGGTCCTCCCTTTCACACACACACACGAAACCAGGGTCAAAGGGAAGGGTGCAGTACAGGCTATGACAATATATACAACTAGCACACTAGGGCAGGGAATAGAAGGGTCACACTTAGCTTAGATCAAAGACAGACAATCCAGGGTCAGTCTACAGTGTTCTGATTACCGGTGCTGTTTTCTCAAAGTGTATTAACTCTGTCCTTTACATGTATACAAAGTGTATACACTTCATACAATAAACTGTTAACAATGTCAGTGTAGAGAAGAGTATAGAATTCGTTGTACAGAATACAGTTCTGTAGAAACAGTTAATGCACTCTGAGAAAATTGTTCATTGTCCAATTATGATAATAAATTAAATTTTAATAATGAAAAAATGTGAAAGTTTAGTTATTGATAAAAATGAATAAAAGTATGATAAGGAATTAAGTATATATTGCATTTATGTTGATGAGGATAAAATATTAAATATTCCTCAAATTGTGAACTAATTTATATGTTTTTTGGCGTTTGTCTTGTTGCAATGTATGGAGTTTAATCTCCACAAAAGGTGGACAAAGATTCGCCCCAACGCTAAAAGTTTTCCACGCAAAGATAACAGCGAAACGGAGATATGGGGTTTTACTCTGGGGGATCGTGCCTGGTATGCTGAAAACCCTGGAACCAATACTCCACAAATTTCTGAGGAAGCTGCTCCAGGTGCCAATTTCGACACCAGCAGTTTTACTCAGATTAGAAATGGGGGTTTACTCCCTAAAAGCTTCCTTAATGGAGTCAATGTTAATAAGACTATTCAAAATTAGCCTCACACATGAGGCCGAATTAATAAATATCTGCCTCCAAGAAAAATTGAATAATGATTACCCTACCTCCCTTTGGTGGAATAAAATCAATGCCACCTTGAATGAGATTGGTCTTTCTTATCTATTTCTGAAAGATCTTCCTTTCAAAGAGATAAAGAAAATACTGCAAAGTAGGATCCGAGACATGGATGCTCAAGTAGCCAGAGCCACGGTGTCTATGATTAGGACGTCTCCTTGGTACCAGCACTGGACCCCTGAATGTGGTGGGGCAGATTACATTAAACAGGACCTCCCTTTCCAGAACAAGCGAGCATTCCTCGCCTTACGGCTGCAGATTATACCTTCAGGTGTGATGGAGGGGAGGTACCTTGGTATCCCCTATGCCGATAGATTGTGCCCTCGCTGTCTGCTTGAGGTTGAGGACATTGTTCATTACCTCCTCATATTTCCCACGTTTATTCACCTGCAGAGGAGGATGTGGGTGAGGATAGTAGTACCACCAAACCTAACTACAACACAGAAGATAATATATCTTCTTTCAGATGGGAACCATCAACTTACTGAGACGGTAGCTTTCTTCGCTTATCTCATGCAAAAAATTAGAGCAAGGGAACTGGTGAGATAACATGACTGGGTCTTTGGGCTGGTACCTGGCCGATGGGTATCAAGCCGCCCATGCTTTGTACTTTACTGTATGGTAACAGCCAAGAGGCTTGAGGTGCTAATGTTATTTCATCCTATGGAATGTTTTTATTTAACTCAATTTTATTTTTTGTATGCAATCTATATTTGGTGTTGTCATGGCCAATGGCCAGTACAATAAAAAGTTGTTGTTGTTGTTGTTATTAATTATTATTATTATTATTATTATTATGGAGTTGAATGTTTTTTTAATTTAATGAATTTGTACGCTTTTTGGAGTTTAAGCTACAGTCAAAATGATTTTGTGATGTTTTTGAAGAGGAAAGTTTTTAGTTTTAAAAACTGTTGTGCATTTAACGTTTTTTTAAACTGTAAAGTTTTTTGTTTTGGTAAATCTCAAGTACCCAGGGCCTATATCGTTCAGGGCACTGAAAGCCAACAGCACAATCTTAATTCAATCGGTTGCTCTATAGGCCACCAATGCAGAGAGACAGGGAGGGCTTTACTGCCCAACCCAGTAAGCAGCTGTGATGGCACATTTTGAACAAGCTTCAAGTAATGGAGTTGAATTGCCGAAAGCCCATTGGAGGGAATTTAAATAGTCAAGCCTCGTGATCCACAGGACATGAGTTGCTGTGGCAAGATCAGCCTGGGATAAGTAAGGATGTAGCTTACATAAATTGTGCAACTGAAAAAGCAGCCATGAGCCGGATCAGATGCCTGTGTTTTTATGGAAAGAACATGATCAAAAAAGAACCAAGTTCTTTACCCGGCCCACTCCCCCCATCGACCTACAGGGGCCCATGGGAAGAGGGCGTCCTCATATCAGCTACCCCTCCCAATCAGCATCACCTCAGTCCTCCCCAGGTTGAGGAGGAGGTAGCTCTGATGCATCCAGCTGGCTCTGTCATTCAGGCATTCCTCCAGGCAGAGGCAGAGCTGACAGGGCTCACAGGACAAGATAGATACGCTGATGATACTCAAGTTATGCTTAGTCATATAACTTCCCTGAGGGGTTGCATGTATACATTGAACAATATGGCTGAGAGAATGTAAGCTTGAAGCACACCACATTTCAAGTCTCTTGGGGATGATGCATAACCCTCCATCACCACAGAATGACTTTGCTCTTGTAGGTATGACTCCAACCACTGATCAGCAGCTCCCCCATCACACCAGCAACATCCCTCAGCCACTAAAGCAGAAGTCCCATGGATTGAACAATGCTATAAAAGCCAGCATGACCAAACTGGCCAACTGTCCTCAATCTAAGATAATCAGCAGATAACTCATCACTCTGTCAAGTTTCGTGTCTACCCTGTAGGAATGCCAGAACCTAAGGGAGAAGTAGATGCTGGAAAGACAAATGCCATTTTCCTATAGCAAGTTATTACAGCTTCCATTTTTTAAACTCAGGTGCTTCAAGTGCTTTTTAGTAACTAGTCTGCTTTTCACAGGTGTTGAATATTTTCAGTTCACAATATAATCTGTGGGAATAATGGGAGTTCTCAACTGTTCTAAAAAGCATGCCACTTATGCACCTGTTTACGCAGGCATGTAAACCTCTAACTTTGGGTGCACCGGTTTGAAAACTGGGTCTTCAATAATTAGCACTTTATGCAAGCTAAGATGCTCAATAAGTACGAACACAACATGGTACCTGTTTGGCTGCAGCAATCGCTTGCTCTTCATAAACGTCTAGGTTTCTGTTCATCAGTTCTAATGCAGAGTGTCGATTGGTGAGGGCTGCTGGGTTGGGACTCAGTATGGCTTGATGTTCAAACACAGCAGCAACATAATGTCCCTCTCTGTGAACTTTTACTGGAACAACTTGATAGAGTAGGAAAACAAGAAGTTTACAGCTGCCTTCCAGCATGTTTGCCATTAATCTAAAATGAAATAAAAAGGGTAAAACACTTGAGCAACAAATCATTTTATTTAGAGCTTTCTTGCTCCTAGCTATGATTTATTGGCACTGGCAACTAACGTTTCAGAGACTCAAGACAAGATTGAAACAGAAGAGAGTTCTTTTCATGTTTCTAGATAAATATATATGTGGCATTTCTAAAATTCACATTAATCTGTCAGCTGACATTCTGAATGTATGGTGTTCCTAAATATCTTTGCTGTTTGCATGTCTGCAATAAATTCATTGCCCTGTTCCCAACTCAGCTGCATAATTCTGCTTTATAAAAGATAAAATCCTGGCTATCTCCACTTTAGGGAAGGTTAGCACTGGACCTGAATTTGAAGCTTGGCCACATTTTGCTTACAACATTCCTAGGAATAATTAGCACAAGCTATTTTCTAGGCAAACTCCAGCTGTGTATCTCCTTCCCCCATCAACACTGACAGATAATTACTAGAGGAATTAAACGATATAGCACAGTATTCTTGCAGCCATCTGCCTTTCTATCATGAGAAAATCTTTCCTGGTGGCATACTGAATCATCCTGCACCTTTTCTTTATTTTTAAAAAAGAGTAGATAATAAACATAAAGGCTAGATCTCATTTCATACAGAGAACTCTTCAACAAAGAGCTTGGGGAAATGCTGACTGCAGCTCATATAGATATTACTGCTGTTTATTGCAGACAGTTAAAAAGAAATATGCAGCCAACAAACACTGTGTACATTTTTTCTCTTTGCTCTTGGGACTTATTCAACTGCTCTTGGGAATTTTTCAATAAGCTAGTCTTCAATCTTACCTGGTTGAAAGAAATGCAGTTTTTTGATGTGCAAAGCATTAGAATAGAATATCTGATAATTTGTTGCAAGAGCTTCAGATTGCTACTAAATAAGCAAAGCCAAAATTACCATGCAACTCCAATGAACCACCTGAAATTCTTCTTTTATTATAATAATAATAGTTTATTAGGCATGACCTGAGGTCATAGCCAAAAGCAATACACAATAAACAGTAAGCAACAAACAATAAAATCTCGGCCAAGATGAAGAAACACAATAGAGTAAATAAAATATTCGGCGCACCCCCAAATGAGACACGACACCAGAAAGTTGGATTTAAAACGGCCACACTCTTTATTATGATCAGATCTTATGTCCAAATTGTGATGGTGGGGCAATTCTCTCAAGTGAATTGGGTCCAGCACCCATAACTAAACATATAACTGTAAATTAGGGATTGGCCCAATATACCATTAGGTCCCAATCCCTCTTAACTTTTCAAACGTCTCCCCCTCCCGATACGGAGGTCATGGGAGGGGGACCAGGGCCCATGTGGGCCGGAGGAAGGAGGGTAGTGCCCTCAAGCCGGGGACAGTACGCTTCTCCCAAGGGGTTGACTCCGCCGCTTGCCATACCCTGCCATTGTGGCTGGGATCCCCCTCATCTCTTATGGAGATGCCCCAATCACTAATTATAACATACCTAACCCAGGTGCTGGACCCCTGCCACATAGAGGCTGCCAGGACCTTCTGGACAGGCCCAACCCCCACCTACACAAACCCAACTAGAACTTCTCTCAACTTCTCTTTCAGGACTGCTAGGTACCATTAGTTTCCCGTGGGGGACAAATGGACCCCATCTGCTCTGTATAGGTCAGCCCTCTTGTGTGTGATGGCTTGATGGGGGATTGTTGCCCCACCCACACCTTTCAGCCATCTCCCTATTTCTTTGTTAACTGTTCTCCTGGTTTTGTCTATCTTACGCGGTGGCACCCCTGGACCCCAAGATATCTGTTACACCCAGTCGTTCCACAGAATAGTCACCCCGGGGTACATGTACTTAATTGGCCAAATGTCGTTCTTATTTCTTTCAACATTTGGACCCCTTTTATTTTGACTAAATCATTCTCGCCTAAGTGGATGACTAATATATCCGGCTTATCCCCTTGTTCTCTGTTCAGGGTGGGAATCAACTACCTCCAGCGCATGCCTTCCCGGCCCATCCACCTGATCCATGCATAGGCCGATAAACCCAGTTGCATCCCCCAGTGCGATTTTTCTGCTGCCTTGCCAGCATATCAAATCGGGCTATGACCCACGATCCAGACTTTGAGCTTTGGATAACGACTAGGACCTGGGGAAAAAGAAATCGTTACTTCTTCTCCAGAGGCAGGGGGGACCTGATGTACGCCCTGTACGCCACCTGCCTATAACCTGAACCTCCTGCTCCCTGAGGTCCGCCGATGCGGTAAAGCTGGTTGCCCCTATCCAGAATGAGTGAGTCCCAAACAGCCCAGTTGGAAGATGAAGGGCTGCAAGGGAAGCCCTCATCACGGATGTCAGCTGGTACCTGGTAAGGGGTCTGCCATTGGCATGACGGAACAGTGCTCCGGGGACCCAAGGCCACACGGACAAGTACACTGATAGTGCCCGAACCGGGCAAAACTCGACATTCCCCGCCCTAGCTAAATGTACCGTGACTCCTTTACCCCGTTGGTTGGTTTTCGAGTGGCGCAAACGTAAGGCCACTTCCTGCTCTGTGATAAACACATCTTCTATAGCCAGGGCTCAATTGGTCTTATCCTTGGATGAATCTGCTACTAATTCGCTACCCCTGAATGCGCCGAAAAAGGCCACTGTGAATGCAGCTGTAAGTAGCTTGACTTCTTTTACTGATGAGCAGACGCAGGGCAGGGTTCCGCACATGCCCACCAGCAGCTGTGGTGTAATGGGTGGCCTACTGTCTTGCGAGGTGCCCCGCTCTCGAGCCCATGCCTCCAACATGTGCCGTGCGAAAAATCCACAGTCAGGCGAGGGATGGCCTGCTAACTGACTCATAAAAGCCACTGCTGCCAGCTTAACGTTGATAGTGCCTACCGCGGAGCCCTGCTGTTTGATGGCTAGCATGAACTTGAGAACATGAGGTTCTGGTATAGGAAAACCCGTATGCCAATCCTGGGATAAACGAAAACTTTGAAATTCGTTGAAGGCCCTTTGAGACGCAGTCCTGGTGCGCGGTGTCAAGTAGGGGTGGGAATACCGGTAAATCCGGTATCCGATAATGCCGGTACTGGGCGTACCGGAATTATCGGATTCAACCCGGTAAATCCGGTCCCGTTATCGGATTCTGGGTACCGGATTTTTTTTACATTGCAGCCATTTAAATGAATGGCTGCAATGTAAGTCCCACCAAAAAAGTTTTAAAAAAACCCTCCCCGAGTCCAGGCTGCGCGGGTGGAAGGGGACACCCCCCACCCACCCTGCCCAGCCTGGATTTTTGCTAAATCGCGGCGGGCGGTCCGGCGGCCTCAGCGCCGGCTGTGGCTGCCGGCATCAGAGACGCTCTAGGCCTTCCGGGGAACTTCCGGTAAGTATAGACCCGATCCCTGGGGGGGGGGGTGTTTAACACCCCCCAACCCCCCAGGGATCACCCCTACTA
>QEPC01000068.1:4162638-4177162 GCA_003113815.1 Sphenodon punctatus
ATGGAGAGGGCATTCTCGGTGGTGGGACCGCGGCTGTGGAACTCCCTTCCGGAGGAAGCTCGCCTGGCCCCAAGCCTTTTAACATTTCGGCGGAACTGTAAGACCTGGCTATTTGCCCAGGCCTTTGGGAGGGAGGGTGGGGAGGGGGGTGTTTAGTCCCCTACCCATTTGTGTTTGGTTTTTGGTCTAGCCCTGTTAAGTTATATTTATATTTAATATTTAATATTTTAAGCATTTTTTTGATTGTTTTGTATTGATTTTATTGTATTTTATGTTTTTTAATGTTGGAAGCCGCCCCGAGCTGCGTTGCAGGAGGGGCGGGGTAGAAATTTGCAAAATAAATAAATAAAAATAAATAAACCATCTGCCTCGAGGCCGTGCAGGGATTGGGCCACCGCAGCTCATCTAGCTGCACCCAATGAAAGCCTCAGGCCTGCTTTTAGTCACTGACATCTTGTTATATCTGCATAACTGTAAAAGTCCCTGAGAAAAGGGGGCTCACCAGAAAATACTTAAGTCCAGCAGTGAAAGTTTCTAATACATTACAAACATCCCAGCTCCACAGGATCGCTAATAAGACCTATAAAGGCTGGCCCTTATCCAACACTGCTAGTGCGAAACCCCCACTATTTCCAAAGAAAATTAATATGGCAAACTGCAGAAAATGCTTCAAAATTCTGGATAGGTAGAGAGTGGGTGAAAACAGACATGACGCTAACCACCCTTGGTGGTTATTTATGCATGTTGCAGGGCTGTATTGGTGCCCTATGTAGCCCTGCACCATGCATAAATAACCATCAAGGGTGGTTAAAGGGTGGTTTGCGTCATGTCTGTTTTCACCCAGTGCTTCCCTGACAGGCCACAAAGTGGAGAGTGGAAGAAAGCAAAGCAGATACTGGGAGTGGTTGTATTGTTTAAATGAAAAAGGTATTCCTCAAATTATTAGTTTCTTTTTGTAACAATAAAGCTGGAAAGAGACTTCCCATATCAGTCAAATCAAATAATACGTCACACTCAAACAATATCTGGATCTCACGCCTGAATTGGGTGTGTCTTTGCCAGTTTCTGAAGTACCTGATGAGAATGAGTATGTTATTACTATTCCCGATATGGGAAATTTGATCAAGTTGCAGCAGGAAGGAAAATCCTCGGGGTTGGATGGACTCCCCCCAGAGAGTTTTTCAGTAAATTTGGATTGGTGGACCCCGCTGTTGGCCAAATGGTTTAATAATATCATTTTGACTGGTTGTATCCCTGTTGATTGGAAAGGCAACCTGATTATACCAATATATAAAAAAGGACATTAAAACTTACCAAGCTCTTATCAACCAATTGCATTAATGAATATTGTGGCTAAATTATTTGCAAGGTTTTTGTTGTGGAAACGAACAGATTGGCTATTAGCATCTTCTGATAGCCTATCATACTGACACATGGGCTAAAGTACGCTCTGGGAGCTTGGGGGAGACCACAGCGTCATTTAAAACAAACAGAGGGGTCAGACAGGGGTATATCTTAGCTCCCATTTTGTTCAATCTTTATATAAATGACTTGATAACTGAAATGACTTGTCTTGACTTTCATCCACCAAAATTACTCTCTACCCACATTGGTATCCTAGTATATGCAGATGACACAGTCCTCCTTTCTAGGACTCCAATTGGTCTAGATAAATTTGCTACTCTGTGAGGCAAACCACTTGATTATTGTCTAAAACAAAGATAATGAAGTTGGACAGACGGCATAATCCGTTCACCTGGATTATTTCCGGGAATATGGTAGAGGTAGTTAAGGCTTATAAAAATTTGGGTGTGGTCTTTTCATCTGCCCATGGCTGGAAGGACCGTATTACTCAAGCAAAAAATAAGGCAAGGCAAATAACTTCGGCCATTAAGCAATTTGCAGATAGATATGGAGAACGATCCATCCCGGCTGTACTGAGGGCATACAAGGCAAAAGTATTACCTCAATTGACTTATGGTGGAGAAGTATGGGGCCATAGAATTGATTTATCTATAGAAATATCCCAGAATATCTTTCTAAGGAACCTCTTGGGATTGCCAGTAGCTGCTTCAGCAGCAATGCTTAGGCTCGAAACAGGACTAGAATCAATAGAAGCCTATGTGTTAAAAACCAAAATTTCAATGTTTTCTTCTAGTTTAATTTTAAATCCAGACCATTTGCCCAAAAGGCGTCTTCTAGAAGAACAGTATTCTTACACTACACACTCCCCCTGGTACGCTTTCATAACAGCATAGCTCAGGCAAATTGGGTTTAGGTACCTGGTGCAGGATGATAATAGGTTTATACCGATGCACGAGAAGGAGTAGGTATTCCTTAGAGTGAATGATATTTCTCAAGAGGATATTGCTATTTTACATTATTCAAAAATAGCACTTTTCTATATACATTGGTTCCCTTCTTCTGGGCTAGCCTCATACTTACAGCTAGACTTGAGGAAATCACTGAGGATGCACACGACAAGGTTGAGAATGTCCTTAATGGATACAGCAATAACTGTGGGATGCAGGCATTGAATACTCAGGGAAGAAAGAGTTTGCCCATGTGGCCTGTGGATGGTGGAGGATGCAGTACATTATGTGCTTGAGTGTTTGTTTTTTTCTGAGTTAAGAACAGTATTACTTATCCCTGTACTTGGAAGATTATCTGGGTTCTCAAATCTTGAAAAACTGATATGGTTAATTTGGCCTCTTTTGCAGCAGCTGAAGCTTGTATTCATTCATAGACAGTTCCCCATGTGTGTTTAGAACAGAGAAAGTATTTAACTTCTATTATATAGTTTGTCTGTTGTGATCTTTGTATTTATATGTAACATGTAATAGGGCTATGTGCTACGATACCGTTACTGTTGTTTTAAGTTTTGTGGTTTTTTCTTTGGACAATGGCAGTTTGCCATAAGCCTAATAAAGATTATACTTCACACATATGTAAAGTCTTCCATGCTAAGAGTATTAATCTATTGTAAGGTTGTCTTTGTGGGCATTAGAGATTAAAGAAAGCCGACAAATTTTTAGATAGGGACAAATCTTTGTTCCCAATAGTTTTGCCATCTCATTGTAAGAGTGATGGAATAACTGTCCCATGTGCAAAATAGAAGTCAGACTTTTAAAAAAAATAAATCAATTCAATATCATAGGATAAACACAGAATTATGGCAAGACACATTTTGAAGTCTGAAATGGAGTAGCTAATCACTGGCCCTGCTTCCAGCCCACCCGAATAGCTTGAAAAAGTCACCAGGATCTAATTAAAAAACATATTGGGTCAAGAAGAACCTTCCCACTAACTTCATTGGATTTTGGATTGGCCCTTTATTCTGGCTGTGCTACATGCTAATTCATTTCAATTATGTAGTGCTGAATGACAAACTGCAAAGACGTGACACCTACGCAATTGGGAGTAAAGACATCATGAAAACATATCTAACACCACTGATCACCATAGTGATGCTACACGGTACGCCTGTCCAGATGTCACAAAACACCATTCCTACTACTACTTATTTCTATAATGCTACTAGGTGTACACCGCTTTCAGTCACGGATTTTCAGAGATAGGTCCCTGCCCAGCGGGCTTGCAATCTAAGCTGGACACAGGTGAGGGGAACACAGGGACAGACAGACACATCCATTCCCATTTTACAGATGGGGAACCGAGGCTGAAAGGTTGTGACTTGCCTAAGGCCACCCAGTGAGTTCATTGCTAGGGCGGGATTAGAACCTGGCTTCCCAGGTCCAAGTCCAGCACCTGACCCACTATACAGCACACTGGCTCCGTGGGGTAAGCTTCATTGTAATTTACGGATGATAAATAGGTTTGAAAACACTCTTTGGGCTCTGATCCTTAAATTTCTCTGCTAGTGCACACCCCTTTCACTTCAATAGGGCTTGTGCCAGTAGAGCGTTTTGTGGAACAGGCTGCATTAATCCAACACACATGCGTCACTTCCCACTGTTACACGTGTGTGTGTCAGATGGAGGTCACGCAGCTAAATTCACTGTTTAGAACAGGAGTGGGAAACCCTTTCCCTCCCAGAGGCTGCGTCGAAAATTAGTACAAGTTCTGAGGGCCACATAGAAGTTAGAGGGGGTGGGGTACTCAGCAAGAGGAAGGCTAAGGCCGCTTTTAGACGTGCACTTGGATCAGGCGCGGGAGCGGCGAAACAGCCGCGGCGCTGTTTTAGACGAACCAAAAGCGGAAGTTGTGCGCATGATCCAGCGCCGCGCATTCTTTGCCGGCCGCGTATGTCACCCCAGAGGAATCAGGCCGGTTCGCTCGCGGTCGGCAAAGAATGCGCGGCGCCGGATCATGTGCACAACTTCCGCTTCCGGTTCGTCTAAAACAGCGCCGCGGCTGTTTCGCCGATCCCGCGCCTGATCCCAGCTGCTCGTCTAAAAGCGGCCTTAGATTGTGGATCTACCATGAACTGGCCCCTATCCTTGTGTGCAGGCCCCAATAGAGAATGATCTCCATTACCCTCAGCTAAGTTTTTCAGCACTTGGGGTGGAGGAATTGGATCTAGGGGCCAGATCCGGGGACTGGAACAAGGCCGAATAAAAATTAGCTGCAGGCCACATTTGGCCCCCAAGCCTGAGATTCCCTACCCCTGATTTAGAGCAACTGAAAAGTATCTGGACAGTCATTCAAGTTGTGATATAACTATACTTATGACCCTTTCATTTTGTAAATAATTTCAGGTAATGACATTTGAAAATTTTATGAAACATCCTGAACAGAATTTAAATTCAAAACTGGTGATGTGAATTATGACTTATTTGGTCAGCTCTGTTCATGTTTCCTGTCGCACCTAACGGCCATGAGATGGAAAGCAGCATAGAAGTACCAATTATTATTATATAAAGATACTTTAACTCCACATGTTCATGTATGTATAACATTCGCTTTCAGAGACGCTTGTAATTTCACAAAAGAACCCTCATGAAATTTCACAATTACTTTTATTATGCAATCATTTAATTCTGTTTTGAATACATAAGATCTTAATTTAAGAGAGGCTTTCATTCTAGACACTGGAACAACTCTTAAGGGCAATAATTACTCATTCAGTTCTGCATTCCACATAGTAGGTCAATTTTCATTGCTCTTCTGTATATGAATAAAAAGTCAGAAAGGTATGAAAACTGAAGTCGATAAACTGCTCCTGCAAGCTACCAATTAATAACTTAGTTAATAACTAAGCAGTATAAAATTGGTGTACAAGTGCAAAAACAAACTGCAGTGCTGAAGGTAAAAATAAAAATAAATAATTTCAATTATTGTAGTTTAAAAATTAAACCGTGTCCAATCCAGTTTAAATTTTAAATATTTAGTTCCTTAATTTCAGACTGAAAAGCAGACAATCCACTCATTGTGATGTCTTCACTTTTTGAATACATGGCAGCTGGATCAAATTCTCCTTATCAAGAGCGGAAATAGCTGGGAAATCCCCTTAGTAGGAATTTGGAAAGTGGCACTTCAGAGTTAAACTTGGGCATTTGAAAGCTTTTTAAATCGGCAAACAAGATATGGGACACAGACCAGTAGAACAAATATGGACACACTGCCTTCCAATCCTGCCTGGTTACATGATGCTAAATAGTACCAAATATCTAATACTGAAACCCTTTAGTATAAAGAAACATGTGGTTCAAATTAAACTATTGTCATTCAAAACTCAATTACTACTGCTTCTGGTTATTATTTTGTCATCTTCTTACAAGTCAATTTGTTCATTTAGAATTCTTTGATTTAAAGCATACACAAAGCTTTTCTGACCATATGCCCTGTAAATATTTTGGAATATAATATTCAACTTCATTTTTAAAAAGAGAAAAAAATGCACAGTGATTTATGTTACAACAACCTGTATTTGCGTGTTCAGGTATTCCTATTCACTGTGAGACCACAATGCACAATAATATTACGCCTAAATTAATTTAGATTGAGGGAAATAGTTTACCTTAAACTTTAATATAACTATGAACTATATTCTAGCTAATATACAAATATATAAATATTTTACAATACAAACAGACCTGATTCTTCCCAGCTTTGCACCTTTTGTAACAATAAAACTCATATAAATAGCAATATAAATTTATTATAAAAATGATACGATAAAGTGGATAAACATGGCAAGTACTGGGCTAGTTTAATTTGTTGGTATCCAACAACAACTTTTACTTATTAGTCATTTCCCCAGTGTACTTTATTAAAAATAACTATACAACTGAAAATACCAGTGAACTGGCATTAGCATATGTTTTTGAAAGATTTCTGTTTAGTTCTAAGAAGTGGGGAAAAGTTTGTTTGGATAATTTCATTTAAGAGCATAGGAGTGGAGGAATTAACATTCACTGGAGATAGTAAAAGACCACAGAATACAACTGTGCACTCTGCAGTTTCAGTAGATGTCTCAACTAAATCAGGCTCTCTGTTATTCTCCAACACCAGTTTTGTTTTTTCCCTATTCTTGCATAGAAAAATCACCAATTTTGATTATTATATTATCTTATACTTTTATAAATGTATTTCTGTCATTGGGTGCAATCCAGCACCTACTAAAGTCAATGGGAGTTTAACAACTGATTTCAACGGGAACTGGATTGCACCCTTAGTGTTCCCACAACGGACTAGATAAATTTAAAAAGAGACCTAATCAGAGGAGATGGGGAGAAAAACCTGGACGGTCTATCCAGTTTACTGAGCTAGATGTATTTCTATCCTATAATAATTGCTTTAAAGAAAATCATGTTGGGTTTGGAGGATTTTGTAAGTAGTTGGAATTAAATCTGAAAGCAGGAAACAGCTGCAACTCTTAAAGTCTTTATCAAATTTGCTGTGTAAACAAGTGCTCATTTCTCAGGGTGCACTGCAGCATTACAGGAGTAAGATGCGGTTGAGCAGTGCAATACACCATGCAGACAAGGCCAGTGCTGGGCATCCCGGCATTTAACATGGAGCAAGTCTCATACTTCACTAAGACACATGCCTGTGCTAAGCACTATTTTATGAGAAAGATGAATGGACAGAGTTTTTAAGGATGTGGATGTGGGAAACCAATGAAAGATGACATAACATGACACGCAGTGAATGACTGCAGAATAGTGGCACATAGTCTCACTGTGTTACCATGCCATATCATTGCTAACAGCCTTCACTGTTAAACATTTTCATTTCAGCATTAACTCCCTATCCAAACAACAAGAATACCAGTCTGGAAGCACAATTTCTAGGCAACCTAATTCCTCCAGCTTTTGTGTAGGGTCACTGCTAAATATTTAGAGTGTAGACCATTCTGGTAGGTCATTTTCCCTGGACTGTTTTAACACAGGAAATTAGGTTAATTAGCATGGGAGGCTCCTCCCCTCAAAATTCAGAGGTAAGGGCCTGGGAAGCAAAGCAGCCTTCTAGACGGTTTTAAAATGGAAAAAGATACAATCACTAGAGCTGTAGTTCTTACACTTTTTAAACCATGCCCCACCCTTTCCTCATCTGTGGTACCTGAGGCTTCCCCTCCCCCACCATATACATCCATACACCTTGCTCCTTTTTCCTGGTCACTATGCCCTCCAGCCACCCCTCCTCCATCTTTTTTCCCTTTGACCTCTCAATCTGCGCCTTACTACCCCAACATTTTGAAAATTCCCCCATGTCCAGTGACAGTGGAACTAGGGGCTTGTCAACTGTCTTCCTTCTTGTGTTCCCCTCTTCACCAGAATACCTTCTGTACTCCCCATCCTGTGCCAGGCCAGCCCTAGAATGTGTGAGGCCTGGGACAAAATAAGATGTGGGGACCCTATGGGTCTTCCCTCCCATAACCTCAGTCCTCTGCCCACATTTTAGCCACTTCCTGCAGGGCACTGCTACCCCCCCCCCCCCCAAACTAGGTGAGGCACATGACCCCACAGGAAGCAGCCACTCGGGGGCTCAGTGTCACAGGCTGGGAGAGAGCCCCACAGAAATAGCCTGTCCTGGGGCCTCAGGCATACTGGTCTTGAGGCTACTAGGATTTGCTTCCCTGCAGGGTCCCCTCCAACCAGGCAGCCCATGGCTCTACTGGCCCTGCTTAAGACTGTCCCCCAGTTTGAGGACTACTGCACTAGAGCATTTTGGAGATGGGCAATTTGTTAAACGTTTGCTTTGGGACGACCTATAAGTATATCAAATGTCAAAGGAGATTTAGCAAAAAATGTGATTATGTGGAAGGCGATACTGCTCATAGCTGATTGAAGTTGCATCAAGACAAGACCTAGATGATGATGATGGTTGCCTCATTTGTGAGCCGGGGGATATAGGAATCCCTGTTATTGATGGAGTCCAGTCTCCTTTGATCACTCAGGTTCATAGCCTTGGGGTGCTTTTGGTTCCATTACTGCACCTCAATGGCCAGGTTGTAGCAGTGGCAGGAGTACTTTTCACCAACTTCATCTGGTGAAAAGGCTGCAACCTTTTTTTTAAAAAAACCCACCAGATTTGGATTTGGCTACTGTCATCCATGCTTTATCTTGAGGCTAGTCTACTGCAATGCACTCTACGTGGGTCTGCCCTTGATGTCTGTCTGAAAGCTGCAGCTGGTGCAGAATGTAGCGGCACACCGTCTGTCAGAGGTGGGTCATCAGGAGCGTATTACACCACTGCTCCAGGGTCTGCACTGGCTGCCAATAGCTTTCTGAGCATGATTCAAGTTGCTGGTTTTGACCTATAAAGCCCTAAATGGCTTGGGTCCCAGATATCTGAAAGACTGCCTCTTCCCTTATGTTCTGTCACAGCCCCCGAGGTCAGCTGGGAGTGCCCTCTTCCATCTGCCTATGAGATTTGTACAAGGGCATGCAGACAGGCATTCTCAGTGGCTCATAATTAATGGTACTCCTTCCCCTTGGAGGTCTGCCTAAGCCTGAGCATGCTTGCCTTCCAGAAGAGATGCAAGACATTTTTGTTTGGAAAACAGGGATAGGGTTGGGCGTAACTTTTAGGGGAAAGGTCACTTTGTTGGGGATCAGGAGATTTTTTAAGCCGTTTTATGTTTTTATATTTGTAAGTCATCCTGAGACTATTTGGGAAGGGCATGGTTAAAAACTGTAATAAATAAAATAAGTTTGCTTTTCCATCAGAATAAATTAATACAGATGCTAACTGCCTTATGTTCCATCCCCTGCCACCTACATAGCTCTCTCTCCATCCTGTATTTATCACCACCCAGTTGCCCCCATCTGGCACACAACAGCAAGGGGTGGTGGAATGTGTGTTAACACCATTCTCTGACCCACATTTGCCCGAGTTACTGTTTTGCACATCCAGGGGCTAATCAGGGTCCTGCTTGCTGCTCGCTCCAGAAGCTCACTTGCCAGAAGTACTCCCATGTCATTATGGGAGTTGTAGTTTCTTCGACCACGTGCAGCCCCATCTCTCCTCTCCTCTCTTCACTGGCTCCACCTTCCTGAACAAATCCTGCACAAGCTCCTAGTCTTCACCTATAAAGCTCTTCACAACCTTGCTCTCGCCTACCTCTCTGCATTAATTTCCCTCCATACTTCAGTTTGTGAACTCCGCTCCTCCTCTGTCCCCTCTTGCCCTCCCGTGCTCCCCATACCGCCTTCGTCCCTTTTCCCTAGCTTCCACACACACCTGGAACTCCCTCCCTGCCCACATCCACCTCCCCCCTTCCTTCATACCTTCAAATCCCTCAAGACCCACTTCTTCTGCTCTGCCCTCCCCAACTCCTCGCTCCCCTCACCTAACTCCTGCTGATACCCTCCCTTCAGTACAATCTGTTACCTGAAGTCTGAGTACTCATATCCTCATCACATGGACCAGCCAGACATCATTCTTGATGTTATCAAGCCAAGTGTGTGCACCTGGGACCTTGCATTTTCATGAATGTTACACCCCTTGTCTCTCCCTCTGTTCCCCTTCCTTTGCCACCGCCCCCCTACCCCCGTCTCTCAGATTATAAGCCCTAGGGCAGGGACCGTGTCTATTCCATTACTTTGTAAAGCGCCAGGTACATTGCTGGCACTATATAAATGCTTGCTAATAATAATAATAGTCCATGTGGGAGAGCGGTCAAGTCTGCATGATCCTCTGCTCCACGTTGCAGTTGAACTGCTATTCTTTCTTTAGCCACGTTAGCCACAGGGACAGGGGAAACATTCAGTTGCCACACCTGATACATCCATGCAACCAACAAGCAGTTAATGGGAGGCTAACAGGGCAAACCAGTGGCCAAAATAGCAACGGTATTTAGGCAAAATACACAGCCACGTAGCAACCATCTTAAACACCTGATCATCACAGTGTCTAAAGACGCCCATAGTCTCATCATCCCTCCCTGCTACCCCTATATCCTGGTTATTCCCCCTGTGCCGCTACTTCTGTTCTCCAGTTTCTTTCCACATCCCTCAGCATACCGAGCAGATCTCTCTCCCTCCACCCCATCACAGTTCTCCTCCACAGCCACACACAGTTTTGAAAAATGTTTCTAACTGCTTACTTTTCAACAACTGTTCTAATTTTGGCAAATGAAAAGCTATTCTTTCTGTTTCTTTGGGTGATTTCAGACGTTACGTTTGTCTGAAATCACCACAGTTAAACTCAGTCAACCGCGGTGTGTGTGTGTGTGTGTGTGTGTGTGATGAATGGAGGTGAACGTCTGTTTGCACTCATCCAGATGTTCACCTCAGTCAACCACCCCCCGCGGTGAATCTAACCACGCTTTGTTCTCCCGCACCACGTAGCCGAACGAAACGTGGTTAGGGGGAATCCGGAACGCGGTGAAGGAAAAGTAATGTCTGTTACCTTACCTCCACCGCATTCTGGGGTCCCGGTGGCAGGCGGCAGCAACGGCCAGATAGGCTGCCTGTCTCGGGGAGGGCGGCCGGCCGGGGAGCACAGCGGGCAGGGCCGTGCGACCGCACGCTGCATCACGCGGCCCCGCCGAGAGGGGGGGGGTTGCAGAACAGACGTTACAGCCGGGCGCATTGACCGCGGGCCATATAATTTTACAGCTGTTTTCAAATGTCTGGCACATCTCTCTCTCTCTTTACCCCTCTCCCACCTGCTACCTTGTCCTATCCACTCCCACCTATTTCATGCCCCCTCTTATATACCTGCCCTACATTTGCTCATTTTATATATTTGTATGGCTACATGCCTGAGGAAGGGGCCAGGTGTGGCCCGAACGCTTGCTTATTTCCACCAACAGCAGTTGGTCGAATAAGAGATATTATTCAACCCACTTTCTCTTTCTGATACTTGGGACCAACATGTCAACCACACACTGGCTCTGGATTACAAAGCTTCATACCCTACAGGCAATGATTCTCATCCTTTCTAAGTAGGGATGGGAATTTCGGTTTTGGATAAAACCGAAAGTACCAGAAAATGGTCATTTTGGATTCATCCGAAATTTCAGTTCTTTTTCTGTATCAGTTTGTCCATCATTGAAAAAAAGCAATGTTAAAAATCCGATACAAAAATCAATGCAAAAGATCCGATAGAACAGATTTGAAAAAGAACCAAAATACATGAGAACAGACACCGAAAGTAACCAAAACCGAAATTTTTCCGAGTCCCAACCCTATTTCTAAGCTGTCCTTTCCCTTCTTTGTGGCATTATACTCCCCACCCCAACACACAGATACAGTGGGTATTTTCAGAAGTGACACTACCACACTTGACCACGCATTACCACACTTAACCCCACCCTGGGGTCACAACCACCATCACTTCTGTTTGGTGGCCGCCAGATGTTCACCACGCTTTTCCCTGAACCATGGTAGCAGTTACCACCAGTTGTGATCTCAGAAAATCACAGGAAACAGCTGGTGGTAAGCGCTACAACGATTCAGAACAAAGCATGGTAAGGTGCACCATCATGTCTGTTCTAGGTATCGGCCTACCCCAGAGCTGGGTGGCAGCCGTTATCCCCGATTGGGTCTAAGCGTGGTAGTGTCACTTCTGAAAATACCCTTTGGTTCCTCTCTTCCTTTCCACCTTCCTACTGCTTCCCTACCCCATAATTTTGGAAATTTCCTTACTCAGTGGCACGAGGTGTTTGTCAGCTGTGCTCCTTCTTCCCACCCTCTAACCCTCCATGCCTGCCCCTCCCCGCATGTTTGATAACCATTGCAGTGCTTTACAGGTATGTGGCGCAAGCAACACACAGGTGTGGGGAACCTGCACTAGTGGGGGGGGGGGGGTCAAAGATGGTTACAAAATCATAATAGGCGCTATGGCCAGCTCCATCCCCTTGTTAATGCAACTGTCGCCCCCTAGCGCCACGCCTCATCACCGCCCCCCCCCCTTCGCTCGAGGCTGTGGCCATTGTGCTTTTCGTATCCCCTTATTCTCCTCTCATTGGCTGCCGTGCTCCCGAGTTCTAGTGCACGCGACTTACACTCCAACCCAGGTAGCCCATACCCAAGAACAGAAGGTTGCTACCTTGTAAACAAGGTTCTTCGAGATGGCTCTAAACATTCTCACAAATGGGTGTGCGCTTGCCCACCCTTCTCTTACCAGCATATACCAAGCTCATATTTAAAATTTCAGTGACGTTCACACGCCCCCACCCTATATAAGGTACCTTGCTGCCTAAATTCAACAGTTCTTTCCAACCCTAAGCGATTAGGAAAAAAATTCCATGCGGGGCTGGAAGGGTGGGCATTTGTGAGAATGTTCGGAGCCATCTCGAAGAACCTTGTTTACAAGGTAGCAACCTTCTGTTCTTCTTCGAGTGGCTCCTCCCATTCTCACAAATGGGAGAGGAACAAGCCTAGAACAAGACGGTGGGGGAATTTTCTTTACAGAATAAAGCAATGTATTTCTCAATGTCAACAAATCTTTATTTTATTGTACGAACTTGATAAAAAAATCCATTCTATCTACCCATTTATATAATATTTATATATATACATATTATTATTTATTATTATTATATTTTATTTATTTTATTTTTTATAATACCATAAGAAACAACCTGTCTGTAGGTTTTAAAAAGAGAATTCAGTATAGACACTCCCAGAGCAGTGTCTGGCTCAGTGGAAAGATGAAGAGCATAATGTTTTTAAAATGTATGCAGGGAACTCCAGGTTGCAGCCCTGCAAATTTTCTGAGGCGATATGCCACGGAATGTTGCTGTCGAGACACTGAGACCTCTAAGGGAATGAGCCTTCAAATATAGTGGAGGAGGAAGACCTGCCTGCTGATATGCCAAGGGAATCACATGGAGTGCCACATGGAATCACAGCCATTTGGAAATGGTTTGGGAGGAAACCTTATGTCCTAGCCTGGGAAGAGAAGGTGAGAGGAACAAGTTATCAGACTGCCTGCAATGCTGGGTCTTCTCTAAATAAAGGAGTACTGCCCTCTTGACATCTAAAGTACGACATCGAGCCAACAATGTGGTGGAGGGAGGAAACTGGTAGAACAATTTTCTGGGCTAAATGAAATGGAGACACCATTTCGGGGATAAAGGAAGGATGGGGAGAGATCTCTATCCTGTCTGGGAAGACTAACAGGTAAAGGCTCCTTGATGGAAATAGCAGCGAGTTCACTCACCCACCTAAGGGATGTAATGGCAACCAGAAAAGATGTCTTCAAGGTCCAGTGGAACAAATCACATTGTTCCACTGGCTCAAAAGAGTGGTTTGTAAGTTGATTGAGCATGAGGTTGAGGTCCCACTGTGAGACCGGATGCGTATGAGGAGGAAACCAGATAATAAAGCCCCTTAAGGATTTTTTTCACTAGGGGGTGCCCAAAGAGAGGCTGGCAGTTAGGTAGGGTCACATGTCTAGCTATGGCCAAGAGGTGCACTCTTATGGAAGAATGCGCCAGGCCTGTCTCGGCTAATTCCAACAAATATCGCAAAATTAAAGGAACCGTCAGTTGGTCAACTAATATGGATTTTTGGTTTAACCAAAAAGAGAACCTTTTCCACTTAGAATTGTACGATTCCCCTCGCCCCCCCCACCGTCAATAGCCTCAGATCTACTGTCCTTACCAAGTTGGAAATATTCAAAAATCTATCCTTTGGGGCAAACACCTTTGCAGGGGTGGATTGGCTATTGAACCCACTGGGAGGATTCCCAGTGGGCTGGGTCAGATGGGAGGACCGGTCCCACCGCATAGACTGTTGGTGTTTGTTTTTTGGTTTTTTAAAAAAAAAATTAAATTGGCAGTCCCAACCCCCCTGTCGGGTTGGGTCGGGACAGGGGGAAGGGACTCGGGAGGCCGGCCCGTTCCAGGCTGCCACGGCCTGGAACAGGCCGGTCTCCCCATCCCCACCCCCTCTCATACCCACGAGTCTTCGCCCTCTCACAACCACAAATCTTCGCCCTCCCAGAAGTTGCTTTCTACTACTTCTGGGAGGGAGCGAAAAGGGGTCAGAGCCGCTGTCCCCTTCTTGCTCCCTCCCAGAAGTAGTAGAAAGCAACTTCTGGGAGGGCGAAGACTTGTGGGTGTGAAAGGGGATGGGAGCAGGTGGCAGAGCAGCGGAGAGCAGAG
>QEPC01000068.1:4177371-4194813 GCA_003113815.1 Sphenodon punctatus
GGGGGGGGCTGGCTGGAGCCTCCTGAGGTTGGCTTGAAGGAATGTTGAATTCCTTAATTGTGTTCTAGTGCAGCATCACTACAGGTGAAAGTATGATTCCTTAATATACAATAATGTAGATATTGGAAGTCTGGTATCAATTCTCCCCTTAGTCTTCTCTTTGCTAAGCTAAACACAGGGCCTGTGAAATACAAGTGCAGCTGGTGTAGGAATGAAGAAGCCTTACTGTAGGATGCATAGCAAGAGGCAGAGTGATTTTCGGTTGGGGGCCACTGAGCACTGAAATGGAGTGATTTGGGGAGCCAGAGCACTGAAATGAGGGCCAGTACCCCCACCAGTGGCAGTCTCCCCCCTGCCAGCCCACCATAACCTCCCACTCACCCCTGCTAGGCTGCTGAGGCTCTGAGTCTGGGGACTCAGCTCTGATAGGCCCCAAATCTGGTGCACTCTGCCCGCCCCCAAGCCTCGCCCCCTTGGCCCATTTCCGGCACACCGGTGGTTTTGCCACCAGCACAGGGCCGCTAAGACTATATTTTCCCAGGCTACTTTGATTTCCCAATCCGCCCCTGCACCTTTGCTTTGGTAGAGTCAGTTATAGCCCCTATCTAGTCAATACACTGAGTAGGATAGAGGCGGGACTTTTGCACGTTTATAGCTAGCCCTAATCTTTCACACAGATCCAAGGTGAAACGTAGCTTGGCATTCAAGGAGTCTGGTGTAGCAGTCACCAAAAGCCAATCATGTAGGTGTGGGAAAATAGCAATGCCCTGTCTGCAAAGTTACGCTATGACAGGGGTCATAACATTTGTAAAGACCCTAGGGGCCGAGGAAAAACCAGATGGTAGGGAACAAAATTGAAAATGTCTGGAGTTGTGGGTGAAAAAAAAGAATTGCCTTGAGGAGGCATGGAGTCTAATGTGAAAATAAGCATCTTTTAAGTCAGTCACAGCATACCACTGACCCTGCTTTACGTGGTTCTTTAGATTCTCAAGTGTGAGCATTTTAAACTGGTAATATGCAAGTTAAGGAAACACAAATCTAAAATGGGTCTATGACCGCCTCCTTTCTTATCGACTACAAAGTAGTTAGAGTAAAGACCTAAGCGTAATTCTGTGCAGGGTACCAATTCTATAACACCTCTGTGATACATCTCAACAATTTATTTATTCAACGCAACAGAATGTTGCAGAAAGAATGTTACAGACTATAAAGGTCTAACTGGTGGTGGGAGGGAAGAGAACTAAACTCTGAATCCCAGATTAATAATACGTAAGACCCAGGCATCTGATGTAATCTCCTCCCAACAGGGGAATAACACAAACTGAAAAGAAAAGTCTCCCTGGACAGATGGATACAACTGTGCTGGGAGCATCAATAGTTGTCAGCGCCGCTCTCTGTATGGGGGGAGAGGCTGCCTGGCATGTGACCTTGGCTTGAAAGGTGGTACTGGGGTCTTGACTTCCCCTGATATTGAAAAGCTATGGGGGAATAGATAAAAGGAACTTGATGTCTAGTTTTTTTGCCTCAGTTAACTAATGTAGGTGATGCAAGGGGAATTCAGACCATTGCTAGTAGTTCGCCAGTAGCATATACTGGATGGAAAATTAATGATAGACGAGACTGAGCAATTATATCCCTGGAACAGTTGGAACCAACACAAGGAGCTGAATTTCCGCTAAGTTAGATTTCATTTATTTTTATTTCCTTTTCTTTATTATTGACCTCTGTCTGGGGGTTCTTATGTTGCCTGTGCTGCCCAGAGGCACATCTGGCATCTGTCACCTCCCAATGAGGAGGGTGTAAAGTACACAGAGGATGGGAGCCGCTTAGTTGGCAGCTTTATTATTAACCCATCTAAGGGTCATAATGTTGCCTGTGCTGTCCAGAGACACCCTGTCACCCTGTCACCAGTGAGGAGGGTGTAAGAGGAAAGGGAGTAAACATCCCAGTAACCACAGAGTGTATAATTTATTTTTATTTCATTTTCCTTCTTATTGACCCCTGTCCAAGGGTCTTATTGTTGCCTGTGTTACCCAGAGGCACAGCTGGCATCGCTGTCACCAGTGAGGATGGTGTAAAACAGAGGGAGCTGTTTAGACTGGCAACTTTATATTAACCTGTCTGTGTCTGGCTACTGGCTTTGCTGCCTGTGCTCCACATGGAGAGGCACAGTTGGCTTCCTCCCTTCCTACTGTCAGTGCTGAGGAACAGGGAGCTTCTAATCAGGAGCTTCTATTGCTGTGACATCAGACAGCAGACTCCACATCGGAGCTGCATCACTTCAATGTTGAGGGCTTCTCAGTACTGACAGTGGTCAATGTCGTGCAGCCGGCAGCCCTTGACACAGTGGGAATCAGCTGGAATGTGGAGGGGTATAGGTGGCCCCAGTGGCAGAGAGTCCACCTTGACAGGAGATAAGAGCTGCTTCTTAAATTTCCTCTTTTGTGCTGCTCGTGAAGCAGCTTTTCTCGCTTTTTTGAGGAATTTTTCATTTTCCTTGAGCCAAACTGCTGAAGGTTGCTCCCTCAACATCATAGAGTGCCTTGTCGACATCGAAGCGCCCTCTCTGGATGCTGAAGGACGTACAGGCTTTTTAGCCTCCCTGCCGACGACGTCAAGGGAAAGCAGGCAATCTTCAGGCAAGCTTATCTTAGTATCAAAACGTTCTGTAGATGGGGCTGGCAGCCACTGGAGTTTAGGAGGCTGATAAGGGGAGCCAGTAAATTGCAGGTCGGAGTCTTTCTCAGCATTGTATAGTGGAGAAGCACTAGGCTGAGATAGTAGATACGGGGGAGGGGGGTGAAAACACACCCCTTTCAAAAAGATCCTCATTCTCTCAGGACTGTAGGGAAAAAGAGCAGGCTGCCAAGTTGGCCGGCTCAACCACTTCATGAAGTCTTTGCCTTTTTAGGCGATGGCACTTGGGACCCGCGAGAAGTGGAAGGACCCTGGGCACTGGATTCCCGAGTAGATGGGACCGTAGGGGATGTGGGGACTACTTTTCAGCTTTTGTTTACCTTCTATCGCCTTCAGCCCTTTGTGTCATCATCCTCCCGCAGGAAAAACAGTGCTTAAAAAACTGTTTTTTAGCCATTAAAATGAAAGTCATGAGCTAAGTATATGTCAAAAAGCCACAAAAGCGTTTAGATGGGAAGGTACCTTATATAGGGGGGTGGGGGGTGCGTGAATGTCACTGAAATTTTAAATATGAGCTTGGTATATGCTGGTAAGAGAAAGGTGCGCAAGCACCAACCCATTTGTGAGAATGGGAGGAGCCACTCGAAGAAGAACGCTACGGCAGCAACCCTGCCCCCTCCTCTTCTTCCTCACAGCTATTGGCGGAGCCTCTGGCCGGCCAGCTGCGGCGGAGGCTGCAATGCCTGACCCCTTACGCGCGAGTAGTTGTGCCTTGCGTCCTAAGGAGCTGGAATCAACTTCACCTTCTAAGGGGAAAAGCATCAATAAGCGAGACCTCCAACACACCCACCCCCGCAGCCTCTTGACTCCGCCCATGTGGCGCCCTTCACCCCCGCCCTCGCGAATAGCCTATGGGAGGGGGTGGGTTCAGTAAAATCATACCGAAGAGCTTTGCTGATTGGTCGGAATGAGCCGGGCCTGTCCGCCGCCCAGGCGCTGGAGTTTAGATGCTGGCTGCACCTGAGGCAGCAGGACTGCGGCAGCAATGGCTCCACGCGACAACGCGGAGGAAAACGAGTGTGTTAGCGGGGCCCAGCTAATCGCCGAGGCCCTTAAGGCGCAAGTAAGACTGTTCTGACCGTTGAACCCAAAAATAGCTAGATATGAGTTCCCTACGGAAAGCGAGGAGGGACATGCCATAGGGAAGGGGAGGGGGCGGGCTGCGCGGCGTAGTTGCTAGCGCTCCCCGTGTCTTGGGCTGTGGGTTCTAGGCGGCTCGCTCCCCAGTTAATGATAGACACCCTAGAGGAGACTGACACCTGCTTGGGCTGCCCCAGCCCCCACACCCTTACCTGAGCTGCCTGCTGTGAGGACTCCGCTGGAGAGGGGAACTTGGCTGCCCTTGCATGGGAAAAAGCTTGGTACAAGGGCGGCCTCCAGGGTTTGCAGGTTTCCCAACCTGTTTTAAAAACGGCTCCCCTCCCTTGCCCAACCATGAGACTAAAAATAAACGTTGCCTTTGCGTCTCCGAGACAGTTTTCAAACTTTGCACTGGGAGAACAAACAACTGAAAATTCAGATTCTGTCAGTTTTATTGACTCCTGGAATTTTAGGTTTTTAGAATCACCTCTTTTTATCACTAGTATTTCAAGGGATCTGTCTAAAATCATACAGAAAATCTGTGCGAAGTGCTAGAAATGAGCCCAGGTCTCCTGAGTCCACACCCCACCTGTCACTTTGACCCCAATCCTGCAAACATATGTGCAAATATTGTCATTGAAATTCGTACAAATAATTTTGCTTGCCTAAATGTTGGCGGTTTGAAGAACTCCATCAATGCAAACAATGTTTGTTGGTACCACTTTTTTGAAAATCAAGACCTGCCTTTTCACTTCAAATCTGACCTCAGGTTGCTGTTTTTATAACAGTTTTCAAAATACTAGATAGTACTGTGATCAAAAAGAATTACTGTTTCCATTTGTATCATGGCACTTGCTTTAATAAGTTAATTATTACATAAGCTGTTATAACAAAAGGGGAAAAGTGTTCCCTTTAAGTATTTACCAGTTTATCTCTGTTCAAAGTATCATGCTGTCCACAAGTTGTTTTTCCTGGGGGGGTCTTTGGTTAAAAGCTCAAAGTAAGACAAAGGATTTGAACAGGAACAGCAAAGATGTGGTACTTTCTTTAGGGCAACACGTTTAAGGAGGTAGAAATGAGTTGGGCATGCTACAGATGAGATGTGCAAGAAGGGAATAATTAGACTAAAGGCTTCTTCACACACAGTGGTGCAATGCTCCTTGGTGCTGTGACATACTCCAAGAGTTCATAAATTCAGCTACACCACAAGGTACATTCTGAAGAGTTTCTCCGGCAAACTCGCCCAGTGACTTCATTGGGAACTTTGCCTGAATGAGGCCTTAGACTCTCAAAGACCAGCTCAACAAATAGCCACATTCAACCCTCTTCAGATAAAGTAAGAATGATTATTGGATATGACCTTTTCTGTTTTGTGGTTAGCAGTGAGGATTCCCAGAAAGCCTTGCTTAGAAAAACGTGAAAGTCTGCCATGATAACTGAATATCTGTGAAAGAGGGAATTTGATTAAGTTTTGTTAACTGACAAAGAAGATCTTCCAGAATAACATTGACAACGGGGGACAGACTTGGCTATCAGCTGGGACACACAACTTCCATGATCTGTTCCATGATGAAGAAAACCCTGTGTTGATATTCAGGGAATTTAAAATTCTGTGGGAGGCAAACAAAAGTGCCACATCATCGTACCAGGTGTGGCAGAATAGATGGAAGATCTTTGATGAAGAACAAATAACTTACTTTTTGCCACCACATCTGGAAACTTCTGAAAGTATGAGGTTTCTCATTCCAGGTCTTACAGAATGTCTTGCTGGCCTAGATGGTGATTTTTCTCCCATACCTTTATTGGCATACTTCTATAAATTCATCTCCTAATAACATTGTTTACATTTGAATTGCTGCTTTTTTTGTTTGTTTTGAAATGCCGGTTTAAATATCCTTTGGTGAAATTATTAAAGACAAAATACATATGGCAGAAACGTATTGATCTTGTTTTGATCACCAAATATGATGCCAAGGCCACATTCCCATTGTGCCGGAGAAGTTTAACTGTCTGCATTTTTCCTGCTAAAAAGCTAATGCCATTAATAATGTGCTGTGATCTTTGCTTAAGCCTTAGGGTATAATGTAAATTCTGCTTTTGAAGATTAAAAACTCGATAAAATAATTGTGGAAATAATTCTGTGTTGTTTTTTTAAAAACAATTATTTTCAGAATATTGAGTACATGTTTGGTATCGTTGGTGTTCCAGTGACTGAGGTGGCAATTGCAGCTCAAGCAAGTGGAATAAAATATGTAGGAATGCGAAATGAACAAGCATTAAGTACATATAAAATAATATCTATATTAACTGTATGTTTTACATTAGGATTCCACTTTTACTGATCTGCCTCAAGTGCAGATCAGAATCTTGCAGAAAATCCATGCCTTTGGCTATTGAGTGTTACAAGTACCTATTACCCTACCCCTGCTTTGCCTCTGGAGATTTGGAAGGTACCTGTGTTGCCAGGTTAAAAAAAATATTGTCACTGCCCCCCAGGGCACTGCACTTAGGCAGTAGAATTTTGATTATAAGTAAGGGATGGCTGTGGTCTGGCCTTGTAAATAAGATAATAAAGAGCTCATAGGCTTTAGAGACTGACTATTTTGGTCAAGGGAATTTTATAAAACTGCCTGCATCAGGTAGTTTGTGCCTGTACTTTGGCTATTTAAGCGTCGATAGGCAAATGTCGTGAGATCTGCCTCTCTGCCAAACTTCCCCAATCTTCTGAGCATAAGGTCTAATAATTAATTGTACAGGTAGCTATCCTTACCCGTAAACATTGTGTACTGTCTTATGCTGCATTGCTAATACAAATATAGAGCTGGGCTGTTAATTCAATATCCTGATATTGGGTGATTTCAGACGTAACGGTGCCCGTTGGCCCCATACCGAAATCACCCTAGTCATTCCCCACTGGGGTCACCCTGTCATGCCGCAACAGATGTGCCGGGGGGATCCCGGTGGGGAATCTGGGAGGGGGTGGGGCCGCGCGGTGCAACGTGCGGCCGCACGGCCCCGCCCCCTCCATGCTCCCGCCGTCCGGGGAGTCGGGTGGGTGGCGGGGCCAATGAGGCCGCCGCATCGGGCCGGATTCGCCACGGCCCGGGGTCCCGCCGGTGATCCCGGGCCGTGGCGCCCGACCAGACGTGACGCCGAGGTTCACCCCGGCATGGGATTGCATTCGACACACAGCGGCCTCAGGTCCCCCCACTTCGGCTGCTCACGTGTCGAATGCAATCCCCAGCCGTGGTAAAATCTGGGGGGAAACATCCGTTTCCCCCAACAGAAGTGACGCTATCACAGCCACCACGCGGAATTGAGCGTGGGTCACTGTGATATCGTCACGTCTGAAATCACCCATTGTCACACCAGACGTGTGCCTAAAAAATCTTGTAGTAACACAGAGACTTGCACTAAATTGTATACATGTTCACCGTAAAACCCTTTAAAATAATATTTCCTCTACAAAAATAGAGAGCACTGAATGTTATCTAGCTGCAAAGGAAAAATGTGAAGATTCTAATGGCATTCATTGTACCTAATGCAGAGTTCTCATGTGCTGCCTTGTTTTGCTGCTCAGTTTGAAAACGCATTGTTGCTATGACAGCATGACATGTAGCTTGCGAGGTACAAAGAACCTTTCTAATGGAACACCTACTTCAAGTATCATTGCAAAAAATTTGTAAGTTGACATATTTTCAGCAGGGAGTAGGGAGAATACATGTCATGCTGAACAGCCAAATATTTCTTAAATATTAATGATTTTCCTCTCACTACTATATCTTCCTCTGAAAAGGATGAACAGTGGACAGAAATAACTATAGATTGTGGTTTTATACTAGCTTTATAAAATAACTTGATAACCCAATATTAACAAATCCATTTTTATGTATATCTATACACCACTTTCCTGGTTTTGGTTGTGGGTGTATGTGTGTGTGGTTTTTTTTGTTGTCTTTTTAAATTTCAGTAAACCAAGGGGTGTTTAAATAATTCTGAAAATGGTTAGACCGATTACAGCATTGTAATGGAATCAGTGGCAGGGGTAGCCACATGGCCCTCCTAGGCTCACTCTGCCAGGTAACAAATAGAATATCAGGCCTTATTATTATTATTATTAAACAGTATTTATATGATGCCAGCAATGTACCTGGTGCTTTACAATTATAAAGAGATCCCTGCCACAGTGCACTTTAGTAGCAGGCCGCATCCAAATACCAACTCCGTTCCAGAGTCTTTAACTTTCTCTATCAGATTAAAGCAGTCCAGTAGTCACCCTCTCTTTTTACACCTTTTTCTGCTCCTTAACATGTAGACAATAAAATGTTGGAGACCTGCTTTCCAAGTTTCATTTACTTAAGGGCACAATCCCTATTCCTCTGATTGCAGGTATATTTTCAGTTTGTGCAAGGCTGAAACAATAGCAGATTGTAAAAAGATCCCAACTTGATAAAAGTGTACTTCTGTCAGAGGAATGAAGATTGAGCCATAAACCTGTAAGCAAAACGTTCCTTTTAAAAACTGAATCACGTTCAGTACTCTATATTAAATCCTTATGTTATCTTCAATAGGCATGTTATGCCGCCTCTGCCATTGGGTACCTGACAGGCAGGTAAGCTACTTGTCTGCATTTTAAAATTCATAATGGTTGGTTGAGCTAGAAAGGTATGTTGAGGAAAATCAGCTAATCATGAAACCAGTCCTGATATCGCTTGCAAGTGATTCCACTCAGCTACTGTCAAATGCACAATTAAACTTGAATCTCGTCCTGTTCTAGCATATTTTGTGAAACTTTTAACAGTTGGAAGTATAAAGATAAATTATACTTGGCAGTATAATTTTAAATTGGCAGTACCCTTTTAATGATGATGGTGGGATTTTTCTCTTTTAATGTAGCTTTGTGTGTGAAATTTTGTTTTACAAAAATTACAATGCTCAGTACGCATTGAGGACATTGTACCTTTCTAATTTTAAATCTTCGTAAATTAACTCATACACTCTGAAAAAGATGTAGAGAGACAGTAGAAAAGAAAGGGAAAGATAAGGATGAGATCGGCAATGATGAAACAAAACAAATCTTGTGGAATAAGAAGTTGTTGCAGTTTGAAAAGTGAGAAGAGAGATGTGAAGGAAAGCTGATTTCTCTCCTTAAGATCCATGCAGGCAAAAAACTAGATATGATACAGTGGTCAAAACCCTTGGAAACATGTGGTGTCTGTTCACAGATGCCAATCAGGCTGTCTTGAATACAGCCAGGTTTTCATATCAGTTGTGTCTGTTTAAATCAATCCATCACTTTAGAGGCAGTCAATGAAGAAAATACTGGGTGAGCATGATATGATAGTGGGAGTTCAAACCAGTGAAGAAACATGCTGCTATATCCCAAACAAGCTGCAAGTAATGGAGCAGCTCTGCTAAGAGCAAGTTACAGTAACAGAACTTATTGAAGCCAATACAGCCCTGCAACCTGTATTTCTCATGTGTCCCATAAAAGGTTAATATCTGGCCACCTTAATGGTTTGTACGACAATGGACTAAAGATAGGATCAATCTGCACAAAATGTGTAACTGAAAAACACTTTTTCTGTGCATATCAAATGGGCCAAGATTCCTATTCTGCCTTCAACAAATTCTTAGTGTGGCAGAATTGAACAGCATTTGTGGTTAATGTTTTTGAATCTAGCTACTTTTCTTATTCTTATTTGCACTGTCTGTGTTCATTTGCATTTTTCTCTTACATAATGATCTGTTTTGTTTCTAGACCGGGTGTATGCCTTGTAGTTTCTGGTCCAGGTCTCATTCATGCTCTGGGTGGGATGGCAAATGCAAACGTGAATTGCTGGTAATGAACTCAATTTTATCTTTAAGATTTTGAACATTAGAACAGTTGTCCAAACTGATATGCAGATTTTTGTTTACTGCTCTTCATTATGTTTGTGTCAAGAAGGCTTCTGTGTGTGTGTGTGTGTGTGTGTATATATATATATATATATATATATATATATATATATATATATATATATATATATATATATATATTTATTTTTAAAAACACTTTTCTGTTGGTGAATATAAAAAAATAATTATATTTTTCTTCCATGCAAGTAATTTAACCTAGCTTTTCTTGCTCTCAGGGGTAAAATCTTCCTTTTGGGGTTGCTGCTACATGTCTTCTGCCACTCTTGGTAGGTGAGCTGGGCAGAAGCAGTTATTCCTGATCAAAACAGAAACTCACAGATGCCTTTGAATTAACCACTTAGCAATCAAGTTCATTTAAGTTACCGTGGGATAGCCACGTGTTATATTTTTGTACAACTCGGAGGTAAAGTAAATGAGACCAGAAATCATTGGTACTCTGATTTCATCTTCAGGTACTCACTGTAGCCTGGTAACATTAATTGCCTTGTCAAGAAAAGCAATAATGTTCAGCCCTAGAGCATATTAAGAGGCTGACACTAATTCATTTTTTCTAAGTATTGTGCCATATTTGTTCACAAAGTCACACAATTCTAAGATTCTTCATAAAGCATAATAAAAACGTTAATATTTGGCATACTAATAGTATTGAATCTGCATTAGTTGTTTGTTCTCTACTCTTAGTAAAGCCTGTGGAAGCCCAAGATGCATAGCACTTGCATAAGGGGTGTTACATATTTCAAAGACTAAACATTTCAGAGGATTGTCTTGGAATGGAATATCTCAATTCAATTTTTCATAGCGTGGTTCTAAAATTAATTTTTGTATACTTGTTTCAGGCCTTTGATTGTTATTGGAGGCTCCTCTGACAGAAATCAGGAAACGATGGGAGCTTTCCAAGAATTCCCCCAGGTACACCACTAAATAACTTTCTGCATAATGGTGTCGGGTAAACAAGTGCTGTCATTTATTCTTAAAGTAATCCTCACACTCATGGATTCTGACTAATCTAATATGGTTGTCTTGCTCCATCTGTCGGTTAAACATAGTGATCTTTCTAACTTTCCTTGCTATATAGAATTCCTTTTCTGTGACAACCTCAATAGTGAGATGTTCTGGGTTTTATGATGATGTTTGTTTTCTGTACACAAAAGGGAGGGCAAAAACTATTTTGTAGATTTCCATTTAATCAGTTTGCAAGAAGCACACTATGCGGTACAACATTGTTTTAAGAATTTACAAGTAACCATTATTTGTATGTACTTTAAGAAGTAAGTACTTGAAGAAGAAGAATCCTTTCTCTCCACTTGTAACCAACAGCCTGTTACAGCAGAAGGGGCAAACGCTATCTCTTTGCAAAACATAATTAAAATGTAATGACATAGGAATATTGCTTTTAATAAATTAAAATGATTGCCTTTTCATTTTAAAATATCTTTGCTAGTTGAGATAAACTTTGGCCCTTTTTTAAGCAGAGACCGCAGTGGGTGGGGGGGATGGGTGTGCGGCCGAGGTGGGTGTGCCCACGGTCGCACACCCATCTCCATGCATGGAGCATCAGGCGTTGGAGCTCATTGCTCCGTGCATGGGTGATGGGTGGAGCGCGAGAGCGCGCGCACACCCCCAACCACTGCCCGTGGTGTTCCCGCGGGTGCCCACCCCACCCACCCACCACGGGCAGCGTTTGCATGGGTGCCCATCGCACAAGTGTGTGGTGAGGGGGGTGCCCATGTGAAAATGGCCTTTAAGTGATAGCCTTCTCTTTGTAGTGTGTTTCATTAACAGCTGTTCTCAGCATTGATACTGTATGGAATTAATTTCCTTCTTAAATAATCCCCATGACTATTGTTTATGGAAAGGAAAAGTTTATTTCGTGGGTTGATGTATTTCCCCCTCTCCGCTACTTTTTACCAGGTTGAAGCTTGCAGACTGTATACCAAATTTTCTGCTAGACCAAGCAGCCTAGAAGTTATTCCTGCCATTATTGAAAAGGTACAAAATTGCTTATAATAGTTAACAATGCATGGTTATCGTTACATTATCTAATCTGATAACAATAACAACTATTTCCAAAACTTTATTAACCTTATCTGTTAATCTTCCAAAATATGGGGTATGTCTAGCCTGTATTATTTCATAGAAAATGTCTAGGATCAGACTATAGCTCCTTTCTCAGTTCTCATTGAAGTTCACAAGAATCTCCCTGTTTGCTTTAGCGAGAGTTGGACCAGCATTTTAAAAATACATGGTTTAAGAGAGAGACAGGCATTCAGAATGCTGTATGTGCAGTTGCACGTTTTGAATTTTAGTGAACTAGCTTTGTAAAGCCTTATGCATTGCTGCAGCACCTAAACACTTAAAATATACCAGCTAAAATCCAGTACTGATCAACTGCTTCTGGAGTGCAAGCTCAGCATAGTAGCTTATAGAAGGACTGAAAACAGAACACTAAAGTCCAAAGTAGTTGAAGATGAGGAGCTCCAGGGTCTTTACTCAAGCTTTATGCTATTCACCATAGAAATTCAGCAAGAGTTTTTGGCATCGTGATTCCAGATGTAACCATTAATAGTGTAGCTATAACTGTAAACTATGTCCAATAGACTTTTCCTGTCAGTGTACAGGGAATTGGAGGGTATAGTTTTTTCATTGCAATACTGAACTTTTTCTTTTTTTTTTAAAGGTGCTAAGATTATTAAAATATTCTTAAATGGAGAGTAAAATGGTGCTTTCTGTTCCCTCAATAAATCTAGGCTGTGCGAAGCAGTACCTATGGTCGCCCAGGTGCCTGTTACATTGACATTCCTGGAGACTTTGTAAATATGCAGGTGAATAAGAGCTCTGTCAAGTGAGTACTACTTACTAAAATGGATGGTAACTTTAGATATTCTGGAAATATTTCTTACATTATATTTTTATCTGTTGAGTAAAGCCATTTTCCTAGGAGAAGAACTATTTTAAAGTAAATCTCTTTTGTTTATGAAGTAAAGGTGAGGCCATAGCTTAAATGTTCAAAATCGTGTAATTTTAAAATTACATGAATCCTGGTCCTTTTTAAATAATTATCAAGTCTGAACTTTAATAATATTATTGGGACACTTTATATCTGATACTTCCTCACCTAGAACACTAAGGATATAGGAATAAAAGAGGGGATTCAGAGATAGCAAACAAGAATCATTGGAGATTTTGAAAAAAAACAGTTGATACAATCGGAGACTAGAAAGACTGGACTATTTACTTTAGGGGTCAGCCTCCAATTGAGGAACGTATACTTGAACACATGCTTACGTCCTCTTGCCTTCATGGGATTGTGTTTGAATGGTAGGTGCATAGTTTAAATGCAATCCTGTAATATGGAGTTCTGAGCTATGCATTCTGTCACTATGCACTCTTTAACCTGAAATCAAAGAGCTAACAAGGGAAAATTCCTTTGTTCCTTCTATGATATGCTTACAGAAATAATGCAGCTTTGTAGATATCTTAAGAAAAGTTGCAAGAAAATCTAATTTATTCCTACCTAATCTCTGTCAAAGGCAAAGTGGTAAGTAGTGTGGAAAGTCATCCCACATTTTGCTGTTGCAATTAGAAGAGGTAACCACAAACTCTTGGTGCTATTCTACATGGTTGCCCACACACAAGAGAGATAAGCTTCAGTATGTGTGACTTTGTCAAGACTGGAAATCTTATATAAAATTGCTGTGGAATTAGTTAATAGAAATTATTATAGGTTTATTAGTTCATAGTTTGTAATGTGTATCGTAAATGAGATCTTAAGAACAGGGATTTTATTTTTGAGCCTGCTGAATACTTTATTTTATGTAGATTTGCTTTATTGTTATCTAGGAAGTCCTGGTTTGAATATTGAAAAGACATTTAAACTATATTTGGTAAAAGTTTTCCTGATGAATACAATGAACTGGAATATTGCATGATACAAACTTACCTTTATACACTTTTACAGACAGTGACTGATGAAAAGTGCATGTTGTATTTGCTTTGAATATCTTGTCTAGTCCAATGTGTCTTCCAGGTATGTAGAATGCTGTTCTCCGCCTCCTGTCAGCATGGCAGAAAACTCTGCTGTATGTAACGCAGCATCAATCATTACACGTTCCAGTCAACCTCTCCTAATTGTTGGCAAAGGTAACCTGCTTTGAAGTGACTTTGAACTTTGTCATGGACTGTAAAGAACAGTAACCAGAATGTTCTTTTTTCTTTCACTGTTTATTAAAATAAGTTCTTTAACCTTTTGAAACTAAAATCTTTCATGATAGTTTTCTCCTATCCCAGGATAGTCGCTGATCTCTTCTGAACAGTCCTTATTTCTTCATGTTTCTACATTTTAAAAATATTGTCTGGGCCAATGCAATATTTACCAAAACGTACGGGTCTGCTATGGCCTGCATTGGCCCACCTGGGCAGCCCTTGGCCCTGCCTGTGGGCCCAGGATCTTCAGGGGAACCACAGCCAGGTCAGCCACCTACCTGGGCTGGAGCAGCAGCGGGACTGCAGTGGCCTGGTAATAGACATGACAGTAGGTCTCTGGCCCAGGTGGTCCCCCATCGTATCTATTATTGTCCTTTGAATCTTCCAGTCACCTAAAATGTGACTTGGTTTCTAAATGTCAAGAAACTCCCTAATGACTAAACCAATGAGGTTTTATCGGTATACTCATTTGTGAATATTTAGAGACATCCAGAGGCTACAATAAATGAGCTACTTATCAAAATGTGGTACCGCTGCACTCATGATTGCATGGTCTATATCAAGCTTTTCAGGGTTCTGCCTTTGAGAGCTATCATGATTCATGTTAGGTAAGTGGGACAGAGCAAAGGCATAATTGGTCAATGGCCCATTAAGAGGCCAAGAGTTTGGGCATCCAAGCCACCTGGGTGGGGCTAAGCCAGCCCAGAAGCCAAAAGCATCTGGTTAGCTCAGGACTGGGGTCTTTGAGTGAGTCGGGAGTCAGCCTGGGAGACAGACAGACAGACAGAGGAGCAGATACCAAGTTGGAGAACGGCTTGGCTGGGTGAGAGCCAGCCTAGAAGTCAACGCCTCTGACCAAGATAGAGGAAGGGGGCTGGAAAAGAGAACTGTCTCCACAGACCAGGAAACAGCAGAGCCTGGTAAGATGAGAAGTGTGGTAAAGTCTGGGACTACACTATGATTCGTTTATATAAGGTGAAGGACTGCTGCACTTACAAATAAATTGACATTGTTTGATAATCTCCTGCTATTTGCGGCTCTCATCCTAAAGAGGAGCCGTTGGGCCAGAGACTAAATTGTGAGCGGTGTTGTGGCAAGTGGAGCTAATGCCCAATATACAGGCTACTCTGAGACGAGAGCTGCCCTGGTACAGCAAGGGTATCTTAGTGGCTTGTGGATAACACACATCCATTAATAGATTTAGGTTAACTGAGTAGTATATGATCCCTATAGATTTCTGTACTTGAGTGTTCAGGACCTAGACCCCAGTCCAGCAAATCCCATTTGCACTTATACAACTTTTGTACATTTGTTAGCCCTGTTATTTGGAACTATAAGAGTACTTAACATTATGCATATACTGGAATTCCTTGTTGAAATGGGGCCATGAGAAAGCATATTTGAAGGTAGCATTAAGTAGCCCCTTTTGCTTTGTCTTCCTTAGGTGCTGCTTATGGACAAGCTGAAAACAGCATCAGGAAGTTGGTGGACCAGTGTGGGTTACCGTTTTTGCCCACACCAATGGGGAAGGGAGTTGTTCCTGACAACCATCCAAACTGTGTAGCTGCAGCAAGATCCAGGCCAGTATAAACCAAAGCTTCCAATCCTGTCTTCTGGCAAACTGTAGGATTAATCAGCGCATACCCCGAAAGATGCACCAAACTTCAGTGAGCTTAGTCTCCCTGAAAGACAGAGTGCATAAAGAGAGTTTGAGGGAAGCTCTATGTCATATACAGTTTTATGACACTGAGAACATTGCGCTCAGAAAACTTTGTGCAGCACTTGTCAGCTGCTGCATAGAGCTGTGCCTGTGTCAAAGCTCATAAGTGAAAACTAATGACAAATGCTAAGTTGAATTATTTTTAATTCAGTTTTGCTTTATCAATTTGAAGCCTGTTCCACGCAAAAGTAACCTTTTTAATGTGCAGTGTAAAGCACCAATGGAGAGCTGTCTGCAAATTAAAAAGCGTGGCAATATGCCATTTTTTAAAGCCTGATAAGACCTTGTAAGGCCATGATATGCAGTTTTGCGTTTCAGCTTTTACAGTATGCAGTCTCCTACAGCACTGTTAAAAAAATACAATTAATTGAACAGGACTCTAAAGAATTAGTTTTCTAATTCATATTCAAGAAGCTTTCTGAAGATTACAAAATGAAAATACTAGTTCTTGATACGTTAATGTGGAATTGCTTGTAGAACACTCTTGTGCAGTTGTTAGTGGAAGCACATTTAGAGGTATTCAGACCTCACAATTACTGCTCATGGACCCTAGCAGTTGCAGCACAGCTTTGTCTCTGCTTAACTGTATGGGGGCCCTCTTTTAATATGTATCTACCATGGATATCTTTAATGGTGCCATTACTAGAGATCGTCTCTGGGTTACCAAGTGGTAGCTCATATTTATTATTTTTTAAAATTTATTTTAAAAACTTATTACCCTGCCCCTCCTGCCACAGGCAGCTCAGAGTGGCTTACAACAATTAAAAAAACAATTAAAACCGATTATAAAAAGGAGAAAACAGAGAAAATACCCCTCTCCCCCGCCAAATGCCTGGCGGAACAGCCAGGTCTTGCAACTTTTCTGAAAAGAGGGGAGGTCCCAAGACCACCCCTAGACTCCATACCTGGGAGATCAATGGAGGACAGACCCCATCAATGATGGGGGGCCGCCAATTCCATCGCCTTACCCACCAACATCACCTCCGTCTTGTCAGGATTCAGCCGCAGTCTATTAGCCCTCATTCAATCCCTCACAGCTGCCAGACACCAAGTAAGCACTGAGACTGCCAGGTCTGGGTCTGTTGAAAAAGAGAGGTACAATTGGGTGTCGCTAATCTTCCCTTTTTAAGGAAGGTTATTGAACGGGCAGTGGCACTGCAGCTCCAGGCACATTTGGACAACATCGGTTTCCTTGACCCGTTTCAATCTGGGTTCCGCCCTGGCTATGGTACAGAGACGGTGTTGGTGGCCATGGTGGACGATCTCCGCTGGGAGATGGACGCAGGATGTTCAACATTTCTGATCCTGCTAGATCTCTCGGCTGCTTCTGACACCATGGGCTGCTGTTGAGACGGTTGCGAGACCTGGGGGGCCTGGATGGAACTGCGAGACCTGGGGGGCCTGGTCCTTGAGTGGTTTCACTCATTCCTCTCCGGGAGAAGCCAGCGGGTGGTGCTGGGGGCTGAAACATCAAGTCCCCAGGCCTTATCCTGTGGCGTTCCGCAAGGTTCGATCCTGTCTCCACTATTGTTTAATGTGTATATGCAGCCCCTGGGGGAGATTGTGAGAGGGTTCGGGGTGCGATGTCACCAAAATGCTGATGATACTCCGCTGTACCTCATTTTCAACTGACCCAGGTCCTGCCGTCTCATTGCTTTCTCAATGTGTGGAGGCCGTGGTGGATTGGATGAGGCAGAGCAGACTGAAACTGAATTCCAATAAGACGGAGGTGATAGTGGTGGGGAGGGCAGGGGAGGTTCTGCTCCCCCTTGTGGTGGGGGGTCCGTCGTCTTATTGCCCAGCAGGTTCGGAGTCGGGGGGGG
>QEPC01000068.1:4194850-4238016 GCA_003113815.1 Sphenodon punctatus
GGTGGCCAAGACTGCCTTCCGCCAGCTGTATCTGGTGCGGAGGCTGTGCCCATACATTTCCAGGCCCGACCTGGCCACCCTTATCCATGCCTTCATCACCTCGAGGCTGGGCTACTGCAACGCACTCTACGTGGGGCTTCCCTTGTTTCTGGTTCAGAGGCTGCAGCTGGTGCAGAATGTGGCGGCCCGTCTCCTTATGGAGACTGGGCGACGGGAGCACATTGCTCTGCACTGGCTGCCTATAGCATACCGAGCCAGATTCAAGGTGTTGGTATTGATCTATAAAGCCTTATACCTCGGGGACCGCCTCACCCTCCATGCCTCCGAGCGATCCCTTCGGTCCGCTGGGGGCGCCTTCTTGGAGGTCCCCCGGGTAAGACCGGGGGGAGGGGCACAATGGAGAGGGCGTTCTCAGTGGCCGGGCCGCAACTCAGGAACTCCCTCCCGGAGGAAGCCCGCCTGGCCCCAGGTCTGCTGGCGTTCCATTGAGCCTGCAAGACCTGGCTGTTCACCCAGGCCTTAGGAGGGGAGGGTTGGGTAGCTGGGGATATTGAGGGGGGAGGTGTTGGATGGGATTGTTTTTTATTTCTTTGTTGATGTTTTAAAAATATTTTTTACTGTTGTTATATTGTTGTAAGCCGCCCCGAGATGCCGTAGGCATGAGGGGGCAGCTAAAAAATGCTTTTTAAAATAAAATCAGCATGTTGATGACACCATACACCGAACCTCCTAATCACCTCGCCGAGCGGCTGCATATACACGTTGAACAGGAGAGGGGACAGAACAGAACCCTGCGAACTCCACACGAGCGGTCTCGGTATGATGAAAAACAGTCCTCGAGAACCACCTGCTGGGTTCTTCTGGTCAGGAACAAGTGGAACCATTCAAGAACAGTCCCACCCACTACTGCACAGACCCGCAGGCACATCACCAACATCTCATGATCATTGGTATCAAACGCAACTGACAAATCTAACAGGATCAGCAGGGTCGAGCAACCCCCCCGATCCATATCCCAGTACAGGTCTTCTCTGCCAAAGCCACAAATGCAGTCTCGGTACCAGAACCTGGGCGAAATCCAGACTGAGAGGAATCAAGATGCCTCTGCAGCTGCCGAGCCACTACCCATTCAATAACCTTCCCTAAAAAGGGAAGGTTAGAGACAGGCCGATAGCTGGCAAGGGAGCCAGCACCAAGCGATGGTTTCTTGAGCAGAGGCTGCACCACCGCCTCCTTGAGACAGCCTGGCATTCTGTCTTCCCGCATAGGTTAAGCCTGAGGCAAAACAAAAAAAGTGGTGGTGTTGCTGGGATCCATGAGTGGTAATTGTGTCTCAAAGCATCCATTACAAATTTCTTGGTGAGAAAAATACTTTTTATTATAAAGAAATCCAAGGGCTGAAAAAAAATACCTGAGACTTTTTACTGTAGATCTGGGTACACTTGTCTCTTTCCAATATTCCTGGAAAAGAGAAGGAGCTGCAAGTAAAAATTTAGCCTTCAATTCTGAGACTGCAATTGGTAACGCACTTTGAGAAACCAGGGATGAGGATGAGAAACGAGAATGCCATTTAGTGGGTGTCTGTTCTGCAGCCAACTATTCAACATATTGAAGAGATTGTTTTGAGGAGGGATCGTTGGGTAGCAAGGTAGTGCTGAAGACAAGCACATTTCTAAATCCACTTTAGAAATCTGTTAAATGTGAATGTTTGTGTGTCTGTGTTTTGTAGTGCATTTGGTTAAAGTGTGAATACTATTTATTGATACAGATACTGATATTTTTCACAAAACGTACACTATTTCAGAAAGCAAACTTAGTGCTGGGGTGTGTTTTTTAGTGTCATTAAGTTTTCTATTTGTCTTGAGTGTAAAGATGGTTGTATTAAAGATTTCCAGCGTCTTGAGGCTAGCAAGGCTTAGGCTGAGGTTTAGTTAACGGTTCAGTTGGAGGGAAGTAAAAAGGTATGTCTTGTGTTCTCTCCAATAATGATATGTCAAATGATTGTAAGCCTGCTAGGGCAGTGACCTCTCTATACTTAACGATTTGTACAGTGCTAGGTACATTGCTTGCACTATATAAATAAATAATAATAATAATAATAAAATTAATAATAATGAACTCCTTAGAATTTTATATCTGTTTGAAAATCCATTTAACTAATAAAAGTTTGATTTTAATTTGCTACTTTTCTTTCCCATTAGGGCACTGCAACATGCTGATGTAGTAATACTGCTTGGGGCCAGGTTGAACTGGATTTTGCACTTTGGACTTCCTCCAAGGTTTCAGCAAGATGTGAAGATTATTCAGGTAATGAAGATTATTCAGGTAATGAAGGAAAATAATTTGTACAAGTCAGTATTGAGTGTACCTCTCTCAATAGTAGTTTTAATGAAGGACTGCAGTTGCCCACTTCTGTATGTTATAACCAGTGACTTACTGAAACTGCAGCAAAATGCATGTGATCTCGCTAGCTCATTTTTTAAAAAAAAGTTATCCATTAAATATTGATGTAACATTATTGAAGCCCATAGATCTTAATATTGTTTGAACGCAAGTGTGTGGAAGAGTTCCCATTTTCTTCATTCTTCTGGACCCCTGTGTCTCAGGAAAATAGTCTAGTCCGCTCTTAATAGACTGGAACATAGCATAGGCTGATATATTCAGGTCTTCGCTGGAAAGTTAATGCACAGATTTCAAACCAGCACCCACCACTGATTCTTGAAGCTGACACATTTTTTCTGTTACTAGAAATCAGTACACTGAATCTGTCTCTTGTCTCAGTAGGAACTTCTGGTCTTAATAGCTGAGTTGACAAACTCAAATCTTTTAATATGGTTGGTTAGAAAAAATAAATCTTTTTTTTTTTTTTTTAAACACTAGGTAGATATCTGTGCAGAAGAGCTGGGGAATAATTTGAGACCTGCTGCAGCTTTATTAGGGGACATAAATGCTGTGACTGAACAGGTATTGTGCCCATCTTCTTGCTTAGACCTTCGCTTCCATTTGCGTGAGGTTTAGAGACTCGATGCGTGGGTTGCTCACTCTGTGCCATTTCACTTACTGCATGTGAATAACAGCTGTATCAACATCTTGGAAACTAGAGAAATGTGGCTGAATGAACTTAACAGTTTGCTCAAGAATCCCAGCGTATGTCAATAGAACCAAAGCTTTCTTCTTTATAAGGTGTTGTATGCATTGATGCATTCGTTTTATGTACACCAAGTTTAATGTTTTAGTTTGTTGATGGGGGGAGGTGGAATATTGGAGATAATTTGTTTGAAGCCATTGTAGCAAAAAAGTTGTATGTGTACTCTTATGTATAATTTATGCTCTGCATTCATATTCAATGTCGGAACCAAAATTAAACCTTAAAAAGGAAGATTATGTGGGTTCCTGAAGTATGGATGTTGGATTTGTTTGAAGAAATCATTTGAATGGTTATTTATTTATTATAGGATAAAGGGAACCAGTATAATGACGATTCTGTTTTCTTAGCTTTTAGAGCAGCTGATGAAAAGACTTTGGAAATATCCATCTGATTCAGAATGGTGGAAGATGCTAAGAGAGAAAATAAGAAGTAATGAAGAATCATCCAAGGTAGTAATATGCTTAAGTAAGAGTGGTTTTCATCCTTTTCTAGTCGCCATATATCAGTTAGCACAGCAATCAGTATTGTACTACATCTCCCTAAATAGTCTGAACTTTCAAGTTGTCTGAATAGCATCAGCCTATTTCAGAAGATTAACCATAAATAAATCTGAACAAATCTTATCTGCTTTATCAGTTTTACATTCCTAAGATAAAATCTCCATACAAAGCCTTTTGGATCATATTTATAGCTAGTTAAAATTTTCTATTTATTTTATATATAATTTCCAGATTTTAATTTACAAAACACAAATTTGGTTTGGCAACTGGAAATTGTCAGCTTTAGTGCATTTCTTTTCATTGTAATCAAAAGTTTGTGCTTGACTGGTAGAACTTTAAAAAAATGTTTTTATTTGCCAAGAAAAGTTTGTATGGAGAAAATGTCAGCTCCTAAAACATTCATTAGTTTAGTAAAAGAAAATTGACTAGTTCAATCAGAAGAATACCTTAGTTAGAAGGTATAATGGTACTGCTATTTGTTGTATTACAGGATCTGTAATACAAGTGTTGTGGGTTTTGGTTTTTTTAAAAGCTATACGTTAGAGGTCTTAATCCTCCAAACGCTTAAGTGTGTGCTCAACTTCCATATGAGTGTCAACCCATTCAGTTCATTAATAATTTCACATAGAAAGTTGCACATCTGTATGCTTTAACATTGGAATAATGAATTGGACTTCTCTGAGTAGATGGCACAAACAGAACCTCTTTTTGTACCATTCTGTCCCAGACAAGGTAAGCTACTTCAGCAATAATAGTCAAGAAAATGCCTGAGCATGTTGGTGTGCATTACACAAGGCTGCTCTTGTCAATAAACTGGTTATGGCCAAAACCAGAGGGAACAGTTTCCACACCTGGAACCACACTCTGCTAGAACATCCTGTCTTGAAGATTACACAAGCAGTCAGCAGAAATGACTCTGCTCATTGTGGAAGAGCGCCAACTCATGATGAATTTGACCTTTTTACTCACTGAATGTTTTTCACACAGGCTGCACCCATGCCAGGTTGCTGTCCGTCTGCTCGGCAGATGGCTGCTGCAGCCCTTGGTTGGGGGTTGCCTCGGGTAACACGATAGAGTTGCGGGTAATTCACCTGCAACTCTATGGTGTGGAAGAGGGCAGTGCTGTGCGGGCTGATCATGGGCTGCGGCAGCCACTGGGTCATTTAAACCTTACCCAGGCTAAGCTGCAAGCGGACAGACATGGGTGCGCCCCTGAACCTGCTTTGGGGGCAAGCACCCCGTGTCTGTGTGAAAAAGCCACTCGGAGCTCTGCTGTTTGCACTGTGTAACTTGAACAGTTCTGCAGCTCTCATGTTTTAGTAGTGTGAATAAAAGTGATCAATAATATCTTTATTTTTACAGGCACTGTCATTGCAAAAGTCCTTGCCAATGAATTATTATACAGTATTTCACTGTGTCAGAGAACTGCTACCAGAGGACTGTATTCTGGTAAGCGAGGGAGCAAATACAATGGACATTGGACACACTATTCTTCCAAACTATCATCCTCGTCACAGGTGAAGCATTTTTGTTCGTTGCTCTGAAGTAGCAGTTTTTATATTTGTTTCTGCATAGTTCAGAAATTAATGGTAGACAGAAACTATGCTTTGGTTTATGTAAGTAAATTCTAATGGGAATCTAGATGAAGGGGGTAGTGTATTTGGGTTGTGTTTTAATGTACCTTCTAAGATATATGGCCATAAAAGCTAAAGACTTATACTAGATGTTTTCGGATGTGATGGTGGCATGGTTTAACCCACTTTAGTGCAACTTAAACTAGGGGCTACCTATTACTGTACGTTTCTGTAAGTATTATGTGTCTGACGGAAGTGATCCAATCTAATTACCATTTGCAATTTACTTTCAAAAGCTGATGGTGAGGATTAGAACTTTACCAATAATGTTGTTTTGAGCTGAAACATTTAGGCTTCCAGATGATTTTTCGTGGAGTTGACCATATAAAAGGTTTTAGGTAGCTTTGCTAGTTCTTACAGCGTGTTAAATCACTGAATTTACTTGTACATTTGGCGTGGCAATCTCACTAGGAAACAACTATTATACTACCAATTCAAACAACTTATCCCCAAATTAGAAATATTTTAAAATGCTAATAGTGTAGAGCTGAAAGAAGTGAGACCCAGAAGCACAGTTTGTTAAAACTGGCAATATATAAGCACCTTTTACTCCTAACCAGTTTTTTAATGTTCTAGTGCATGAATCTTCTTGAAAGATTTATGAAACCTTAATCAGATACTTAAATGGAAATGTGATGTATATGAATATGTGCCTCCAGTAGCTTTATATTATCCAGGTATTGTTGCGTAAAGTATAAGGACAATATGATGATTGCCACAGGGCAAAGACAAACTGTCAGATACACAACGGAATTTTTTTACCCGACTGAACGTTGCTGTAGCCTTTGAGCAAAGAGGCAATAATTCTACTTTTATGTCTGCAGACTTGATGCTGGCACCTTTGGGACAATGGGGGTTGGACTGGGTTTTGCAATAGCCGCTGCTATGGTTGCTAAAGATCGGAATCCCAAGCAACGTGTGGTCTGTATAGAAGGAGACAGTGCATTTGGGTTCTCTGGCATGGAGGTGGAAACTATTTGCAGGTAAACTTTTTTGATCAACTGTCTCAGTTTAATGCTACTGCACAAGATGTTAGGAGTTTTGTTGCAAGTGGCAGTACTACTCTGCCATTGTGTGGTGATTAGTTTTAAACCATTTGTTAATGATTTAATGACTAGGATTTTGGTCACTTTAAATAGAATTAGGGCCCTTAATCTGTTGAACAGTATCTGTAAAAGCTGTATTCTATACCTGTGGAAACTGCTCTCCTATCCTTAGATTGCAGATGGGCAGTTCCCTTCTATTTGGCAAGGGATAAACCCTTTAGGTCTTCTGGTGTGCTTTTTTTTTTCTCCTTCGTGGGCCATAGACAAGGGAATGGGGTTTATTCCCAGAGACTTTCTAAGCGGATAGCTGCCTGCATTCCCACTTGTCAGATCTACCTGGCCTAATGATTGTTTAGCACTAGCAACGTGCCTGGTACTGTATAAATAGTTAATAATTTAGCTAGAGTTATGGCTGGTCTCATTTGGTAGCTGAAATTTGTGCAGCTGTCACCACACCTTTACTAGATATTATGCCCTTGATTTAGCCACAAAGAAAAATGCCAGCATTGAGACAGCAGTGCTTGGCACTATTTTACGTTAGACCTCTTTATCCCATCTTCTTGCTACGAGCATTAATCTTTAGTCTCCTAACAGTAGGAGTGTTAGGAGAAACACTCTGGGCCACTTGAGAAACAAAGTAGTGTTATTTATCAGTAACTGTCATTCTTAAAGGTGGCTCTGTTTGTTCCCACATTCTTCCATCTTCCCCGCAACTCAGAGATCTAGCTACCAGGGGCCTCTGGGTAAGCAGTTGGGGGGGAAATGAGGAGGTGGAATGGCCCTTTAAAACCTCTCCTCGGCCAGCCAAAGGGAGGTGGGGGTAGGGACCAGCTCCACAGACCTACTGCTTCCAGAAGCTTCCTGGAGTGGCTACTACTTCAGCACAGACTCAACTGTGGGAGTGCACAGAGCCATTTTGAAGAACACCAATTGCAGATAAAGAACCTGCCTATATTTAGAGTAAAGTGGACTGCTGTTAAATGTACAAAATACAACAAACTGAAAAACAGTATTGCCTTTCAGTTATAATAATAATTGTGGCAATGTCACATTGTTTAAAAGGTCATTTCTGAAGTGTGGTTTTTGTTCATTACCATGAATGACTTGTCTAGTACCAGCGGTATGCCTGGCACTGAACAATCATTAGGTCCCTGCCCTTGGTTGGGGTTTAGTCTAGGAAACAAAAGAGAGAGGGAAACATAGGGAGAGAGCAGAATACATTCATGAAGTGGAGAAGTCGCAGGTACCCATCCTTAGATCAGTTAGAGAGGGGAAAAGGGAACTCTGAATGAAAGGACTGTAGAAGAAGCTGTGGCGAGCAGTATGAGACAGGGTGGGGGGTGAGGAGCTAGAGGAAAGCCTGAGCGAAGATAGTTTTTAAAGCGGAAATTGAAGATCGGAAGGGAGAGAGTTGAACATATGAATTCATAAACTAATTAGCTTTAATTAAAGCCTGTATTCTTTAGAATGGCTCCTAAGATAATTTATATTTCTTCTGAATCACTGCAGGAATAAGTTGCCAGTCCTTATTATCGTAGTAAACAACAATGGGATATACAGTGGTTTGGATGCGGATGCCTGGAAGGAGGTGTTAAAGCTTGGAGAACCTGCTGCATAGTGAGTACCTCTGTTCTGGGCTTTTTAACATGGGCTTGACTCTGCAAGTTGATGAGCACACTAGCACTTCTCTAGTGCAGCACTTAAGCAGGATCAAACCAGAGTGCTCTGCTCCAGATTAAGCCTTAGCGGAAAAGAAGAGATCTAGAAATTCAGGGTTCAGTCCTCCACAACTGAAGTCAGTGGCTCAGCTCTGATTTGACTTTAATGGCAGAGGATTGCACCCTCAATGCACCTATTGCTGGCATTTTCTGTTTTTGACAAAATCTGAAGCGGAACAACCATTTGTGTCTTCATCTTAATAATTAAGTGGGCACCATCCCATCTTTTCTGTTACAATCACACTGAAGTGTGCTTTGCTCTGTGGAAAGGCAGTTCGTTCCTCTCCGAAAGAAATTAACAGACTAGCTTACATGGTTTAAAAGCACTAAATAACCCTAGCCACTCCTTGTTCCAACATGAACATAAAACCTCTTTGTTTCCTTCCAGTGCTCCTCCTGTTTCTCTTCTGCCAAATTCCCACTATGAGCAGGTTATGTCTGCTTTTGGTGGTAACGGCTACTTTGTACAAACGCCAGAGGAACTGCAAAATGCCCTGAAAGCAAGCCTGGCAGACAAACAAGTGCCTTCTCTTCTTAATGTAATGATCAATCCGCAGTCTGATAGGAAACCACAGGTAAGTGTCTTCATTTCTATAGCAGGTCTGATACCACAATGTGCTTTGTACAGACAGTTTTGTGGGTGGGGTTGTTTTTTGTTTTTTTAAAAATCCTTACCAAAACTTATTGGAAGGCAAAAGGGAGAGAAATTCTACTGGAGTCAAGTTCTCTGCGTTGTTGGAACCTTAGACTTCACTATCTGCCTATTCTTACATTTCCCATGAAACACTCACTCACTGATAGTGGGTGAAATCCAGCTCCTATTAGAGTCGATGGCTCAACTCCCATTGACTTCAATGGGAGCTGGATTGTACTCAGCAACTTTAATGATGGCTGCCATAAACAATCGCTTTTCTGGGTTGCTGCCAAACTAAAAAAGGTTCAGTTGGCATTCCAGTTCTTGCATGTCTATACTTGGTATAGTCATTTATTTAATATTTCTATTCTCCTAATTTTTTTTAATTTTTTTTTCCTTAGGATTTTCACTGGCTGACTCGTTCCAACATGTAATGGAAGATGCTGAGATCATGATTCTAGACAACATCTCTGCCTTAACCAAACTAAATCACTTTTCAGGGCTGGAAGCACTATACAAATGATTGTAAAATTTTATCGAGTTTGCAGGGGAACCTGGGTTTATTGTTACTGAATCGGTCTTATGCAAGCTACCATAGTGCAGATGACAGAAAAACTATGCACAAGGCACTCTGACAGATGCTGTAGTGTCAACTCGATGGAAACTTTCCTTTTTAATAACTCAATCAAAATATGTGCAAATATTTGAATGATAAAGTCAGTGCTTTTTCCTGTTACTCCCAATGCTATAGCTCAACACTTGTAAATTAAATCCTCCATTCTTGGGAGTAGCTGGGAGAGGAAGATGAATTTGAATTTGTAGGTTTGGGCCACTGAAGCCAATGGGACTACTCTGGAGTAAGTGGCATGGGGATTGCAACCTTAAAACAGAGAAAATATTGTGGGCCATTATCAGTCATAATAACTGTATTTTTTAAAATTCCCCTTTGACTAGTATTCTGCACATTAAAGACTTTATCAAGAAGGACAAAGCTTGAATGGCCTGGGTTACGAGGTGCTGAGGTTTCCTCAGTTCTCACCAAAATTAGTACCATGGTGGGATTGGTTCTACAGTCAACAAAATTATCACTGATTTTTGAGTGTTGGAGGAAGGACTTCAGGATTTATCCCTTAGTTTCTTAGAGGTTTTTTTGTTAAAAAATTAAAAACATAGATTATTATCCTAATCATCATTTTACATATGTAAAATATATAAAGGCCTGCCAAATTTCACTGCAACACCAAAAATATAGTTTTGTATTTTATTTCTAGTCAGGGACCCAGGAAAATGTCATTTTCTTCATCCCTACAAATGCAGCTTACACCACACTGAAAGTAGTAGCACACAGTGATTGATCTTTGGAGGAAGGCACTTCTTTCAATGTTCCAGAGCTTTGAAATAGTGCATATAAAATATAGGCCAGAGCTTACCTTGTTGAGCATAAAACAGTTTTGCCTTTCAAGCTATAATCAGCTCCTTGTGTAGAAAAATATCTCAATATTTACTAGATAAAGTCATGGGGGGCGGGGGGTGGGTATTGTCCACAAAGTTAATGGCTGTTGTCCTTGAGGTACTTGTATGAGCAGAGCTTCATTAAATTGAATGCAGGTGGGCAAGTGCTTTTGGGATCACAGCCAATAACAAAACACTGACTGCAATCCTGTAGGATGAAGTCCATAAATACTGGAGAAACTATCTACATGAGGGACCAACCATTGCATTATCTCCTTTTATTTGTATGTTTCAGACATGGGGCGGGGGGGCGGATAGGTATTGTCTGCATTTTGCACGATTAACTATTAAAAAGGAAAAACCTTCTGCTCAATTGCCTTATTGACCAGTAGAGGCCACTCTTCAGTTGTGATGGCATACTCTAGTTCAGTGTGCACTGAAATACATTTAAAAGTGGAGAAGTGTTCAATAATTATTGAAGAAATAGAGGAGGAGTATGATTTGTTTCCATGGCAGAATTTTTTAAAAAGCAAAAACTAAACACCTCAATTACTAATAAAATTGAAGAACGTTCTACAAAAGTGTATGTAAAACCTTTCATAAAGGAATAGGAGTTTCAGTACATGAAAGAATCAAGATGTAAAACTAGGATCATGGCATAAGATTCAAGTTATAGTAATTGTTCTGAAGATATGTATAGATTTTGTGTATTGACCTTGGGGTTGGTGTTTTGTGGGGGGGTTACTTCAGAGAAGTTGATCCGCAACTTTCTCCTCATACCTCTGCATCCTCCTCCTGCTGGGTAGTTCTACCATTGACCAATAGGAGGCAGATGATGATTTTCTTTTCATTGTGCATGCGTCAGTTGGAGCTACCCGGCTCTCGCCAGTCCGTCGTCTGCCTCAGGACTGCTAAGACACACCTCGGGATCCTCTGGACCTTCAAAAAAAAAAAAAGAAAAATTAGGAAAATCGGCGGGGCACTAAAAGGACAGCGGTCTCAGGATCGCCAGACTGGGCCACGTTAAAACTTATCCCTGCCGGCTGCCTTGCATGACACCTGGGAGCAGGGGAGGCCACTCTCTTCCCGCCTAATGGGAATTTGTCTTCGTGGCGCTCCCCCCGCCTATGAACAGGGACAGCGCGACTGGGCCCTGTTCGAGCGCAATTTTCCATCAGGTTAAAGCCTGATATTTTTATTTTTTTAAAAAAAATGCAGAATGAGCGCATCTGGAAAAGTTCTGGTACCCCCCTCACCCCCCACTGGTGCGTCAGAGGTGGCAGCAGCGGAAGGAGGGAGCCAGGACGCTCTGGTACGCTCCCTCGCCGCAATAGCTCAGTCAATGGGGGATAATGGCCACCTTGAAGGAGCTCTCACAGGCCAAGGCAAGTGGGAAGAGGAAGAGGGCCCCTTCCCCCGCTGACGGGACCGCCAGAAAGTTGATGAGGGTGGGAAAACCCAAGGCAATAGCAAAAAAGGGCAAACCTCCTCTAAGGGGAGCTAGATGCCAGATATTACAATCCCCTCAGGATTCTGAGGGGGAAGAGCAGCATCAGCAGGGAGAGAGCAGTCAGGGCCTCGGAGACCAACTGCTGATGCAGTCAGACTCTACTTCTATTTGACATAGAGGAGGGGGAATGCATGGAGCCCACGGCAGACCACAAGGACAAGAAGAGACAGTTCCCTATCCACTGTAAAGAACTGCTAAGGCAGGTGATTTAAAACTCTTCAACTCAGGGAAAAGTCCTCTAAGGAGGACTCTTCCAATTCACAAGATGAGGAGACGAGGGATTATATCCCTGCAGTCCATGGCAGGGATCAGGTCCTGCCCCTGGACACAGCCTTTGAGAAGATAGTGCTTGAGGAGTGGAAGCACCCCAATAAGGCTTACAAGATGAACAGGGCACAGGACTCTCTGTGCTCCTCCAGAAGGAAGGAGCCTCTGTTGAAAGGCCCCAAAATAGATGCAGCAGCTGCTTCTCTGGCCCATCAGACAGTTTCCCACCGAGGGGGGACTGTCACCCTTGGGACCCAACAGATAGAGTCGTGGACTCTGCTCTTAGGAGGACGATTGATTCCACGGCAGCCTCTTAAAATAAATATTGTGGCCTCATATGTATCCAGGGCTCTCCTTGCTTGGGATGCAGGAAGCCCAGGACCCAGCTATCAGAAAGAAAATCACAGAAGCTCTCATCTCACATTTGCGTGGCTACGGCTTTCTTGGCGGATGTGACAACAGATGCCTTAACTTGGTCAGCCAGGCCTATGGCCAATAATATAGCAGCCAGGCACCGGGTTTGGCTGCGCTCTTGGCAGGAGGACACAACGGCTAAAAATCTTCTCACTTCGGCCCCCTACAAACAATCCAGGCTCTTTGGGGTATGTCTCAAGAAAGTGCTCGAGGAGGCAAACATCAAAGATAAGCCTAAGACACTGCAGCAGGTGGCACCAAAAAGGGGGTTTTTTTCGGGGCCACTCTTTCAGGTTTAGGGGATTCGGTGGCACCTCCAGGAGGGGTTACAGCCAGGGTCCCAGGGACTATGCAAATAATTTTTCTTTCGAGAGAGGATACAGATCTGGGAGGTTTGATAGGCGAAGGCAGAGGGGGTTTGCCTCTGCCCAAACAAAACAGGACGACTGACTATGCCTCTTCGGAGGTAGGGGGCAGATGCCAGCAGTTCCAGGCAGCGTGGGAGGAGTCTGTCACGGACTCTTGGGTCCTCTCCTGCGTAACGGGGCTATCGCATAGAACTGGAACACACACCCCCAAGGAAAAGGTTCATTGCCTCCCCAGTACCCAAAGTCAGACTGAAACACATGGCCCTGGCAGCCGAGATTCAAAGACTCTCAGAAATACAGACAATAGAAAGGGTGCCAGAGCACGAGTGTTTCTCAGGCATTTATTCCATCCTGTTCGTAGTGACCAAGAGGATGGGAAAATGGAGGGCGGGTAGACCTTAAGGCTCTCAACAAAGACGTAAAGAAACGCAGATTCAAGATGGAAACAGCGGTGTCAGTGTGCCAAAACCTGCAGAAGGACGACTGGATGGCGTCTCTGGACCTCACAGAAACCTATCTGCACGTACCGATCTGAGGCCCGCACAGGAAATGGCTCAGGTTTGCTTACAGCGGGGAACACTGGCAGTTCAAAGCCCAGCCTTTTGGGTTGTCATCGGCCCCCAGGACCTTCACAAAGATCTTAGTCCCCCTCATCGCCAACCTCCGCAGCAAGGGGATCCACATGTATGCCTACCTGCACGACCTGCTGATCCAGGGCAACTACCCCAGTAAGGTAGAGTCGCACCTAAGCAAGACCATCCAGTACCTGGAGAGACACAACTTCGTGATAAACAAGGAGGAGTCACCTCACCCCAAGTCACAGATTGGAGCATCTGGGAATACTGATAGATACCACCTCCGATCTTGTTTTCGTACCACCAGAGCAACAGGCCAAGATATAGACACTAGTCCGACTGCTGAAGCTCCGCAACCGCATGAGGCTAAAACAACTAGCAAGGTTGCTGGGGTTACTGATACCTTGCATAGGTCAAGTGACGTGGGGCCGGTTCCACCTGCGTCCCTTGCAGAGGCAGCTAAGGAGTTTTCAGAGAGAACTCACACTCGGGCTCAATCCATGGGTCCCCATTCCACGAAGGTTAGGGACCTCAATGTCCTGGTGGTTAAAGCCGAAAACATTCCAGGAAGGAGTGCCTCTCATGGAACCAGAAAGATCGGTGTTAACAAGAGATGCAAGCCTCCAGGGATGGGGGAGGGGGGGCACTCAGGGCCCCATTCAGCCCAGGGGCACTGGTCACAGAGAGATGCAGGCAGGAACAACTTGCTCGAATTGAAGGCCATTCGCCTCACCCTACAACATCTGTACCCAACGTTCTCCTCTCGCCACCTCCTAGTGTACATGGACAATGTGACAGCGAAGGCCTATATCAACCACCGGGTGTGTGTGTGTGTGTCGAGATCAATAGACCTACACCGGGAGGCAGTCAAACTCTTTTCATGGGCTCGGTCACACCTGACATCCATGAAGGCCGTACACATCAGGGCCAGGACAACACACAGGCCAACTGGCTGAGCCGACAGACCCTGGACCCTCATGAGTGGGCGCTGGACAGGTCCATATTCCGACAGTTAGTAACATGGTTCGGCCTCCCGCAGGTAGATCTGTTCGCAACGAAGGAGAACACTCAGGTACCTCGCTTCATGACATGCTCACGATGCACAGAAGCGGAGGGGGTAGATGCACTAAATCATCTCTGGCCCAGAGGCCTCCTTTATGTCTTTCCCCCTTTTCCATTAATTCAAAGGACAATAGTCAAGACAATCAGGGAACAGGCATCCCTGCTTCTGATAACACCATGGTGGCCCAGGAGACCGTGGTTCTCCGAGCTGATAGAGCTCAGCCACGCACATTACCGCAGGCTACCCCTCATACCAACATTACTCTCCCAGGGTCCAGTATGCTGCACAGAGATACAGACATTAAAACTGACAGCATGGAGCTTGAACACTAAGCACTAAGGGCAAGAGGCTACTCTGAGGCAGTTCTGGCCACAATCCAGCTCTCCAGGAGGGCTACTACTAGGAGAAGCTACCGGGCCACATGGAAAACATTTGCTATGTGGTCTCTTCAGCAGAACCCTACCAAGGCAGAGGTTTCACAGCTCCTGGAGTTTCTCCAGCAGGGCCTGGATAAAGGGCTCAAGGCTAACACTCTGGCTCGCCAGGCTGCTGCCATAGACTCAGTTCTCAGGGCAGTTTCAAATAGGGTGATCTCCTCCCACAAGTACGTTAGGAGCTTCCTCCGAGCAGCCAGAATTATCTCTTCCCCCAGTGGTGCATAGAGTCCACTCTTGGGATCTTAATTTGGTCCTGGAGGCCCTTACCAGGCCCCCATTCGAGCCCTAGACATGTATCCCTCTATTCCTTGACATTAAAGGTAATTTTTCTCGTTGCAGTGATGTCAGCGAGACGCATTTCTGAGTTAGGGGCACTCCATGGAGGACAATTTTTGCATCTTCCAGCGTGACTCAGTTACCTTAAGTTTGGATCTGGCTTTTCTACCAAAGAGCAATACCATTTTTCATAGAGCTCAGGAGGTGGTATTACCCTCTTTTTGCCCTAGACTGGTGCACCCAAAGGAAAAGGTCTGGCACACGCTGGATGTCTGGCAAGCACTAAAGGTTTATCTGTCTAGGACTAGCGGGTTTAGGCAGTCTACTTCTCTTTTTGTGAACATCAGACCTGAGTATCAGGGGCGCAAGGCTACAAAGACCCTGATCTCTAAATGGTTGAAACGGGATTGTAGAAGCTTACAGGGCAAGGGGTAGGGTCCCTCCCCTTCAAATTTGGGCCCATTTTGTGCACAGCGCAGTCACGTCATATGCCTTTAAGGCAAGAGCATCTTATGAGGAGAGCTGCCACATGGGCATCAATTCATACATTCGTCAGGTATTATAAGATTAATGTTTTTCAGTCAGCAGAGGCTGCTTTTGGCAGAAGGGTGCTGCAAACGGTGCTGGACACTCCCAGTGCTGTTGGCTCCCACCCCTGAGGTTTGTCACGATGCTTGGGTATGTCCCAGCAGGAGGAGGATGCAGAGGTATGAGGAGAAAGGAGAATTGGTAACCTACCTTTAGTGAATTCCTTTCTCTCATACGCTCTGCATACTCCTCCGACCCTCCCTGCCAAACAGCACGATTAGGAGGGTGGGGAGTGAGGGACCAGTACCTCAGTTCAATTAACAAGTTATGGAATAGGTTGGAAATAATGATTATAGGCATGTGTGTTATAGTTTGGCATTTTTTGTGGAGTGAGCAACGGGAGGGAATCCCGGTTCTCACAATTATTGCTTCTAGTGTTCATCGGATGATGGAGGATAGATCTTTCGGCTTGGGAATGGACTGGTGAGAGACTGGTAGCTCCAATTGACACATGAGCAATGAAAAGAAAATTATCTGCCTCCTAGTGGTCAATGGTAGAACTACCCAGCAGGAGGAGTATGCAGAGTGTATGAGAGAAAGGAATTCACTGAAGGTAGGTTACCAATTCTCCTTTCTTAGACTTCATTAGCCATCCCTCGTGGTGATTGGCTGTCATGGTCACATGGCACTTGCTGGGAACAGCTGGAGTGGAGTCAAGCAAGCAGCATTGCAGAAGCTGCAACAGAGAGAAACCTGGTGTGGGACTTGCACAAGGCAGGTTGGACTTCTGGGGGGGCTGAGGGAAGCAGATTTTTGGGTTGGGTGGATGGAGGAACCTGAGCAGGGGCTAGGGGGTTAGAGGTGGGAGGGGTGGGGGTTTCCTACCATGACTCCCCTCTGCCCCGATCTCCAGCACATGGCTTCAGCAGCTCATCCCACAGAGGGTCTACTAGGCCTTCTCTTTGCCCCACTCTCCAGCCGCTCAGCCCAGGAAGAGCCTTGGGAGGTTGGGGATCTTGAATCTGGGGGGCTGAGGAAGAGCTGATGGGGGGGGTTGTTCTGGAGCCTGAGGGAGTTGGGGTGGGGGGGTGGAGTCCTAGATCTGGGGAGGTTGGGAAGGAACGGGGGGGGGGGACGGGACTAGGGAAGAAGCTGGGCGTCCTGGATATGATCTACGTTAAACTTGTTGGGAAAGCATGCTGGGAAGCAAACTTACATGTATAAATTCTGCATAATGATGCAAGTCAAGCTAATTCTGCAAATTCTAATGCTTGTGGTGAATTTGCAGAATTTGGCTTCACTGGTTAATTGAAGATATTTTAATGCAGTAAACCTGGATCAATCCATTAAATGTAACAAAACTACCCAGAATTAGCAATTGCAACCTGGATGGTAAAATTGTTTTGCACAGGATACATAACTACAGTGTGCGCAACAATAGCTATTTAACTTGGGGAAGGGGGAATGATACTCATGGAATAGTTCATATGTAGAAAAAGAACAAATAGGAGAGAGATAATCAAATACAGTCCAAGCTCATAAATTATATTAAAGGCTATGGAGTACTCTTAATGGAATATAAAAACGGCATGACATTTACTGTAATCTGGATTTTGATTTAATTCTGTAAATGGACAATATGAATACATTCAAAATAAATGTGGTGCGCTGTACTTTATAGTCAGATTGTACTATGAAATAACAGGACAAATATTTAAGACAGGCTGACAATAAGCTGTTTTGAAACGTAATATAGTTAGGGGTTAAAGCACTAGTTCCCAAACCTTCCTCTGCATGACCATTGACCCCACTTTGAGATTTAAATATAATCCTGCAACCACAGATAGCAACAAAGACATGAAAGTCTATCAAGTATTGTGCTCTCCACGTTTTCAGAAGACACGACCCCACTCAGGTTCCCATCCCAAGGTTTGGGAGCCCCGTGTTAAAATACAAATTTTAATGTATTTTTGAAAGCTAATATTAAAAATGTGAATCTTGCTATCCCTTTTCAATATATTTTAATTCTTATAGCTGATCGAGGTCACTTTTAGGTAGACCTGTGCACCACTCCTGTTTGAATTGATCTCTCAAACACACTAGGCAAACAACTTCCTTTTTAAAAAAAAAAAAAAAAAAAAAAGGTTTATGAGACAAAACAGGAAGCTATAGACAACTGCCATTAGTAATTTTAGGGAAAACTTTGGAATCTTTAAGACAAGGAAAGGAGAAACTCTGTATGTACAGCCAGCAAGATTACAACCTGGCACTGGCCAAATTTCCATAGAAGGATGGAAACTTGTATATTAAATCTAAAATTCATGAGCTATTCCAACAAAAATTTCCTTTTTTTTTTTCCCCTCATGAAAAACCTATAGTTAAATTTAGTGAGGGGGTTGTTTGTAGAAAAATTAGAGTTTTGGCAATAACTATTTTTATAGTGCCCCCCCCTTCCTGTGGCATGCAGAGCGCTTCGCATATAACAAATGAACACAACTTTTAATCCTCACAACCCTGTGAGGTAGGTTAGGATGAGAGAATATTGTGACTGACCCAAGGTCACCCAATGAGTTCCAAATGAAAAATATTTCCATTTTGAATGCAAAAAATGAAAATATTTTTGGGACAAAAACCTAGGTTGGTTTAAGTTTTAGTACTGTAATATGTGAATTAGTACTATAACATGAAAAAAAAAGTAGGAGCTATAACATGGTATGCAGAATTCTAGCATGTAAGTAGTTTAAGTATATATAGAAATGCATATAGTCAATATTTTCTACATGTATATTTTATACAGGTTATAACTAGCAAGAAACAGCTATTCTAAAGCAAGCCTTTCCTTTGATGGCATGACTCTAGCCAGATGGACATGGCTAACAGATATTGAGAAAAGCAGACTATTTCAGTGATTTATTTATTTTTATTTATACAACTTAATATCCCGCCTCCTCCCACCCAACGGAGGCTCGGGGAGGCTTACAATTTTCATAAAATAAGTAAAATGCAATAAACATACAAATATCAATAAAACCAGTAAAATAGAACAGGTATCCCAAGAAAATAGCCCTTACCTACCCACTCACTCTCCCTCATCAAATGCCTGGCGGAACAGCCACGTCTTGCACTGTCTTGGAAGGAGGAGAGGTCCAGGGATGAATGAACTTCCACCAGGAGGGAGTTCTACAACCTTGGAGTGACCACCAAGAATGCATTCTCTATCATCCCCATCCAATGAACGCTGGGGACCTCAAGAGGGGCACCCTTTTGGTGACGGCAGGGGCTAATTCAGAACCTGGGGGGTGAGGCGGTCACACAGATAAGTAGGACCCAGCCTATATAGGGTTTTAAAGGTCAATACCAACACCTTGAATTGAGCCTGGAAGACTATAGGCAACCAATGCAACGAACTGGTGTTATATGCTCACAGTGACCTGTCCCTGGAAGGAGGCGGGGCATTGCATTCTGCACCAGCTGCAGTCTCCTGACAGTCACCAAGGGTAGTTCCACATAGAGTGTGTTGCAATAGTCTAATCTTGAGGTGATGAAGGCACAAACTAATACAGATGGAAATGCTTTAAGTATCTGTTCTTTCCAAAAATCTATAAAGCTGAGTGAAATAGTGCAGGGAAAAAATGAGGGATATAAATTTAGCCTGCTTGTCCACGTTACCTGGCCTGGAATCTCACAGCTGGGAATCTTATGCTTCACTCCAAACGTGGGCACAGGTTAAATACGTCATCAGCAGGGTCCTGCAGCATTTTATCTTATGGATGACAGGGCTCAAAATCCAGCCCTGTCACTTGTAAGAGAAAATGCCGCCGGACCCGACTGATGACATTTTTACCCCCATGCCCACATTCGGAGATGAGCGTAAGTTTCCCAGCTATGAGATTCTGTGCCAGGAGTTTGCTGGGCCAGGTAATGTGGGCAAGCAGCCTGCGAAGTAGGAATGTGCGAACAGAACGTGGTTCGGATGTTTGGTCGTTCGGTTCAAAACCCGGGTTCAGTTGTTCGGTTCAGCGGAATTCAGTTCAGCCAAACACACAAAAATAGCGCTATCCATACCAAAAAAATTTTTTACCCCGGTATTGGTATCATTTGGCTCTGAAACCACCCCTGGTCTCCACCCCTGGTGTCAGGAAATCTGCTCCTCAGCTGCCTCCCCCTTCCAGACACGTTTTTCCCACCCAAAGTCACGTTTTTCCCACCCCCGAACTCATCCGAACTTTTCCGAACTGTTCGGCCATTCGGATGTTCAGTTCAGTCGTCCAAACAGGCAGAGTTCGGCTCGAACTCCGAACATCCGAACCGCGTTCGCACATCCCTATTGTGAAGACAATCTGCTTGTTTGAGTCTACAATCTAAGAAATTTCCCACTTCCTCTGTCTTGTCTGCGCATGGGGAAATATGTAGCCAAATTGTCTACTACAAATCCCACAAAAGAACAACATTTTAGTGTTCCTCCCCATTCCCACTTCGCATATTTTATTTTCTCCAGTTACTGTGAAAGGTAGTAAACTCTGAATTTTGCACAAGTGAAACAGGAGATAGTGTTTGGTCTGCAATGTTTTTGCTCTAAACTAGAGTGCTAAGTGGCCCATGCCCCATCATGTGTAAGTAACCAGGACTTATAAAAAGGTCAAGGGAACTTGGAATGTGTTCGTGTATAATGACAAACTTTGCCTATGATTGTATCTTCTACTGTTGCAGACAGAAGACCTAGAAAATGAAGTGGAGACATTTTGACACTCTAATGATGTACAGAAACATCTTTCTTTGTAGTAATTGCTTGTAATCATTGTTCAGGAAGTTCTTAATATAAGAGCTCTTGTAATGTCTTCAGATAAGCCTCTGATAGAATCAACACATCTAGAGGGCCAGCGTAGTGCACTAGTTAAGAGTGCAGTACTGGGACCAGGAGAGGGGTGGTGGTTCAAGTTTCGCCTTAGCCATGAACTCATTGAGTGACTTTGGGCTCATCATAGATCTCTCAACCTAGCCTACCTCGCAGGGTTGTTGTGAGGATTACTAGTTGAGTTAATTAGTTTGTTAAATGTTAAGTTGAAACATGAGCCACCCTGAGCCTAAGGGAAAGGGTGGCATACAAATTTAAATAAATTAACAAAAGACAAATATTGATATTGCTGACACTTAACAAGCATGTCCTCCGTTCCCTTGGCATTGTCATTACCATAATTCATTTTCTAGAGGATGGGCTTGACTATGAGAGGAGTTGATTGTCAGCAACTCTAGGAATTTTGACCATCTCTGCATCAGGTTATTTGTGAATGAATTATTTCACCCACTAATACAGTAGCAAAGGATAAGTGATGCCTCCAGGAGGGGGGATCATATGCACAGTGATTCAGCTTAATGGTTCAGGGAGACCTCTATCATTCCAGAAGGCAAGGAAGAGGCAGGCTTGAAGAAATGAAGCAGACTCAGGCCAGAGTGCATAAATGTAAATCTATTGATCCTAGGATACAAGAATACTTGCTTGGTTGTCTCTCACACTCTTCTCCAACTTCACTCCTTGATGCAGACCAGTCTCTCCGACACACAGAGCGAGTCTTTTTATACATGTAACAAGGACCAGAAAGACTTGGTTAAGCCAAGTCAGAAGTGAGTTCAAAGCAACAGAGAACCAAATCGAGAACTTTTAGCATACTATAATCGGCTATAACAGTAACATACTTGGATTGAAAACTCCACATGTGATTAATGCATTAGGACATACCTGTTGTTGGATGACACCTGGGCTATTTTATATTGATTCGCTTAACTTGGGAACCCTGGTTTGAAGCGTAAGGAATTCTATAGCTTCTCTACTGAGAGGACACAAACCCTTTCCCTCCAAAAGGATGGGTATCAAGTTAGGTTTAAACTCTTATTAGCCATGTCTTTTCCTTACAACATCCAAGACACAGAACCATATAGTTATGGGGCCCTATTAGGTAGCAACCTAAGCCCATGCTATAGTGGGCCTGAACTTCAAGTTAAGAATGTACAGAAGACACTTGCTGAAATAGGGCCAAAAATCTGTTTGTGTTGTCTTTTTAGAATAACTATTATATTATTTTGATTTCACTCTTATTCTTTCAAGCAGTCCTTCCAAGGGATTCTCTTGATCTTGGGTATGCATCTTGTCAGCTCCACTATTTCATACACGTAACTGACATGGTGATGTATTGTAGAGAGGTTTGTGTATCAGGATTGAGCCTAGAATGCGAGTGTGTCGTATATGTTCAATTATAATGTCTCCCCGTCAGCCAGACTGCAGGAGCAGTGGGGAGGGTGTTGCAATTGGTTATTATGATGGAGGTGTTTATTTGAGTAGACAAGGAAATCACAGTGAGAATAACTTGCACAGGAGCAGGTTTGGATTCTTCTGGCACAGTGCATTATCTACTGTCTCTTGTTACTTGCACATTTCACACTTGATTTGGGGGTTTGGGGCTGTTATCGAAGGTACAGGCAGACTCTGGATCAAGGCCATGAGTTGTAGCAAGATTCCAGGAGCAGAGCTCAGACCAGGGCAGAGTCAAATCAGGTTTAGGATCAGGCAGATTCAGGGTTGTGACAAGGACAAAAAGTGAGGTCCTTCCCAGCTTTCTGTGGCTACTTGACAGCCTTATATCCTGGCAAGCAGCCCACCATGAAGCTGATGAGATGGAATATGGCAGGAGGGGGCGGACTGGCTCAGGAGCCAGCACCGATCCTGGGTCCCATGCCTTAATGGCCCTGTGTCTTCATTGCATTGAGTCTCAGCAGCCAAATCCCAGCTGCTCCTCAGAATCTCAACAACCAGGGCCACAAAGCACTGGCTCCACCAGCTGATCACGAAGGAGAGGGGTTTGTTTGTGTTTGCATGGCTTTGTGTACCTTGTGCTTCTTGACCACAATAAAGATTTTTGGTACATGGCTCGAGAGTAGGAACATTGCCCACCTCTGGGATATAACCGGGCTAGCGCAGAAAGGGGTGGGGTCTACAAAGCAGAAGTCAAGCCAGGGTCAAAATGTAGCAGTAGAACGATGGACCCAGCCACTGTCCTGCAACCCCAGAGGCCCCCCAGTACTTAATTTGTAAAAAAAATGAATTGCTGGGGTGGGCCGCAACCTTCCACACCTCCTGGCCCAGAGCGTGTAAGAACAGGGAAATAAACCCTATTCCCCAGCTTAGCAAACCAGCCACTGGACAAACCTACTCCTCTACAGCTGAATCCAACAGGAGTTCTTGTGATTTAAGCCCTGGCTGTATTTGAGACCTGCTCCTGGAGCCTCATGCAGATGGTTATGTGCACTCAGAACCCCCCTGCTCTTTGGGGATCTTGCCATCGTGCCTTAAGTCAGTAGGCAATCAGGCCTTTGCTGGGGCAAGCCCTTAATGTGCAACTTGTTCCCTCTGGTTGTCCATCTCGGTTCCTCCCTCCTTACCTTTAAAAAGCAACTGGAGACTTATTTGTTCTCCAGTTGCTTTTAGAATCGACTGCTGGTTCCCCTTGATGTGTGTTCTCCTGCTTTACCTTTCCCATTTATATATATTTTAATGGATTTTATATTGTCTTACATTGTAAAGAGTGCCACTTTGGTGGGGGGCATCCTATAGAAATAAACTCTATTTATTATCTCTGTGATGACCAGTGCAAGAAGTGGGGCAAGAAAGTCATAAGTGAAAGATAATTAAACCTTTCACCTTTCTGTCTGTTTCCAATTCTGAAAAGATCAATATTGGTGTTTTCCTGGTCTTTCACATTTAGGGGTGCACTCTCCTACTGGGAACATTTCCCAGGGCTCAGCTCCTCCTTGGATTTATTTGCTAGGGCTCAGCCCTGGCAGCCCCCCCCCCCCCCCCACACACACACACAAACACAATTAAGTCCTGCCCCAGTGCCATACATCCCATTCAGTGGTGCTCCAGGTTAGTCAATAGCTAATTTCAGGGCATTCATAGGTTGAAAAATAATGAATATTTTATTTAGGACATTAAGAAACCGTACTATTGTAAAGGTGTGAAAAATGACGAGACATTTGACAATGGGTGAAAACAAATGAGACAGCGACTCAGCAGCTCCCCACCGCGGAGAGGGCTACTACAGCCGCCACTTGGGTCAGCAGGGAGGGACATTCACACAGGCTGCCCTCCCCAGGCTCTCCCCCCATAATCTGGGCATGGAGGCTGCTCTCACAAGTCCTTCCTGACTGCAGGTTGCCCAAGAAGCTGTCCCCATGGGACAGGACTCCCAAGCCCCTGCTGTTCAGCAGGATTGGTCCCTCAGGAAGAGCTGCTGCAAAACAGCTGATCAGGGGTGCTGCTTGGGAGGGGAGCATCAGCTGTTTGCGTGCACTTGGCTGTCAGACCCCTGTCCTGGGGTCTAAGGTTTGGGAGGTGGGTCTGGGGAAGGCTGTGCAGCGCGTGGCATCCCCAGTGGCTTCTTCCAGATGGTGGTGGGATCCCGCCTGCGGAGGCTCAGCTGCTTCCGGGTTTGTCACCGCCATTGCCAGCACCCCAGCTGGATCAAGGGGAGACCTCTCGGGGTGCAGGAGGAACCCCACCAACATGCAACACCAAGCCTCGGGGGCGGAACTAGTGATGTGCTGCCAGCCCCGGTGCAGGCCACACCCCCTGCCTTGTTACCACTGCGCTCTGTGCGCACTTCAGAAGACAGGGATATAAGCGGCTCAATGACGCGCTGGTATTGCCGGTGATCAGAGCCCTTGCACCTGAGAGACTGGCCCCCGCTTTTGCCTTGAGTGTGTCGGTGCTTTACGTGACTGGTGAGTAAGTGTGGGTGAAAGCAGGGTGTGAGTGTTGGGGTGGGGGGGTGGAGGTTCCTAGTGTGGTGGCTGTAGAGACCTTCCTGACCCCCCTGTGCACACCTCCTGGGTCCCTCCTGTGTGAGTACCCTTTCCTATTCCCAGACCCTCTGGCTCCTCACCCTGGCTCTGCCTCCCACTACGTGCACTCCCCTGCCATGGTTCCCTGGTCCCTGCATGAGTGTTTCTGGTGGCAACTTAAGGCCTTGCTCTCCGCTTCGCCATCCCATGATGATCTTGGCTGGGGGTTCTTAACCTCAAAGGCCACTCAAGATCCTGAGGGTTTTATTTCCACACTCAGGCCCTGTTGTCTGCAGCGAGGGTGTGTGTGTGTGCGTGTGTGAGGTGGTCCTATCCCTTCCATCCCCTCCCTCTCCTTGCCTCCCTATGCCTCACAGGCCCACCGAACAGCTGACGGGGGGGGGGGAACTGGAGGAGCATGCTCACCCAGCCTGCCAAACAGCCGATCGGGGGGTGGGTCTGGAGAAGCACGCTTTGTCTTCATTTCTTACATTTCGAACTACTTGTCCCAATATGGCATCTTCATTCTCGGTCTCCCTAGACTACAATGATTGATCAAAATATCACTATCTGGACTATTTTTGATCTATGAGAGCTTGCTCTTTCCTATTGAACTGACTGGAGGAATGCACTCCTCCAGGACTCCTCACTGATCATCTGTTCCATGGGCCAGGTGAACGTACTCCTCCAGCCCCCCACCCCGATCAGCTTTTTGGCAGACTAGGGGAGTCCTACTCCTCAAGGCCCAGTCCTGGGACCTCACCTCATGACGGGGCTGGGGAGTCCTGAACAAATAGGAGTGCACACAGTAGCCCGGCTGGGCGAGCCTCAGCATTGCCAATCTTCTCCCAATGACTCATCCCATAGCAGCTGGCCATCCACTTCGAGGCCAGGGCAGGCAATCATCTGGCAGAGACCTAACTGATACGAAGGTGAGTCCCCAGCTAACATGGCTAATGCAGGATACAGTCTCATTTGTTTTCACCCATTATCTAATCACTCCAGGATGCCAGGTTCAGCTCTTATCTTCCTTAACAGAGGATAACTGCTAAACCTAGACAAGTGCATTTTCCAAGCTCCTCTTGCAGAATTATAATTACGGTACCTGTGTCAGCATTTCTGCTATAAACATGTCTATTTTCAATAACTTGGTTTGAGAACTTGGCTTTCAAATCTCTCTGAGTTGCAGCTTGGCATGCACAAGCTTGACCTGGGAGCTAATTTATTATGACGGATTTAAAAGAGGAAAAGAAGACCGGTGCCGGACTTTCTGGACTATATAGCGAAGAAGAACCAATGGGTTGGCTAGCAGATGAGAGGAAAACAGTGCAGGTGTGGAAATTAATGGCAAAACTCCCATTAATTTTGATTATGCAGAATCAGGACAAACAAACAAACCCAACCTGTAGTATTTGTAAACACTATAGTAATGGCTAATGTACAGGACATGTCTGCTGTTCATAAGTTCCCATTCTGTGAGCTCTTAAATTCTCTGTGTTCCGCTTACCTCAACTTGAATTGAAAGTAGTTCTGTTCTTTTCCATTTCCCTTACTTGTCCTCTCCTCCTTTCTTCCAAGGATGAAGCAGCAGTGAAGCCCCCTTCACTTGTCACACAGTACTGAATAGTTCCCTGCATGGAGGGAATTTTCTGCTAGGCCATATCTGTCTGCTTTAAGGTCATTTTGCAAATAAATAACAAAAAAAGGCTTAATATACATTAATGAAGCCCTTAGCACAGTGCTTCCCAAACTTTTGCCTCTGTGACCCCCCATTTCGAGAACTAAGTAGAATCTCATGGCCCCAGACAGCAGCAAGTAATTGTGAGGTATGTTGCGTATTAATGGGGATCATGATTCCCTGGAGATGGCACGATGGGAATCCTATAATTTGAGATCCTGTGCTTTGCAGCCCTTTTAATGTATCCTCAGTGAACTGGGGTTCAGAGGACTGGTTACAGCAGCAGCAGCAGAGCATAGCTGAAGGACAGTAGTATTCTGCCCACCCCACAACATATTGTCCGATAACAGCCTGTGCTTTTAAAACTCAGATAACAACCTGTGCTGGGGCTTGCAAAAGCAGGCAATGCTAAGGCTATATCTCCTAATGAGCAGTGTCTTTGTAACCACCTTATGCCATCATGATGGTGTAAGGGTAGGGGGGATAATGGAGACTCAGACCGGTAGATCAACACTGTCAACATCCAGAAGATGCTTGGTACAGGCAACCATTATGGGCTAATACTAATGAAGAAGCATCATTACATTTCCATCTGAAATGTTCATACAGAAACATTTTGTAATCGGAGGTATTTAACTGGTTTACTACTTTGCTAGAATAAGTTACAAATCTAAATTAGAAGTCATCCATAGCCATTAATGACATACTTATTATTATTTTATTTTATTTTATTTTGCCCGATGCCGGGAGCAGCATTGTAGTGGCATTAGAACAGCTGGTGAGTAGTGCTCTGGGCATCAACACAGAAATAACATAGGGTGAAAACAGACATGACACTAACCACCCTTTAACCACCCTTGGTGGTGCATGTTGCAGGGCTGTATTGGTGCCCTATGCAGCCCTGAAACATGCATAAATGACCACCAAGGGTGGTTAGCGTCATGTCTGTTTTCACCCTTAGAGTAAAAAGATCAAGCTTAAAAAGGAGATGAAAGAAATCTTTCTGAAGATGATATTAGCTAGAATGGCTGTTAATCTCACCAGCAGTCCTGCTGTTATCTGTGAATTACTCCTGGTTTTGGCTTCCCATAAAAGCAATTATCACCTTGAGACGTCAGCCAGAGCATGTTCCCACTAGGCTAGGCAATGTGCAAACTATGCATTTAGGGATGGGAAAATCGGAATTGGTTTAATCCGAACCACCCAGTTTTTGATTGGCTCAGATTAATCCGATTCTGGGGTAAGAACAGATCTGCGGATTGGTTCTTATCTCATTTGCATTGGCTGGTTTTTGGCACCCTTTTTCAGGTTTAAAAAAGAGCCAACCAACAAAACCAGGTTTCCTCTGTAACGACTGACTGAGGAGGGAGGGCGGAAGGAGTTTGGGACTGGGAGGCGAGAAGAGGGATTCTCTGCTGGTCAATTGTCAGCCAAATTTGGCTAGCAATTAGCCGGCAGGGCACACTGATAGGGGAAGAGGCTGGGTCAAAGAAAGAGGTTTTTCCCTCCCTTCTCCAGTTGCACGCTAGGAGCAGAGGAGGGAGTTTCCTCTGTGTGCCACATTGCTGCTGACTAGCTGCTCTGCCATTTTGCATTGCTGCCACATTGCTCTGCCACCACTGGGACTTTGAGGATTCGGCACAGCCTACCAAGGTGTTGGGCACAGGACAGGATCATCAAAGGTAGGTTTAAAAAAAAACCAGCTTGATTTTGGGGTGACTTTGAAGGGGGGGGGCTTCTTTTGTTGGGTGTGGACCCAGGGTGGGGGGTTGGATGGTGGTGTTGCTTGTCCCTTTGCTTTCCTAGTCCTCTCTCTTCCTGGGTGCTCTTCTTCTCAGTGGTGCTCTAGGTGGCTGGGATCTTGTGGGGTAATGGGGTTGTAGTTTATGGGGTGCTTTGGAGAACTGGGTTTTTTATTGGCCTGCCCTGGCTTGGCCTCTGCCCTGGCCCCCTGATTTCTCAGTGCTGCTCTGCTGCCTTTGTCTTTTGGGATGTGGGGTTATGCTGAGTTTATGGGATACTTTGTCCAGGGAACTTGGAGACAATGGGCATTTTTACACACACCTTAAAATGCTGGTCTTTCAATCTTCTGGGTTTACAAATCCACAAGTAAGTTCCTGATACATTCTTCACACACACACACTGTCCTGAAGCAGTTCCTGAATGCATTCTTCACACAAACACTGCCCCAAGGCAGCCTAAAGTAGCTGCAGCTGTAGACCTGAGGGGCTGCCATGGAAACCAAGTGACCACAACTGCCTGGAGCAAAGCAGTTTACCAGGAGAACTTTTTACATGCAAACGTTCTGGGAGAAGTTCTATGCAGAAGTTCAAAGAGCCAGATGTTTAAGATCTGGGTGAGTGATTTAGACACACAGAAAGTTCAGGATGTAACAGCAAACATGCAGGAGAAATGTGTGTGTAAAAAAAAAAGCCCAATATTGTTTTCTTTTCATTTTTGCTGTGGCTGCTTACCTTGGACTGCCCAGGCCTGGTCTCTGCTCTGGTCCCCTAATTCTCGGTGCTACTCTGGGTAATTTGGGGCTTTTGCCTTTGTCTTTTGGGGGTGGGATTGCAGCTTATGGGGTGAAAACCAAAATGGGTTTTTTTCAGAGTGGTGTTGCATTTTAGGGGGGAAAGGGGGGTTGTTGGTTTTTTTTGCCTTTCCAACTAAATTTTAACTTGCTTTCATGGGGTATAACACACACACACCCGCCATTGACCCCCTCTGTACCCACAGTTGGCATGCTACTGGGGGTCTTGCAGTTTAAAACTGGGGTTTTTGTTGATCTGCTGAACCTGCTGAGTGATTTTTACGTTTATTTTTTGTTCTCTCCTAGGTTGGATTTTTAATTGGACTGTGGTTGGACCTCGACTTGGATGATTGGACAAGGACAGCACAACTTCGCTTACCCTTGGATCAAGGTTTGACAGCCTGCTCTGGAGGTTGTGCCCATTCCAGCCTCCTCACCCCAGTGCCCCACACCCCCTCCTCACCCCAGTGCCCCTAGCCTCACCTGCCTCTCTTTTTCCCCTCTCAGGGGCCTTGGTGTCTCTCTCTCTCTCTCTTTCTTTTTTGCCCCTCGCCCGGGGGCTGCACTCACACCCTTCAGCACCCCCTCCACTTCCTCCTCCCCTTTTCATTGCGCCATCCATGATGAGTGGCAGGGAAAAGAAGAAGACTGGAGAGGCCCTGAGTGGAGCTCTGAGGAGTGGCAGGCCACTGCCTGGGGAGTTGAAGAGAGGGTCCCTGGAGGCCAGGCCACCTGTGGCCAAGGCCTCCACTTCTGCCCCTTTGGCCCCATCTGTGCTGCCCAAGCAAACCTGCTCTGTGAAGCTGAAGGAAAGACTGGTAGCAGAGGAGACACCCTTCTCCTCACTGAGTTTCGTTGGCAAGAAGAAGGAGCCTGTTTCCTCTGCCACAGTGCAAGCAGCCCGTCCCTCTTCCTGCACTACTGCTGCTGCCGCTTGCCAGTGTCCTGTTGTGCCTGCACCCACACCCACGCATCCCACCATGCCTGCTGCCCCAGCCCAAACCCCTACCTTACCACACACGCTAGCAACTGCCACCTGTTGTTCTACCCGCACACATCTCAGCACATCTGCTCAAGTCCCCTCCACCACTAGCACATGTCTTACCGCGCCAGCTCCAACCACCACCCCATTCACCTGCAGTGTCACAGCCACCACTGCAACTGTGACTTCCTCTTCCTGCAAAGCTGCTGTTTTGCTGCTGGGGAGCAGCACGAAGAGCACTGCATCATCTGTGTGGTCGCACTTCATGCTCGCCAAAGGGGATGTCACATGTGCAGTGTGCTCGCACTGCCAGTCCTGGTTAGTTGTGGGAGAGACGTAATGCGTCTCATCACCTCTATCCTGAGGGTCCACTTGGAGCGGCACAACAGGCACCTTCTGGGTGCTGGGGAACCTGGGTTCAAGCAGAAGCATGGGGAGGGAGTGCGGTTGCAGACTGTGAGGAGGAGGAACCCTCTGGAACTGCTACCCTGGGGCCATCTGATGCTGACACTGACCCTGTCCCTCACCCACAAAAAAGTATTCTTTTTCTAGGAACACTGGCTCCTCCCAACCCTTATGGCGCCATCCACCACCCTTCCAGCCCACTGTAGCTGTGTTTATGGAACGGAAACTGCCCCTCAGGCCCACTCTCCCTTGAGTTACTGCCATCATTAGGGTAACTGGGGAGCTGATTGCCCTGGAGGAGCTGCCATTTGGGTAGGTTGAGCAGACTGGCTTTAAGCACATGCTTCACATCCTTGAATCCAGGTACAGTGTCCCCTCCCAGAAAACCTTCAACACAAAGGTTGTCCCATCCTTATACAGGATGGTGCAGTCCACACATATACCTCTCCCTGACCATGCACTGGTGGTAACTGCCACCATTCCCCCCCACTCCAGCGCAGCTGCAGTGCAGGGTTGGTGTCTGTTGCCAAGTACAAATGGGTCTTCATGCATGCCCAGGTGCTTGACGTCCAACACATGTTGGGGATGCTTCTTGATGCTGTGAACAGCATGCTGGTTCAGTGGGTGTGCAGTAAGGGTGAGACATGAGGGCAAATACCGGGTACCGGTTTTACCGGTTCTGGGATTTAAAAAAACCGGTTTACCGGATTAATACCGGTTTACCGGTACCAGATCTTTTCCATTGATTGCAACGGGGAACTGTCCCCATTGAAATCAATGGAAAAAATTTAAAAACAAAAACCTCCCCCCACTCAGACTGTGCGGGTGGAAGGGGGGACACCCCCCACCCACCCTGCCCAGCCTGGATTTAAACAACAACAAAAAATTTCCCTAAGTCTCCTAGTGCTGGCTCCGGGCCGCCGCCGGCGACCCAAAGCCTGCAGCAGCTCTGCAGCAGCAGGTAAGCGTACTGGTACTTAACTGATCCCTGGGGTGGGGGGGTGGTTTAACACACACCCCACCCCAGGGATCACCCTACCTCCCCAATGCCATTGCCTACCTTGAGCTCCGGGCGGCGGCGCTCTGGCGGCTTCAGCGCTGGCTGTGGCTGCTGCCGGCTTCAGCACGCTACTAGGCCTTCCGGGTTCCCCGGAAGTTCCCTGGAGGGCCTAGTAGCGTGCTGAAGCCAGCAGCCACAGCCAGCGCTGAAGCCGCCGGAGCGCTGCCGCCGCCGCCCAGAGCTCAAGGTAGGCAATGGCATTGGGGAGGTAGGGTGATCCCTGGGGTGGGAGGGGTGTTAAACCACCCCCCACCCCAGGGATCAGTTAAGTACCGGTACACTTACCTGCTGCTGCAGTGCTGATGCGGGCTCTGGGTCGCCGCCGGCGGCCCGGAGCCCGCACTAGGGGGCTTAGGGGAATTTGTTTGTTTGTTTAAATCCAGGCTGGGCAGGGTGGGTGGGGGGTGTCCCCCCCCCTTCCACCCACACAGCCTGGACTCGGGGAGGGAAAGTATTTGTGGTTTTTTGTGTGTGTTTTTTTTACATTGCGGCCATTCATTTGAATGGCCTCAATGTAAAAAATCAGGTAGGGGGGAATCCGGTAATTTACCGGGATTACTGGGTTTAATCCAATACTGCTGGTACACCCAATACTGGCAGTATCAGATACCGGTAGATCCGGTAGTCCCACCCCTAGTGTGCAGGCCAGATTCATGCATCGAAGTTGGTTTCTTTGTGACTGACAATGCCACAAATGTTGTGAAAGTCATGCATGATGGTGGCTTTCACCACTTTCAGTGCAGCGCACACATCCTGAATCTAGTGGTGAAGGACAGAATGAATGCATCTGAGGGAGTGATAGAGTTCCTTGGGAAGGTGCAGAGGATCGCTGGACATTTTCATCTGTCTGTCACGGCTACCATGGCATTAAGAAGAATGCAGGAGCAGATGGGCACTCTGGAGCGCTGCCTGGTACAGGATGTTATCATCCATTGGAACTCGAATTTTCTGATGCTGGAGCAGAGAGATGTTCTTAACCGCCTCTCTCAACTGGAGGACATTGGAGGTGAACTGACCTGTGACAGCTGGATGGACATGAAGGAGATGATGGAGGTCCTGCGGCCATTCTACCTGGCTCCAAATGATTGGAATGTGGAGCAGGCCATGCTCAGCCAGGTTATCCCACAGTTTGAGATCCTAAGGAGATGTCTCTGAACGTTCCTGTCCCAAGGAAACCTGCACATGATGATGATGCAGCTAGTGAGGAATTTGATGGAAGACCTGTTGTCCTGCTGCAAGAGGTTCATGAATAACGATGCCTATGCCCTCATCATGCTTCTGGACCCCAGTATCAAGAGGACCATCTCTTCGGATGCTCCTCTCTTCACTTACATCAGAGGTGTTCTTGTACGAGAGGTAAGAGGTTGGACCACTGCAACCCAGGAGTAGGAACCCACAGCGACACCTTCAGCTCCTTTGGATTTGGCTACCTTGAGCCTGTGGTGCCAGGAAGTGAAAGCCCTGGTGACAGAGTCTGAGGAGGACTCATCAGCTCTCGAGTCCCTAGATCTTGCTGACAGTTATGTCACGTATTATCTGCAAGAGCCAGAAAGTGATCCCAACTCTGAGCCCATGGCTTACTGGTGCAAGAAGATGGACGTCTGGTCCCCTCTTGCAAGGGTCATACCCTCCCACAAGTGTGCCATCCAAACTCATCTTCAGCATCACCGGGGACATTGTAAGCCCACATTGATCGCACATAGACCCCAGGAGGGTTGAGCAGCTGGTCTTCCTCAGGACCAAATGCCCTTTCTTGACTTCTTTGAGGATGTCCCCGTCAATTTTCTTTGAACTGAATTCTTGATTTTTTTTCTTGAATTGATGGCTTACTTCACTGAAGAAGCGACCTTTGGCACCACCACTTCTGATGTGAGTGACTGGGTTGAGCATGGCCATGCTTCACTGAAGAGGTTCAGCAGTGCCATCAGGGCCGCAGAAGGGAGTCTGTCAGACGCTGGGAATGAAGAACTAGTCCTCAGTCTCCACAAGACAAGTGGATCACACGATGGCCACAGTCACTTCCATTCCACATGTGCTGCACTAGGTGGCATCAAAGCCTACCAGTCGCACCCAGTAGGGGACTGGTAGTACATCTGTACTTCCCTCACCTTCCCCATCAAGTTAGTAGGAATTCCTACTAGGAATAGGATGTGCAGGGTGTTAAAGTTTTGTGAGGACATTTGTGTGTCACTCACTGTCTTTGTTTAACACAGAAGTTCCTTCCATGTGTGGTGTGTTGATCCTCCCTTAGCCTGCCTCCCCCACCTCCCCCCCCGAGCTCTGCAGAGCACCCCATTTGGTTTGACTGGTCTGGGGGACTTTTGGGGGACCCTCACAAGCCCCACAACAAGGCGAACTGGGATCCTGGCTGTAGGGGAGTGTGTTAAAGCCAGAATTCAACAGTTCCCAGCCAACCAAGCCAGAGTGAGTCCAACTGGATGGTGTTGAGATTAAGCCCACGGTGTGACTTTAGCACAGCTGTCTGTCTGTCTCAATAATAATAATAGTCTTGCCCTCTGGGACAACAGGGAACAAGTCTTTGCCATGTTCTGTGTCACAACCCTTCTGATATTATGTTTTAGGACCGCTGCATCATATCTACTCTTAGTCTTCTCTTCTCTAGGCTAAAATGGGGTATCTTCTCCATTAACCTTGTGGCTTTTTCTTCTTCACCTCTCGCTCTCACTGTCTCTGAAATCATTGCCCAGTCATGAGTTTTGCAAATACTAGCTCACTCGCTCTTGAGAACAGAGTTCAAAGGCAAACTTTCTGAGCATAGTTCAAGGGCAATTTTTCACTTGAGTTGCAACTTAAGTCAGCACCACCACCCCATCCAGCTGGGACTGTTTGGGGACCCGCACTTGGTGGGAGGAGCCCCACAGCAAGGAGGACTGGGATCATTTATTTATTTATTTTATTTCATTGTATTTATATGCCACCCCCCCATGCCTACGGCATCTCGGGGCGGGTTCCAGCATACTATAAAACAATTTTTAAACATAAAAAATCTACAATAACATAATTTAAAACACCCCCCACAAAAATTAACCCACCCCCCTACCCTCTCCTCCAAAGGCCTGGGCGAACAGCCAAGTTTACAGATATGTCGAAAGGCCAACAGGCCTGGGGCCAGACGAGCCTCCTCCAGGAGGGAGTTCCACAACCACCGCCCGGCCACCGAGAACATCCTCTCCATTGTGGCCCCCCATCTTACACAGGGGACCTCCGGAAAGGTGCCCCCGATGAACCGAAGGGATCGCTCTGAGGTGCGGAGGACGAGGTGGTCCCAGAGATATGAGGGGCCCAGACCATGCAGGGCTTTGTAGATCAATACTAACACCTTGAATCTGGCTCAGTACGCTATAGGCAGTCAGTGCAGAGTATGGCGCACCGGTGTTATGTGCTCACACCGCCCCGTCCCCGTCAGGAGATGGGCTGCCGCATTCTGCACTAGCTGCAGCCTCTGAACCAGAAACAAGGGAAGCCCCACGTAGCGCGCGTTGCAGTAGTCTAGCCTCGAGGTGATGAAAGCATGGACGAGAGTGGCCAGATCGGGCCCGGAGAGGTAAGGTCGAAGTCCCTGTACCAGATACAGCTGGCGAAAGGCGGCTTTAGCCACCGCCTCCACCTGCTGATCCAGACGGAGGCCCGGATCCAAAACCACCCCCAGACTCTGAACCTGAAGAGCAGCAGGTGGGTGAATCCCCCCTATCAGGGGGGCCAGCACCTCCCCCACCCTTCCCACCACCATCACCTCCGTCTTATCATGGCTGTAGGGGAGTGTGTGGAGGCCATACAGCTCTCAGCCAACCAAGCCAGAGGGTTCTGGGGGCTAGTCCCCTTGATCCATTCCACTGAAATCCAGTGACATTCCCTCTTAAATATTCCCTGTTTAAGAGGGAACAACGTTTAAATCGGTAAATCATTTAAATCAGCAAAGCCAATAGATCAATCGTATTGAACTATCTAAAGCATTTGTTTAAAGCTGGTTGCGGGAGCCTATTGTCCCCCCTCTGTCCTCAAGAAGATGTCTAGTGTGCACTGTGCATTTCCACTGACCTCTTCTTCTGGGCAGGGGGTGCTCCCCCTCTTTCTCCTTGCCACATCCTGCAGGGCCTTCCCCAGAGCAACTTGTCTGGAGTCTGGATTTCCTCCCCTTCTTGCAGGTGTCTAAAGAAAGTTGGGGGTGCCTACTTGCCAGGCCCACCCCACCCCACCCCAGGTGACGTGGGCACTGGGAAGATGGAACCTCTTCTTGGGGGTGGGGGCGCTTGCCTGCCTCTCCTTGTGAACTGTGGAGAGTGGAGCAAGTAGGTAACAGCCTGGCTGGAAGGAAGGATTTGCCTTTGAGGAAGACAGCTCAGCTATGAGACCGCAGTCTCGGTGAAACACGTACAGCAGACACAGCAAGTTGTGAGGTGGCAGACAAGACAACAAGGAGTTCCCTTCCCCTATTGCACACTGAAACTAATCTTCCCCTTCCCCTTTCTCATGCACCAAAACCCTATTTCCCACCACCATTCCTTCCATGTCCTATCCTTCTCCTCCCTTTCATTATTATTATTATTATTATTATTATTATTTATTATTTTATTATAAGCACTTGTATAGCACCAGCTGTGTACCTGGCGCTTTACAGAACAATGAAATGGACGCGGTCCCTGCCTATGGCTTACAATCTAAAAGACTCAGAGGGGGGGACAAGGAGAGAGGACATAGGGAGAGACAAGGGGTAAAACATTCAAGCGGAGGCGAAGTCTCAGGTGCACGTGCTTGGCTTGGTTGCAGTTAGGGAGGAGTCAGGGGGAGGGCAGACAGTAAATGTTGAGAGGAGAGTTCTAGAAAGCGTCGGGAAAGGGGGCAAGGAAGAGGTGGGTTTTGAAGAGGGATATGAAGGAGCGGAGGGAGGGGGCAAGGTGGATGTGGGCAGGGAGGGAGTTCCAGGTGTAGGGGACAGCAAGGGAGAAGGGACGAAGGCGGTTAGGGGAGACAAGGGAGGGGGCAGAGGAGGAGCGGAGAGTGCGTGCAGGAGTGTGTCAGGAGATAAGGGCTGAGAGGTAAGGGGGAGCCAGGCTGTGAAGGGCTTTGTAAGTAAATACAAGGAGTTTGTGAAGGATGCGTTGGGGGAGGGGGAGCCAGTGAAGTGAGGAGAGGCTGCACGTGGTTGAAGCGACGGGCCGAGTGGATGACCCTAGCAGCGGAGTTTTGGATGGAAATAAGGGGGGACAGAAGAGAGCGGGGGAGGTCAGCAAGGAGGAGGTTGCAGTAGTCAAGGCGGGAGATGACCATAGCATAAACAAGGGTTTTGGCTGAGGAGACAGAGAGAAAGGGGCGAATCCGAGCAATGTTATAGAGGGCAAAGTGACAGGACTTGGCAAAAGAGTCGATGTAAGGTTTAAAAGAGAGGTGAGTATTGAAGACGAAGCCCAAGCTACGGGCTTGGGGAACAGGATGGATGGTGACTCCATCAATAAGGATGGACAGAGAAGAGGGGGAGGAAGGGAAGGGAGGAAAGATAAGGAGTTCAGTCTTAGCCATGTTGAGCTAGAGCTGGCGTTGGGACATGCAGGTGGAGATATCAGAGAGACAGTTGAGGCGAGCTTGGACAGCAGGTGAAAGAGAGGGGGTGGAGAGAGAGAGTTGAGTGTCATCAGTATAGAGGTGATATTGGAAGCTACGGGAGGCAATGAGTTTGCCCAGGGACAGGGTGTAGATAGAGAAGAGGAGAGGGCACAGGATAGAGCCTTGGGGAACCCCTACCAAGAGGGGGAGGGAGGAGAAGGTGGAATTGGGAAGAGACCTATTGAAGGAGCGGTCAGAGAGGTAGATTGCAGCGCCCAGAAAGCCCCTCCAGGTGAGCAGGGCCCCACCCCATAGCCACAAGCCAAAGGTNGAAGTCCAGGGAGTGAAGAGAGTCCAGTAGGAGTGAGTGGTCGACAGTGTCAAAGGCAGTGGAGAGGTCAAGGAGGACAAGAATGGAATAGAGGCACTTAGATTTAGCAACAAGTAGATCATTGGTAATCTTGACAAGGGCGGTTTCAGTGGAGTGAAGCGGGTGGAAGCCAGATTGGCGAGGGTCCAAGGAGGAGTTGGCAGAGAGGAGTTCAAGACAGCGGGAGTAGACAACATGTTCCAGAAGCTTAGAGGCGAAGGGTAGGAGGGAGACCGGCTGGTAACTAGAGGGGTCAGAAGGGTCGAGGGTGGACGTTTTGAGGATGGGAGAGACCGTGGCATGCTTGAAGGCGGAGGCGAAGGAGCCAGTGGAGAGGGAGAGATTAATGATATGTAGAAGGGGGGGTGGCAACAGTGGCAGCAATGGAGGTGAGGAGGCGGGAGGGGATTGGATCGAGAAGGCAGATGGAGGGATTGGAAGAAGAGAACAGGGAGGAGATTCAGCTTGTTGCAGGACAGCGGGAGCTAACTCAGTCCTCCCTGCACTTGCCAAACCAGAAGGAAGGCTTGTCCCAAAGCCTACCTTCAGAAGACTACAGGTGGTCCAGGAGGGCAAAAAAATCAAGGAAGTGGAGGTCCAGGATAAATGTGTGATCTGTTTTACACACTGCTCCCACACGCAGTTAAGAGCACCGCAACACACATTGTGCCCTCTCGCACTCATTTCCGCTCTTTGCTATTGTTAGACTTTTCTTTGGACCATTCTTCATTCTAGGATTGTGACTCAGAATGACCGGCCTATTGAAATGAAGAGGTTCAATTTCCCATTGACTTCAATGAGAAATGTTCCTATTGAAGTCAATTGGGGGTGGGGGGGGCATTAATAAGAATGGATTCCGAACCCATTCAAATAGGAAGCAATTTAATTCAATTCCAGTTTTAATCCCAAACCAATGTTCAGTCCGATTTCCCATCCCTATATACTATATATTAGGCAAAGCATAACAGATGGGCCAACGCGCAAAGAGAAAGCAGCAACCATGGGTGTTAAATGAATGAGGCGTTAGGCTGCTGCAGTCCGGATTCAGTCCTGCAGTCCCCGCTCAGCCCCCACTTGCACGGTTTGCGTGTCTAGCCTAATAAACAGGCAGTCCCCAGCATGTCTTTCATATGCTTGCTGGAAGTCCACAGCCCCGGTGAGAGTGTGTTGACCAGGTTTTTATTATTACTAATATTGTTAATTATTTATTTTATTTGTTGGATCCTTCTCGTAACTGATAATTGGGCAGGATCAAACCTGGAGCAGCATTACATTATAGAGATACCCAGAGAGATTGAAATGACCAAATAAATGGAAATGGACACATTATTATCAGTCTAATGAAAATATATTTAAAGGTATTTGGAGAAACATAAGTAAAAGCATCAGTTATGGAACAGAATATTAAAATGGAATAAAACAGAACAGATGTCTTATAGGTTTATTCCTACAGACAATAGTTGCTTTTAAGTTTAAGAATTCAGATTACTACAAAGTATTATAGATTTCAAACATCTGAGAGTGATAGTCTTAAAACAAACATAGTTACCTATGCATAGAAGATCAAGAAAGATAGAAGATGACCATATGAATCATGGTGACCAAGGAGGACCACGGGAGAGGTTCATGGCAGTCCAGGGCAATATTCCCTTGATTACATAGGACTAATGATGTGTCATGATGAGATGGTAGCCAATTGATTCATGAATTCATATTAATTAGATATTGATGACTGCCAATAATATGTAAAAAATGGGTATACACACTACTTACACATACATAAAATTATAAATGTGTTTATGACTTTTGTGGCTAAAATATTGGGAATTGAAACCTGCGCCTCCACCCAAGAAATATCCTGTTAGTGAGTTACTTTGAACCCAATTTTGCAACCAACTGGAATGTCTCCTCTTTCTGTTTGCCTTTACTTCCCTTTCTATAAACTCAAAAACATGTTTACTGGAAATTACTGAGGAGTTCAAAAGTTTACTAGGGGAAAGCTATCCTGTATATGCCAAAAGTGAGAAGGCCTGTATGTCCAAACTATAGCCAATATGTTAAATGTATCCCGCTGGGTCAACAAGCAAGAGGGGAGACAGAGAGGGACAGGAAGTGGTCGCTCCTAGGATGTGCTAGGATTTCTGCCCGTAACTCTCTGGTGCTGACAGACCTGTATGTGCAAATGTCCTGCCTGCAATCTAATTGACGGAATATGGACATGTGAGCAGACTCCACATTCTCCAAGACTGCACCATGAGTGGAGGCTGCAGTTCTGGAGGGTGGTGGCCACGTGGCCGGTGTGGATGGGTGAACAGATCGCGGTTCGGGTTCGGTTCGGCCGTTCGGTTCGGTCGCTGCGTTCGGGTTTGGCAGTTCAGTTCGGTCATGTTCGGTTCAGGTGTTTGGAAAAAATATCACGAGAGCCCGTGATCGCACTGGAAACTGGAAATTCGAGTGCGTGCGGAGCTGTGTGGCGAGAGTGTTTGTATTTGGCTGGCTGGCTGTTCTGTTCGTGTGTTTTGGTTGTTTGTATTTGGTTTGACTGTGTTGTTTGGCTGGTTGGTGTCTTGGTGAGTGTTGGTGTGTGACCGTTGGAGTGTCTGTGTTTTAAAAAAAAAAAAAATGGAGAAGAAGGTAACCACCACCATTAAGCGCCGAGCCTGGGGGAAGGCCAAGGTGGTGGAGTTGGTGGTGGAGGAAGAGGTTCCTCCTGCTGCTGCTGCTGCTGGACCTGCGGTGGTGGAGGAGGAACCAGAGCCGGTGGGCACAGGAGGTGCTGCTTCCACTGCTACCAGGTTTCTAAACTTTTTTTTTATTTTGAGGACAAGAAACTTAAGGCTCTATCCGTTAGAGCGAGCTCACTGGCGTGCAGGTGGGTGGTGGGCATCAGTCAGGCACAAACAGTGGGCATCAGCGGGTAGCAGCGGATGTCTGTCACAGAGAGAGAGGGTACTGTAGTGTGGGGGGCTCTTCCAGCATTCGAGCACAAGCATCACCCCCACCCAAACATGTGCCAGGCTAGCAAGTGTCTCCACTCTCCAGTTGCCATCCCTATGCACCCCCAAATAAGGGCAGGATTTGCACGTGTCAGCCAGGGTCTCTCCATTGCCATCCCAAGCACCCCAAGGAGGGCAGGATTTGCACGTGCCAGCCAGGGTCATCATCTCCCATTGTCATTCCTAGCACCCCAAGAGGGAGGACTAGAGGCATCATCATAAATGTATGATATTACTTAGGTGTTGTTTGTATTCCTGTTTCAGAGAGGAATCGGATGCTGGTGTCACACCGTGCAGGACACCCAGGCAGAGGTCGGACTCGCCAGTGCCACCCCCAGACAGTCAGCAGACAGGTCCGATGTCTGGAGGTTATGAGAAGGGTGACAGAATCACCATCTGCAAGGTAAGGCACGGGGGCTGGAACAACAGGGAATGGATTGCCCTATGACCTGTTAGGAACGGAAGTTCCCTGCAGAGAAAGATTGGCCACCCAGTCCATCCACTTGTGGAGACAGAATGCAGGCAGGGCTTGACACAGACCATTGGTCTGATGAAGTATGGCACTACTTATATTCCTATCTTTTTATGCTCTTTAGACCTGCGGCAAAAGAATCAAGAGGCAGAGAGAGGGGACCACATCGGGGCTGATTGCCCATATTGAAAAGCTCCTTGGCCTGACGGTGAGGCAGCAGGACTCTGGCGTGGCCGTGGAGCCTGACCATCAGTGCCAGAAGAAGGGGGGAAGGCAACCTGGAAGCAATGGCATGTAAGCCCTTCCCCCTCCTCCAGGTCCGATGTGGAGTCCCCTGGGTCCCAGGAGTCTGCTGCGGCCAAGGCCTTTCAGGCCAAAGTTGAGAGGCCTGGTCACCAAATGATGACGGGCGTACGCTGCCTGGAGAACCTCCTGGTGGAACAGTTCCAGGTGCTCGAGGTGGAGAAAAAGAAGGTGGAGGCGTACACCCAGTATGTCTCCGCCGAGATGGAACGCCTGGAACTGTACCACCAGGCGGTCTCCAGGTGGCATCGGGATGTGGAAGGGGCCATGGAGTTTGCCGTCTCCTATGGCTACGAGATAGAAGAGGACCGGGTGGTCGCCCCTCAGCCCTGTGCTGCGCCCCAACGCCTTCTGTCTTTCCCCCAAGTTCTGGGGGACAGACCCAGAGACGAATAGTTTCCTTATAAGTTTCCTTTCAATGTTTGGTTTTGGTTTCATCATGTTGTTGTTTCTGTTGTTGTTTAAATAGTTTTAATAACTTTTATGTGCTTCGTTTGACCTGTCCAGACTTTTATCCCTATGTGCTGAAGTTCTGGAAAGCAGGTGACAGAATCTCATACAGCTTGTCGATCCCTACCAGCAGCATCTGGCTGGCTCCACATGTAGCGTAGTTAAGGTATTAACCCAAAGATGTGCCAGGCAGCAGCAAGGTCTCAACTTGCAGACAGCCCCCCAGGAGGGGCAGGGCTTGTGTCTGTGTGGGTGTGCCAGAGAGGAAGAGAGACAGACTCCTTGGCAGCAGGCGGCAGGAGCTGGTGGTTGGAGGGTTTTTTATTTTCAGCAGGCATCCGCGGGTGGATGTGAAGGAGTAGGCTGTTTGGGGGGGGCAGGCTGGCGTGCGGGCACTGGGCTTCTGGATGCAGCAGAATGGACTGCATCCTCCAGTGACTGGAATGATGGTCCCAGAATCTCGTTGCTGTTTCCTGGGATGGGCAGGCATGACTGATTCAGGTACAATGAAATGACAGCCTATGTGAGTTTAATGATAATTATGTCCCTAGAATTAGCGCATGGTTGGGTACGCTTCATTCAATCAAGCGATAGGTGGTAGCAGCAGGCACAGGAATGCACACAGGCAGGAAGGCACATATAATACATTGTGTTATATTGATATATTCCATCTCATTCTGGTAGGTTTGCTGCTGGATGTGGGCATCGAGCGCATGAGCACAGATGGGAGTTCTTCCTGGTTCTGGCAGGTTGCAGCTTGAGCTGGACTCCCCTTCACCTCATCTCTCTCATTCTAATGGGGAGCCTCTCTCTCTTTCCCTCTCTCTCTCCCTCTCTGGTCATATAGTGCAGGTGACAGCATGGTTGGGATCGTGTCTGTATCTCCTAGCAGTGGGGAAACTTTCTCTCTCTCTCGCGCGCCATAAACAGCAGGTTGCATAAAGAAAAGGTGGAATGACAGCACCCATGAGCGGAATGACAGGGCACAAGAACCCTGAGGGTGGGTCCTGGGCTGGGGCTAGAGTGGCAGCTTCTAGTTATTGGGCACAGCCCTCCCTGCCAGTAACGTAGGCCCCAGAACCCTGACAGCAGGTCCTGGGGCTGGAGTGGCTGTTCCTTGATGTCATGGCACAGGCAGCATATAGGCCTGGGGGCCATTGGCACCAGCATCACCACACATTGGTTGCCAGGGTACAGAACCCTTGGAACAGGCAGCATACAGGCCTGTGCCAAGGGTTTTGGTGCCATTGGCACCAGCAGACAGTGGGTTTCCATGGTACAGAACCCTTGGCACAGACAGCATATAGGCCTGGTGGCCATTGGAAGCAGCAGCAGACATTGGTTGCCAGGGCAGGCAGTCAGGCGGCGTGGCATGAGCAGCAGTCAGGCAGACTGAGGCAGGGTTCGAGCTTTGCAACCTGGGTGGGCGGGCAGGCAGGCAGCGTGGCATGAGAGGCAGTAGGACAGGTGGGCTTGGGCAGGCTTTGAGCTAGGCAGCCTGGGTGGGCAGACAGGCACCTTGGCATGGGAGGCAGGAAGGTGGACTGAGGCATGCTTTGAGCTTGGCGGCAAGCTGGGTGGGCAGACAGGCAGCGTGGCATGAGAGGCAGTAGGGCAGGCAGGCTGGAACATTGGCAGCAGGGCACTCAGATAGGCTAGCAAAGACTGTGCAGCACAAGAGAGTGAGAGCCAGTCAGCGTCACATAGGCGGGCCGAGATTGTGTAGCCATAGGCCAGCTGGCAGGTTTATTGCAGACCAATCTCACATTATTTTATTTATTTATTTATTTATTGGCATTTCTATGCTGCCTCCTCATGCCCATGGCATCTCGGGGTGGCTAACAATACAATTAAACAATAACATACATTAAAAACCAACATCAATTTTAAAAAACCCAACCCTAACCATACCCTCCAATTCCCCCAAATCCCCCACCCCACCAAGCTTCC
>QEPC01000068.1:4238916-4270070 GCA_003113815.1 Sphenodon punctatus
CTCACCATGTGCCCTTGCAACCCCTGAGATCGTCCGCGGGGACCTTTTTGGAGGTTCCCCAGGCGAGACGGGTGGCCACTGATGTGAGATCTTTTTCGGTGACTGCCCCTGTGCTGTGGAATTCGCTCCCGGAGGAGACTCGGTTGGCCCCCACCCTCCTGTCGTTTTGACGTTTGTGTAAGACCTGGCTGTTCTGCCAGGCATTTGGCGAGGGGTAGGGTAGGGTGGGGAGTAGGGTTTGGGAGGGAGAGTGAGTTTTATTGTTTGTTTTAAATTTTGTTTTTTTATTGTTCAATTTTTTGTGTGTTGTTTGCTGCCTCGAGCTGCCTTTGGGCAGGAGGGGCGGGATACAAGTTTTAAATAAATAAATAAATAAATAATATTGTATATGTAATATTAGATTGATTTAGGGGGTTGTTACTGCTGCTGCTGCTGTTTTGTATTATTTGGTGCCTGTTGCACACTGTGTATTATTATATTTTGTGTTGTGAGCTGCCTCGAGCCATTTGTAATGGGAAAGTGCGGAATACAAATTAAATTGATGATGATGGTTTTCCGGGCCCGATTCAAGGTGTTGGTATTGGCCTATAAAGTCCTAAATGGCCTCGGCCCTGCATATCTGCGGGACTTTGGATCGGCCCCTGTGATCATCTGGGGGCACCTTGCTCAAGGTCCCCCGAGTCTTCCAGGGGACCACACAGGAGAGGGCGTTCTCCGTGGCCGCACCGCGGCTGTGGAACTTCCTGCTGATGGGGGCCTGGCTGACCCCTGATCTCCCCTCATTTCGACGAAACTGTAAGACCTGGCTGTTCCGCCAGGCATTTAGCGAGGGAGATGGGTGATGAATGGGGGTTTAAGTGAGGTGGGCGGGGGTGGGTGTGGGTATTTGGTACCTCCTTTTAAAGTTGTTTTAAGTTGTTTAAAATGTTTTTGTATTTACATGGTGTGAGCTGCCCCGAGCTGCCTGTGGCAGGAGGGGCGGGATAATACATTTAAAAAATAAATAAATAAATACATATTTAAAAAACCTCGCCGGGGGGCTTGCACCACCCTCCTCAACTGCCAAAGCACCCCAACATAGTTACAGTGCCCCCATTCCCCTGGGGGATAACTACCTGGAGGGCCCAACCAGCTGCTCTCATCATCTGGGGAATGCCCCCCCAACCCCATATCTTCATATACCCTACTAAAAGAAACCTTCCTGAACCCCCTCTCACAGGGGGATTCCTAGCCCCTCCTACTGCTCTCACCAGCAGGAGAGCATAAACCAAGCCCACTGCTCCCACCAGCAGACTGGAAGTTACTCACCCCTCCCCTCCCATTCCCAAAACACCTCACCAATTTGCACCACAGTCCCTTCTCTAAGTAAAACCCACAAATTCCAGCACACAATTTGAAAGCAATTTCCACACCACCCCTACTAACCAAACAAGTCCCCTAATCCCCACTGAAGGACCATATCAAATGGCCCTTTAGCAGTGGCCCTTCGGCCTGTAGTACTGCCGGGAGGTGCACTGCTTTTCTCTCCCCACTGGCCGGATGTGCCAGGAGGGAGGGGGGGAATGGACTTCCTGGCCCTGCCCCCACCTTTCCGCAACAGAGGGGGGGAAGGAAGATGTCATTCGAGGACCCAGAGGAACCCCCACACTCACGGCAGTCCTTGCTGGCTGACAGCCCTTGCAGGAATGAGGAAGGGACGAGCCGGTGTCCTGCTCCCAACCTCTAACAGCAGGTGTCAATTTGCCTCTAGGTTCCAAATAACTTTAATTCTAAACTCTACAGAAAGAAAATATTGACACCATTCTTTTGCATTCTGCCCTGTTGTCTGCTTCTGTAACTGACTAGACACACTATACCTGAATGTAACCTTGTCATCCCAAAGCTATATTTGGTCCATCAGCTAATTAATTCCAGGAAATGGGTTGTGTATATACACAAACCAAAAGCAGGTGCTTGATATTAAAAATGACTGCCATTAAACTGACACTAATATTGTGCAAATTTTACAAGGAATATATAATTATAAATGATCTTTTCCTATCCAACTGCTACACTAATTAAATTATATATATATATATATTAAATTATATATATATATATTAATTAATTAGTGTATAGTGTGTATATATATGTATGTATGTATATATATATATATATATATATATATATATATATATATATATATATATATATATATACACATTGCTTGCTTTGCAGACATAAATTATTGGATTAACAGTCTGTCTTGCCGTTCTCATTTTCTCCAATCACTCTATTTAAGATCCTTCACTCCTTTGTGCTGCTTGATTGGCTTTGTCCTTTAATTAAAACTTGTGCTTGCACAGGGATTTGAGGTTACTGATGGATTTCTATGCATTTATTTTAGTTGTGTTCACTCTCCTTTGGCCTTAGATAAAAGCTGCCAACAGAAAGTGAATGGAGCTGGAAAGAGGCCTTCTCTTTAATTGAATTGCCATTAATTCTTGGACAGAAAGGACAAGTTAATAAATTAATATTATGTGCAAAGACTGATCAATAGGTCTAGACAACCTTCCCCATGGATTCACCACTGGGGAGAAAAGAGCAATAAACAGATGGTGAAGCAGGTAAGAATATTTTTCTCCATATTGCCATTAATGGTATTTATTTAGTATTTAGTAATAGAAATAACCTCAATCTGAATTTTTAGTCTCATTTCCCCCCCTAAAATAAAATTAGGAGTAATTCACCATAACAGCCAGTGTATCTTAGCAGAGATGGTGTTTGACTAGGACCTGGGAGTCCAGAGTTTAAATCCTTTCTGTAGCTTTGTAGTCAGTAGATGGTATCATTACTCCTATGAAAGTAGAAGCTGGTGTTCGTCCAATTATTTCCGTGGCTAAGGAGCTGATAATTAAATTTTGGTTGAAACTGAAGTTTTTGAATTTTGGAACCCTCTCACAGTTTGCTTTGGATCTCGAAGGGGCCCAATGGGAGGCAGGAGTGCAGTCTATTTGCTTCTAAATCTGCCTTGGGATTTTCAGTGGAGTTGCTTTGCTCCCTGACTTATAAAAAAGCCTTGGCAGCCGTTATTTCTAGGATCAGGGATCAAGAACTCCAGACTGAAAGAGAGTTTATTGGTCATCAGAAGATTGCTGATTTTTATTGTCTCTTTTCCCATATCTATTAAGGGGGCTATGTATTTGAGTAATCTTACAGATTGGGAGCATAGCATTTCTTTTCTTCTGGCTAGGGTTAATTTACTGCCGTCATCATTGACTGATGGCAGATATGCGGGTATCCTCTATAATGAAAGGATTTTTCTTTTTTGCTCTAGTTGTCACAACATCTAATCCTAGAGTGCCATTTGTATTCTTTTCCCCAGGAATTGTATCTAAGCAATATTTTAATGGAACTGCGGGGGAGGAATCAGCAGGAGGTTTTATTTATCCTCCTACGAGATACTCATTTAATTTAGTAATTAATTAATTAATTTAGTAAGTAATTAATTTAGTAATTACTGCCCAGGTGGCAAAATTTTGTACTGCACCCGATAGACTTAGGAGGATAAAACAGGGTTGAGCTAATGAAATGCAGGGATAGGATTTTATTGTTCAGGGAAAAGACATCACTATTGCCTTCTGGTGTATAGTCAAGTTTATAGTTACCCTTCGAGTTTATTTAGAAAGGGGATTTGTATTTTACTCTGGTTTTGTTAAGTAGGTTACAATTTGTGTAATTTGGAATGTTTGAATCAATGTCTTTGTTGATATTTTTAAATTGTTTTATGCTTTATTTATACTGGATTGGATTATTTTTATAAGTGTTTATTATAGGTGCGTTGCTATGGCCAACTGCTAGTGCAAATAAAATATCTATCTAGCCTATGAAAAAGGACTAGAATAATTTTTGTTTGTGTTTTTCCATAAGCAAATGGAATTAACAATAATAAATACTTCTAAAAACAATATTTCCAGTCAGTGCACACCTGCTCTTTCTCTGGAACAGCTATTCCAGACAAGACAAATAGGAATAATGTAAGTCTCTTCTAGTGACCTCACTCTATGGAAAAAATAAACTGTCTTGTGAGAAGGTTATGGAAGGAGTGTGCTAACTGGGTCTATGTCTGACTCACTTTTTAATATGCATTTTAGCCACATCCTCTAGAAGCAGATGCAATGGTGATGAAGAGAGAAGATCTTTGTTTAGCATGAATTGCCCTCTGCATGTCAGAAGGTTTAACTGCTATGAGTTTCTCAAAACTTTACCAAAAAACTGAACAACCGAGAGAATGGCTGTGGGATTTTAACTTTTTGACTGAGGACCTTCATTGAATATTTCTTCAGTCAAAGTTAATGTAGGGCTTGTGGAGAAACTATTAGACAAGTACAGGATAATTTTTCAGCAAGGCTAATGTAAATACTAGAACAGTTTCACTTTCACAAGAGCTACCGCTTCTTCTGTTCTGAAGCCAATAGGAGTTGTGCTCTTGGGACATGAATGAAAATATATCAGGGCCTGTTATCGTGGGGCAGTTGTTTCTTGTTTGATATGTTTGACCGGATTTTCCGTGCTTTGGTGCTTGAAATTCCCAAATCCAGTAACTGGAAAGGGGTCACACTGACAAAATCCTGCTGAGGGCCGTGTTTGGCCACTGTGGGCCTGAGGTTCAGTTCCTCACCCTGCTTTCGTGGGGGTGCTGTGTCCGTGTGGGGATTGTTTGCTCTGTTTGATCAGCTGGATCTATGTTTGAACTTCTGTGTTGGGAGTGTAATAGGGATATTCTCAAGAGAAGGAGGGTTCAGGCCATGGATAATCTGTCCCTATCGCTGTGTGCATGCCCTCATGTATTTTAAATAAGAGTCTTTGCCTTGCTTCCTTTAATCTAAACCAGATTTAAATGTTCTTTGGAGCACATTGTACTAACAAGTTAAAAATAACATATATGACAATTATCTAACTGACAAAGGGAAGTGGGTGGAGCCATGGGAAAGCGGGCAGGGCTGTGGAAAGTGGGTGCAGTTGGGAAGGCGGGGTCTGCATTTTGTCTTTGCCCTGAGTCCTGCAATTTCTAAGGCTGGTCCTGCACAGGAGAGAAACCCTGACCATGCTAGGAGCATGAGGAGAGCTTCAGGAGAAGTTGTGGCACTCCATATACATTAGAGAATTCACACAGGAGAGAAAACTTACATGTGCCCTGAATGGGAAATGCTACAGGGTGAGCTCATCCCTTAGTGTACATCAGGCAATCAACCATAAAGGAGAAAGGCCCTACAAGTGCTTAAGTGTGAGGAAAGCCTAATTTTGATCCTCACTCTTAGTATGCATCAAAAAACAAAACGGTTCCCCCTTTCCCACCTCCACCTCAACTGCAGTTGGGAGAGAGGAGGGCATGAATGGTAGAGTTCACTTGGGAGGAAACATGGGGGTAGAATACTTTAAGAAACACTAGGTAGACTTAAAGCGTAGTCACTGAACTACACTGAACATGCTGCATTTTCCACACCTTTAATCCCTTGCCTCAGACCACCCCTTGCCTTCCCTATTCACCTTCCCTTACACCCATTTCCCTGATGAACACAGACCATTCCCTGACCCCTCTCTTGTCTTTACATACCCTGTTGAAAGTGATACCTAAAGTTTTAACCTGGGGGCTGCTTGCCTGCAAGAGCAGTACTAATTGGCAAAAGTAGAAGGCCTAGGTGTAGCAGCATTGGTCAGTCCCCAAAGCTAGCAGAACTTCAAATGGAGAGAGATGAACTATCTCACCCCTAGCAGGGGCTAGACAATACAAGGCAGGACCACGTTCCAGTCTAAAAACCGAAATTTAAAAGCCCTTTTTTGAAGGGCTTAAGCTTTTAAAAAATAAATAAATAAATAAATAATAATTATCTGTTCTGTTTGGTGGAATGGTTATATATTGAAAATTTGAAGCAGATCCATAATGATTTTAAAAGTTAATTGGTAGTGGTCAATTTCAAAATGTCCCAACCTTTTGTTGTGGTTCATATCTTCCTTGCCTTTGTGATTTGAGCCCCAAAACGTCACAAGCATGTAGCCTGGGATGTCTATGAGCTGCTGTTGTGGGCTGATGGTGTTCAGTGAAGGCAATGAAGAGTTATTAAACATTAAAAATTTAGTTCTAATGCATGCATGGTTGATCAGACAGACACTGACCCATGCCTTGGCTACAAAGCAGTGTAAATAAACTTAGGTGACTCAGTGATTCAGTTTAACTGCCCACATCAACACACCCCACTGCATGACGTGAAAACATGGCAGTTTGTTGGGAAGTGAAGTGATTGCAGCCACTTCTGCATGCTGTAAGCAGGAATCCCAGAAAGCGGGGGAGGAGGGACAGGAGGCGGTGGACCCAGGCGACCACCACAGCAAGCAGGGCTAGCCACCAGATAAGGATACCGGGTGACAACACACGAAACCCTGGGGCATGCCACACAACCCACAGACAGCTCAGGAATGCAAGGAGGCATTTAATGCAGCAGGAAGACCAATGGGACAGCAGCTGAAAAAGCCAAGCACCAAACCCAAGCATTCACAACCCCACTCCACCAGGCGGACATTGCCTCTGTCCCAAACACATGCCCCACTAGGAATGGGCGAATGAAGTTCAGAGTTTGGCCTGAATTCGGTCTGTTCCGACGACCGAACCTAAACCCGAATCCAAACACGAACTGACCGAACTGAACTCAATTCTGAACATCGAAATGACCGAACAGTTTGATCAGTTTGGATCGCATTTGAGTGAGTTCGGGTGGCAAAAACGTGTCACTGGAAGTCAAAATGTGACAAGGAGGGGGAGTCAGCTGAGTAGCAGACTTCCAGGCACCAGGGGTGGAGAGGCTTGGAGTAGCAGCCAGCCTGACCAATCACCATCCCTTTTCACCTCAGACCACTGGCTTCGCAGGCCAAGTTACAGGCAGGGAGGACTGTGGCCAATATGTATCTAGAAGCTGCCACTCTAACCCCAGGACCCACCGTCATGGGTCTGGGGCCATCATTCCTTGCACAGAGAGGCTTTTTCTGAACGCCTGAACCAAACACAGCCGAGCCCGAACGTGGTGACCGAACCAAACGGGCAAACCGAATGGGCGAACTGGACCAAACCGAATGGCTGAACCCGAACCGTGATCTGTTCGCCCATCCCTATGCCCCACACAGCACAGAGTCCAGGGCAAACAGTAGCAGTTCACGGGACCCCGTTCCAAGAGGCATCGCAGCTGCTGGGGTGGAGGAGACGAACACTGTGCCACAAACAGGAGGACTCACAGAGGCGACTCACAGTATGATGTCTGGGGCTGGGTGGGTGATCGTAGCAGAGGGACCAGGGTGGTGCAGTCCAAGGGCAAAGTCAAGCAAGCAGAGTCCCACACACGAATGCAGGAGATGGAGGGAGGGCCACAGTCACCGAGCATTGTTCCAGAGACAGGTCATGACTGTGATGGAGCCAGAGACTGGAACCCAGCTCCCTCTGCATACTCCATCCACGCAAACATTCCTCTCTGGTACTCTGGAGCCCGTATATGTTGATCCACCATGAAGTTCAGGGTAACGGGATCCCTTCTGGCCAGAGCAACCCGGACATCTGGGCAGATGTCTGCTGCATCAGGTGCCCCGGTCAGGTATGTACCCTCAGCAACTGCAGCTCTTGCGGGTGTTTCTCACACTCCTGCCACTGCCTCCTGTAGCCCTGGGCTCTTGGCACAATGCTGACAAATATGATGGGGCAGAAAGGGGAGGGCCCCCTCCAGAAGCCACAAGTCAAACTCCACCAGACGACAAATGTCCTAAAGAGTGACTCTCTCCTTCACATCCCACAGTAGCAGCATTCCCACCAGAGGCCCATCCTCAGCGGGCCCCAGAACATATGAAATGAAAATGAAATGAAACACAGAACCCCAAGTCACTCACTCTCCGCTTGCAATCACAGCTGCACACACAACGTTCAAAAAGCAACAGGCTCCACAACAGAAGGTCATCATAGCCATCACTAGGGTGGCCATACCTCCCCTTTAAAAGAGGGTGCTAAATACATATTGCAGGCCTGCATTGGTCCCAGTGCAACTCTGCACCATGTATATTTCATAAACATCCTCTTTTAAAGGGGAGGTATGGGCATCCTAGACATCGTGGACAAGGGATCCACCAGAAGCCACTAAATATCATCTCTAAGCCACAGTTCACCCAGTGCCAATGTTGCACAGACATCCCACACTGCAGTACCCCCCACCCCAACTGCATGTTGGGGGGACTATGGACCCAGGACATGGCAGATATGTAAAAGACACAGCAAGCTATGACTGGCTAGTTTGGATGGATGGCGGAGCTGAGCAAAAGACACCTGGAACCAGATGTCTCCATGCCCCAAGCTCAATAGACAGATAAATGAACCACACACCCCAACCCCAGGAATGCTGGGAGGCCTCCCTTATTACAGACAGAAATCTTGGCCTCTCATTGTGATGGGAACATCCAGACAAGTAAGGGGGTGGGGCATAGCACAGGAATAGGCATGAGAACCCCCTCCCCAGTTGAGGAAAGGAGAACAGTCACGGCTGAGCAGAGGAGGATTTTAAATATATCCTCGGCTGGGAGGATTTTGCTTGTGAGGCTTCTGAATCAGCCATTTGCCCCCCCCCCCACTCCTCCCACCCATGTTGGAGCTGAGCAGAGACTGAGTGCTTGTCTGGGAAGAGGCTGGAGAACCCACAGCGAGCTTCCCTGCTCCCCCCCCCGCCCAGTCATTTAAATGATCTGTAGCTGCTCAGTTGCAAGAAGAGTCTCCGAGTTAAACTTCTGAGACTCCTTCATTCAACAGTGGAGAGCTGGAGTGGGGGGAGTAGTCTGCAAGGGGACTTAGCACTTGTCATGGAGGAGGCTCAGTGCTGCTGGTGGTAGATGCAGCCTCACCCAGAGTGGTTCTGGCAGTGACCTGCGTGAGGTGCAGGCTTGTCCCCAGAGCACCTCCTCATCCCAATCCGAGAAGTCCATAGGCAACACCAGCTGCCTGTCCCTGGATAGCAAGCTTCAGGCAGTGGAAACAGCTAGGGCAGTACCCTACACTTGGCCTCAGCTTGCCAGTCCCACCTGGTGGGAAAAGGGGGAGAGGGGTGCAATATCTCCCAGCCCTTTCTCCTGGTTCCCCCACCCCCTACCCGCCCCCATGATATCTCCCTGCTGGAGACAAACTGACTGGATCTGGAGGAGGCTGCAGCCTGCTGGGAGTCGCCAAGATCCACTTGCCAGTGGCGGCACAAGTGCCCAGTATGCAGGTGAGCCACCCAACCCAGGAAGCACCTCTGCTCACTTGGGGTCCTGATCCCTCCCTGGGCCAAGCTAGCCATGCAACAGTTGCCTCCTTGCACTCTGGGAGATGATTTCCAACCAGTCCCAAGGAGATGCCCTGGTCTCGAGGTGGTTTTCTCAGCTATCTCTTGCTCTGGTGGTGAAGAACCGCACAAACCCCTCTTCACCCCCCCGCCCAAACCCCACTACTCTATTACTTCCTCCAAGCTAGGTACTGGGGACCACGAGCTCACTGGGTGAGATGGGTGGATGGAAACTGCAGAAAGCCAGCCTGTGAACTGGAGCCCTCTTTGCACCCATGAGTGTCTTCTCCTGTCAGGAAACACAAGCCTTTCCAGAGCTGAGCTTCTAATGGGGAGAGGGGGGTTCTGGCAAGTGAGGGGGCTGAGGCCTGGGGGATGAAGTGGATGTGGAGTTCTGGTGAAAGGGGGAGGAATAAGATTGGGGGAGGGCATGGGATGCTAGGTGGGAAATGGAGGCTATGCAGAAGAAAGAGAGAGAAGAGCAGGGAGCAAGAGGAAGCTTCTGTGTCAGGTTACACATTTGTTGGTGGGCACCTCTAAAGTTTGTGTGCAAAGGTGAGTTGCCAACCTGGTGGTGGAATATTAATTGCAACTCTCCTAAGTAGATATTAAGCAAGTTGTGCAGCTAACAAATACACAAGGTATACAAAGAGCATGTTACAGAAATAGGCAGGCTCCTAAATCATACTTCTGCATTCAGGAACAATGGACGTCAATCAAACGTGACATTTGCCTGTCAATAGAGGGATGATGACTGGAAAGAGTGTGACTTATTACAGTGGGCCCTGCATACCCCATGCTATCCTTTTCTACTAAGCAAAACAATAAGGTCAAACAGACAAACACTGGGAAACAAAGATTCATCGATTCTTCCTTTAGAGCAGAAATGTCACCAGCCCCGTTTGCTTTTTCCTGGGTGAATCAAAGATGAAAATGTGCTTTGTATCCACCTTGTCTTTACCACATTGTTTTGAGAATATTATATATTTAAAAATTCACATTATTCTATTCGTCACATCACAAAAAACTTGGAAATTTCCTCAAACAAAAAACCTCCTGGTCTTAAAAAACATTAAATGTTTTTTTAAATGTAAGGTGTTTTTTTTAGAATTGGTCCTGCCTTTAACAAAATAGAGTTTAACAAAACTTAAAGGCCCAAACCCATGAAAATTAATTACTTACATTTCCAAACACACTTAATATACAATATAACAAAACTTAAACACCAAAAAACATGGAAATTATTTACACTTTATCTACATTGCATAACATAACATCAACATTAATACACCATAGGTAATTCATTACCTTACTGTATTTATCATACATGCTTATTTCGTTGATTATTTGCCACTAATTAAAGTTTGACATTATTTCTTTAGATGCCATTTTATTTATTATTCTGTCACCTATGACATTTTTTTATAATGCCTTAGCACCCTTTTGCCAGCATGAACATATGAGTGTAAATGCCCAAATTAATTTTTATTACTGCAGCATTTCTATAAATTTAAATGTTATAAACTTTATAGAATTTAATTTTATAAAGTTTATAGAATTTCTGTAAATGTAAAGGACAGAGTTAAGGTGTTGTAAAGAAATTTCATAGGTGACTAGGACTACAGGACCTCCTAATTGGTGGACAGGGTTTCCAGATGCCCTTAAGTGCTAGCCACAACCCCAGTTTTCTCAGAGCAGCTCAACACCTCACAGTGGCTCTATACACTTTACCTGACTCTTGCACATCCTCCCTGTGTGTCTCCTGGCTCCCATTCAGTGTTTCTCTCAGTTCAGCCTCCTCCCTGCAACCCCATTCCTACTCACCAGCTGGCCCTGATCTAGCAAACTGCCCATGCCCCGGCTGCCTTCACACAACCAGTCCCACTGGCTTGGCCTCTGCTAGTGTTGGCCCCATGTGACTGTACCAGTCATGCTGCCTAAGATTTGTTGAGGGCGATGAAAAATATTCAAATTTCTGCTACCACTTAAACTGTTGGTCCCAAACCAATGTTTCATGACATTTCATGCTGCTTGTGACAACTCAGTAAACAAATATAAAATATTCAGAGGAAGGGAGGAGAAGTAAGAGAGAGCAAGCATTCTTCAGAACTGACAAGGAAATGACTAGGAAATGATGAGGCAAGGCAAGCCTCTGGAGAAGGTGGGAAGTCTGATCACTGCAGCAATCCCCTATTAGATAGCAGGAATACTAGTTGGCCTATGGGCCAATGTGTTCCTGCCTTAGCCAGCAGAGAGTTCTCCTCGATTTGGAGAAGGATGCCACGTGGGGAATAAGAACCTCTGTGAAGTGCACCAGGAACCAGGAACATGAGTTCCCTGTCCCTGTTCACCTATTAAATGAACCAATAGCCACCCACTTGAATGAATGAATTTTATTATGGCACCGGCTTTTGCCATGGCCAAAACAACAATCAATATAAATATTAAACATATTCATTTTTTAAAATAGACAGTATTCTACACATACAAACAGAAAAAAGAACTCACTCAGAAGTCCTCAAAATACGAACAACAATTAACATATCGGTCAATATCAAGAACAAAATAGCAAAACGAGCTTAGTTTGTTTCCACCCTCTGAAGCGTTGTGATGTCACAGTGTGAGGTGGGACCACATTAGAATAGTCTCTTCACCCTGGTCCTTCTTGATGTGGCTCTTTCCTTTGGAAATGGTTCTACTGGCACCCACAATGAGAAAGAGACCAAGTTCTCATGGACTTGAGATATTTTGAGTTTGTTTTTCTCCAAAATCCATGATGCCCCAAATGTTCCTTGAATTTCTGAAATTGATGGGATGCGGTCTTTAAAATCACTCCCTTATTTGTGAGAGTAGAGCCTCACTTTGGTTCCCACAGTAATAATAATAATAATAGCAGGAAATGAACTGATTCCAAACTAACTTCCTCATTCCAAATGAGTGAAATGCAAAAATGAAGCCAACTGCATAATGGTGACAAGTAAACAGACTCTAAACATTTATTTTTAGTATCTAAAAGTGTTTCAACAGAGGTAAGAATTTTTTAAAAATACCTTTGAAATTTATTGTGACTGAAATAATTGGCAGAGTAGAAGACCAACAGGCAACACCTTGCTATTGTCGTTCTCCCTTCTAAACCACATGTAGGAGGCAACCATGTGATGATAGGCTGAAAGTGTTTGTTTGCAAATAGAACGGGGTGCTTTGAATTATGGCTGTGGGAAATGATCACTTTTCATGATCCGTGTACACTTTCAAAGAGAACAACCACCAAGCATCACTTGTCATTATTTGGAATGAACTGAGAATGGTTCTGTGTTTGTTCTGGGTATGGCGGAAAAAACATTTCACACTGAAATATCATTCATGCTCTGGGGAAGCAGAGTTTGTTTTTCACTTGTAAAAGTTATTTTTGAAAAATAAAATTAAAAATTGTATTGATGTTTATACACACATGTACAATCTGATCAGCCCTTTCAGAAAATACTGTGACATGCTAGGCAAATCTGAACTTTTGTCAAGAACAGCAACTGTATGATTTCTCAACCTGTTTCAGTTGTCTTGCTAATATGCACTTCTATAATGCTCTGTTGGAATGAGTTCTTAAACTAAAACCCTAGTCCTCTGAACACGGTTTGTGGGCTGCTCTCATTCCTCTCTGTGTAATCTGAAGACCACAGAGCACTTTTCAATCAATAGAGATTTATTCTTATGTCATTGGGTATTTTCAGACGTTACATGGTCAATGTCCACCACAGTCAATTCCCGGTGGTAGCTTGGACCACATAACGTCTGTTGGGGGGAACGGATGTTCCCCCCCAGATGTTACCACGGCGTGGGATCACATTCACCACGCGAGCGGCCGAAGCGACGGGGCCGGAGGCCGTCGCATGTTGAAGGCGATTCCCCGCAGGGATTCCGGCCCGTGGCCATAGCGGGCGAGCGCTGTGGTGGCATTGGCTGCGGCGGCCGCCTGTCTCTCCAGAGGGCGGGCGGCGGAGAGCGTGGAGGGGGAGGGGCCGTGCGGCTGCACGTTACGCTGTGTGGCCCCGCCCCCTCCCCGATTCCCCACCAGGATCCCCCAGCACATCTATTAGAGCGTGACGGGTCATCCCGGCGGGGGATCATTTCATTGATTTCGTGACGGGGCCAATTGGCCCCATCACGTCTGAAAATACCCATTGTATCAGCCTCCATTACCAGACCTGACTTAGATTCTCTGTTCTATTCCCACCCATTTGTTTCATCCACCTGGTTCAACTCGCCAGTTACCACTGTGGCAATCCACCAGCCACTTGCGCTGGAGCTTCAGTGGGACTGCTCTGGAGAATCTGGTTGAGAATTGTGGCCCACAACAGTAAACTCTTTAGACTAAGGCCTGTTTTTCCCTGCATGTGCTGCATCTAGCACAATGGAAGAAGAGCTGATCAGAATACTATGCATCAAAGGTTCAATAAAAAATAATAATAATAATAATATAGTTTGTGAAGCACTTTGTAATTCCTCCAGCTGAAATGTGCTATGTAAATGGAAATCACCATCTTATGTGAACTTTAATATTTTCTTGTATTGTTTATAGCATTCTGGCAATTACATACCAGATGTCATCTACCTGAGAACTCTCTCCATCCTCAGTGTTTTTAGAACTATCACCTTGGCTTATAGTTACCTCATTTAAAAACCAACTGCGTTATTGATGAAGGCAGAAGCCTAAACATCTGGCTAAAGTATCTAAAATGTGTATCTGTTTTCACAGTCACTTATTTGAATATGGAAATCACCAACTTGTTATACAAAGATGTTAGGTCATTGTTTCCATATCTCTAGTTCAGTCTCGTTAGTGACTTTCAGAAGATGATCAATCAGGGAGTTCCTCTACCTTGGTGTCTGTGCGTAACTGTCAGTACTGAGAGATGCTGTTCACAACAACCAAATTTTCCCTTTCCCTCAGCAAGTTTTCCCTTTTCCTCTCTCCTCCTGATTATTTTCTTCCAAACTGCCTTTCAGATACTGTTGACAAAAACAGCTCTCCTCTCCACCCCATTCTCCTCCCCTGCCATGGTTTTAATAGCTAATAATTATGATGGGGGCATCTGATCCACTGCTTGAGTTAAATATAACCGTGTCTAGTATAAGGAGAAGATTTAATGGGAAATGGTTGGCATTCTTTCTTCATAAAGGCAGAGAGAGAGGGGAGAGAGAGAGAGAGAGAGTGGGGGAGAGACATGCACCACAGAGTGTGGGAGAGAGAGGGGGAAAGGAAGCAAGCAAGACAGACACAGATAGAGAGGACAGGGGTGAGAGATCCCCAAAACAGCAGACCTGCATCTTGTTGGAATGTTTCAGAGTGCAGCCAGCATGGTCATTCTCGGTGTAATTGCGTTGGGATTTTATCTTCAGCTTTTTTCCTGCTTTGTTTTATCTCAGACTTTTTTTGCTGACAGTGTCATCTCAATTTCATCAGGTAAGTGAGAACATTGCTTTGTCTCATTGGTACTTTTATTATTGCAGGATCTTTCATTTGCAGTGCAACTTTTCTCACATTCTGACAATTAGGGAGGGGCAGTGGGGGGAGAGTAGCTGTAATTTTTTTCAATTGCAAAAGCAGGTGTCTAGTAATATATAATTGCAAAACTGTTCTGCCATGTATGGGTTTTTTTTGGTGGTGGTTGTTTCTGCTTTAGAGCTATCCTTCTCCCTTTTGCCAATAATAGACCAGATCCTGGACTGGTGTAAATTGATCTAACTCCATTGGCTTCTATAGGGAGACCCTGGTTTATACCAGCTGATGAACTTGCTCAGTGTTTTTCAGTTGCATGTTTGCATGTTTCTTTCTGTTTTGGAGGGACTTGGGTAAATGTGAGAATAAGGGAAAGAAAATCCTGATGTATATCTGTTTCTATAAATAAATGCTTGACCTCGTCCTGTGCTGCTAGACTCCAACTGGACGTTAGCTGAGTAAACATCATCTGGCTTTGGCTGACACTAACAAATACTAAGATGTCTGACTTTCATAGCAAACAAGATCCTGGTGCATGGGAAAACCCTGATAGGCAAATGGCAAATTAATTGTCATTTGAGTCAGGCAACTGGGAATCCTATCTAATAGCTTTTACAGTTTAATCAAACAGGCTTTCATTCAACAGTACCACAGAAAGCTAAGAGGAAAAATGAGGAGAATTCTAATCACATCTCCTTTTTGAGAATGTTTCATATTTGGGAGGAATTATTTTCTCCTTTTCTTCTAAAATACATTAATAAATAGATATGTGTCCCAAGCAACCCTAAATTTTGGCTGTCCATATCCAGAAGCTTGAGTTCCATTGCAGCGTTGAGTTCTTCTGGATTCCAAGATCCTATCTCTTCTTTGACACCATGACAGAGATCTAAAGCTGCACATTTTAAGACAGAAGATAAAATCAATCTTAAGTACACACATTGAGATGAGCTTGGTTATATTGAGGGCACTTAAGAAGGAGCAATGACCAAAAGGGAAGTGAGGCTTGTGTAAGGTTTTTTGGTGCTGCCCTACCACACTAATTACCAAGGTGACTTCTTTTAGGGTTTTTCTAACTATAAAAAACCCTAAATCTTTTTGATATAAAAAGTTAAATATTAAAAACATCTCAAAACTGCACTGATAATCCAGCGAGAATCTAGTAGCACTTGGCAGGGTATTACATAATCTCCTCCTCCCAGCACTATCAATAAGTGTACCTAAGACCTATTCTGATGCACTCCTTGCTCTTCTAGCTGGAAGAGTCTCCTTAGCAGGGAGTGGGAGGAGATAAGGTTTGAACAAATATAGCAGACTAAAACAATTTTGTTTGCTTGAATCAATTTCCCTTTTTGCCTCAGCTTCCTTTACCGTTAAGCTCATTGGTTTCAGACTCTTCATTCATAAAAACATACCTTTCTCAATTTATTATATTCCTCTGGCTACAAGTAGAACAGCAGTGATAACATTTAACAGGGATGGACACTGTAGGGCTGTACAGAAATGTAATGGGCTTCCATAGAAGGCATAGAAATGTACAAAGCCAAAAGTATAGAAGAGAGAGAGAGAGAGAGACGAGACAGGAGGAGTACAATTTAATGTTAAATGCTACCAAAAAGATATTTTGCAAACTTCAGAAATGTTATAGGGAAGTTTATTTTTCTCTTAAGGGACACTTAATACTGAGCTGTTTTGAAGACAATAAAGCTTCTTATTTATATTGTCTGATGTATTCAACATTCCACTTGAATGGAAGTTAGAAAAAATGACCGTTCAGTGGTATTTTGGTTGCTGCAATTAATTAAATCTCTTTCTGTATTGCACTAAATTCAGCTTAATTATTCAAATTAATTGAAAGGTGAAGATGATTATGATTATTAAAACATTTATATAGAGTCTGCAATGTACCTGGCACTTGACAATTGTTGTTGTTAAAGACAGGTCCCTGCCCAGTGGGTTTACAATCTAATCTAAGCTGAGGGGAACACAAGGAGAGACAGACACACACACACGTTCCCATTTATTACAGATGGGCAACTGAAGCTGAGAGGTTGTGACTTGCCCAAGGCCACCCAGTGTGTTCATGACTAGGGCAGGATTTGAGCCATGGCTAGTAGTATGTGGAATAGTAGGTGGGTGGTGGGATAGTAAGCTCCACCAAGGGAAGCCATTTGGGTTTTATGCATGTAGCACTATGTCTCTCTGATCTGCGCGGTGTTCAAAAATGCATACCTCACCGCACAACATGGCCACTCATTCATATACGAATGTTGAATGGTGGTAGTGTTAATGCACCACCCAATGGAGAACCTCGACAGAGAGCCCTTAGGGTGGGCCTATGGTCCAAAAGCCTTTCTGATTGGTTGGGGGTGGGGTGGGCTGAGTTGTTCGAGGGGTCATATGACCCCCTTCTGCTAATCCTGCCTACCCACGAACCGCCACCCCATTGGCCACATTTCTCAGGAACAGAAGGGACTAGGATTACGAAACCTTCACCCACTGGTTCAGCACAGTGGAGGGAGTTGTTTGCAGGGTCACATGATCCCCCTTTAAGCTCACACATGACCCTCACCAAAGGAGCTTCTGGGTCTATGATGAATGTTTGCGTAAGAGCCTTCTGGTCCCACCCACCCTGTCCTAGAAGCTGTACCGAACTCCAGCATAAGGACCTTCCACAGTCAGGGGGGTGGGACCTTCAGTCTCACCCACCCTGATTCGGAAGGCGGGACTTCTGTTCAGGTGACCTGATAACTGTCAGTTTGATGGAAGGTGCCCCTATACTACTATGGTGTCCCAGGACAAATTCCAGTGCCTTATCCACTACACCACACTGTCTTTCTAGCCTGAGAGGTTGTGACTTGCCCAAGGTCACCCGGTGAGTTCATGGCTAGGGTGGGATTAAAACCCTGGCTTCCCAGGTCTCCCTCCATTTACACTGTTAGCCTTCCTCATTAAATTATTTTCATAAGTATGCTGCATTCCTTTGGTAGAGATAAGTAACTTATCTAACTTGAGAGGATTCCCTCCACCCCACCCCTCAAGTTAGGCTGGGTGTGTCAGTCCTGCAGGACAAACCAAGGGGAGGAATGTCCTGTCAAACAAACTCTTTCATGTTGTTCTGCTCAGCAGGAGGGCAGTGTCCACCAGTGGTTGGATTATCCCTGCTTTAGTAGTTTTGAAACCACTGACCCTGTAAATTGAGAATCACAATAATATTGTTATGAAAGATCAACAGGACAAGCAAATTGAGTGAAGATTGCTATTTAGTTTACCCCATTTTACATAATATCACACAGGGTGAGACCATGTGCCTGGCACACATGGCTGCTGGGAGAGAGGAGACAACGTTGGAAATTCCCTGCCCAAGTAGAAGTGTAGAATGTGTTAGGCTAACCTGCCTGTCTGCACGTCTCATCTCAAAAGGAACATGGTCTGTGGCCTCTAGTCATAAAGCTGGTTAGCTGTCTGCAGGCATTGGCTGCTCACAAATAGAGGCAGAGGCTGTTTCTGCTCAAAGGAGCAGCAAAATATTTTCCATGGTGCATCCCCTATGGCTTGTTAACAAGGAACCCTAGCCAACAGAATTCCCAAAGCAGCAGCTGTACCAGGCTGTGTTTCTGCTCTCCCTCTCCCTGCCAACCAACCTGCAACCTTCGAAGAGAGACCTATAGGCTGAATGCTACAGCTACAGCTAATCTCTAGTTCCTGTGCAAAATGGCAATTCTAGTTCTAGCAAATCTTTATTCAGGGTGTAGCTGCTCTGTGAAAAATCAATATTGTGAGACAGCACAGAGATTCCAGTTGAAGATCAGGGACACTCTGTTCACACGTATATGGAAGATTATGCTGCCCCAAAAAACTTACAAAGAAGGCCTCACTGTAACATGTTAAAAAATGGGTTTCTCTTGTAATAACCCTCCCTCGCAACTACTACATTTAAAATCAAATATTTCACATCTGCTTCAATAAAAACCAATCTAAAGTATAAACTTTAGGGCAGGAAACTTTAAATCCGAATGCTGAATCAAATCCCCCAATTATTTGCCTGCATACAAATGTATGTTTTACACCTATTGCAATCACCTTGCTTCTGTATAGGAAAGCATGAATATCAAAAACATCACTAGATGCTTCTTTTGTGTCTGCACAGCAAACAGATCAAAGTTCCACTAACGTCATTTCCTATGACAAATGTTTATTTGAGAGTGTTTATGGGGACTGCCCCACAGGGTGATGGTCCACAGTTTGTTAGAAATAATGGTAAGAGATTGGCTTTTTTTTTTTTTTTTTAAAACAGATTCAAGGTTCATGAACCACATTTTTTTTTTTTAAATGACCGATTTTGCTGTTTTTAAAGGAGTCCTTTAAAAACAGCAAAATCGGTAACTTTAACATCACTCTAACACTGCTTTAGAATCTTTTTTTAAAAAGGAAATGGCATGCTCAGTGACGGTTTGAGTGTTGCAAAATATTTATCCTCCAACTCTAAACCAGCAACGGACCAAAGTTGTATAAGGGGTCTATTTTCAATCAGACTTAGCCCCACTCCTTGATAGAGGATATTCCTCCTCCCCAGGGGATAAAACCTCCAGAGCATGTCTCACGTGACCCTGACCGGTAAAGGGTATCACGTGACCCCTCTAAGAACTCCTCCCGCCGCCCTCAACCAATTGGAAAAGGTTTTGCCACCGTAGGCCTGCCCCTTAATGAAGGGTGGCCCATTCAGATTCCATTTCCAGAGTGGAATGACTTGGCAAAAAGAGCTCAAGTGACCCCTCTAAGGGCCCCCCCCCCGCCCCCCTGCTGTGCTGGACCAATCAATGTGGGTTTCAGAGTACTAGCACCTCCCCGAGAGAAGATGCGGCCCATTTGGGTTCTGTTTCCAGGTGGGGATGACTTGGCAGGAAGGGTCTCGTGACCCCTCTAAGAATTTCCCCCACCCCCTCAGCCAATCAGAAAGGTTTTTAGGTGTGCAGGCCTGCTCAAGGGTGTCAGGTGGGTCGCTCTAGAATTTTTCCATTAGATGCAATACAATGCCCCCACATTGAACTATCATGTATGAAAGGGGAACAATTTTATGAGGGGTCTACATTTTTGAGCATCACGTGAATCAATGCTCTAGAAATAATAGTAAGAGATTGTGATCTTATTATTATTTTTTAAACTGAGACTTCAAGAGGGTTGTGGAAACGGGGCTTTCACTACAACCTTGTCTTTTACACTACCAACCTTGCTGAGTCACTTGACCTATATGCCTTAGCAAGGCCCTGTAAAAAGGCAGAGGTCTGAAACAATACCTTTGGTGACTGTCAATGACCGTCAAATCCCCACATGTCCATGCATACAAATAGTCTAATATCAGAAACCCTTTTAACCATCCCTTGTTAACTTCTTGAAAACAAAATCTTTTTACCGGTGCCTCTTGTTAATCATCTTTGTTAACTAGCGAACCCACATTTCACATTCTTGCTGACCACAGAGGCCACATTAGTCTCTGCACATCCATTGTGTCCAGCTCTTCAGCAGTATTCATGCTTTCTACTCCAGGATTATTCTTCATGGGTAGGTGTGCTAAAAAGAACTTTGGCCAGAGGGTCGGTCTCAGCATTCTCATCCTCAGAACATTCACTAACACACCACTTTCTGATTATGCGCCTCTGCGCTGGTTGGGGGAGTAATAAACTTCAAAGGCCTCATTGGGGTAGCATCAGAGATGAGTGAAAAACAGACATAACACTAACTTCACGTTAACCTTAACACTGCTTTAACATTCCTTATGCATCTTGCAGGGCTGCATAGGGCACCAATACAGCCCGGCAACATGCATAATAAACATTAAAGTGGATTTAGTGTTATGTCTGTTTTCACCCAATGTAAGCCATTAGGTTTTTTCATGTAGGCGCCCCAGCAAGGCCAACTGCGTAAGAGAAGTCAAGGTTATAGTGAAAGCCCCCAATTTGTCTCTCTGGTCCATGCAGCACTAAAAAATGTATCCCCCTCACAAAATGGCTCCACTTCCATACATGATAGTTGAATGTGGGTGGCACTAGCTCTAAAGGGATCCACCTGATACCGTGAGGTGGGTCTGCACACCTGAAAACCTTTCAGGTGGGTTGAGAGCAGTGGGGGAAGTTATTACAGGGGTCACATGAACCCATTTCTGCCAAGCCATCCTACCCCAGAAGCAGACCCCCAAATTAACCACATCTTCTCTTGAGGAGGTGCTAGTGCTCTGAAACCGACAGCATCCAGCATGGTGGGGAGAGCATGGTGGGGTCCAGCATGGTGGGAGAGCTATTAGAGGGGTCACATGTACTCCTTTCTGCCAAGTCATCCTACCCCAGAAACAGAACCCAAATAGTCCACCCTTCCTTAAAGGGCTGGCCTACGATAACTAAACCTTTTCTGATTGGTCAAGAGTGGTGGGAGGTGTTCTTAGAGGGGTCAAATGACCCCTTTTAATGGTCACGGTCATGTGAGACATACCCTGGATATTTTACCTCTCTGAGGAGGAGGGATATATACTGTCAGGGAACTGTCAGGTGGTGGGGCTTAGGTTTGATTGTAAGTAGACCCCTTGTACTACTGAGCAAATAGGCTGAATTTTGGTTTTGCAAAGCCTAGTCTGGGTTGATTCAAATTCAAGTCTTGTTTTATATGACAATTCCTTAGGGAAAAGTTGGATAAGGGGTTCCAGCTATGACTTTTTCTTATTTAAACCATTGTTTTTTCAAAATAATATTGTTAGAAATAGTACTACAGTGAACTTTGAACCTTATTGAAAAGCACTTCTGTCCCTTGCTCCCAGATATATTTTGAAGAATGCATTAACAAGCAAATGTATCCTTCTGACCTGAATTAATGCTTCCCAAAGTGAAATTGAAGCATTTTCTATTCAAGTAGGTTTCAGATTTAGGCCCTGCTCCTGCAATGAGGTTGTTGGGAGGAGACCCCATTGAAGTGAAAGGAGTCCCAAACAGATGCAAGTACTGGCCCATAAAACGTTCCTTTGTGTTCTCCTATTCGCTAAGATAAAGCGAGTTGTGAAATCTTATTCTCATTGCAGAGCACTTTTCTACTCCCAGTTCTTCCATTAACTTCAATGGGATTATTTGTGGTGGGATGAGGTACTCAGAGTCTGATAGGGAAAATGCTATCAGTGATAAATGAAATAATAGATTTTGCAATTGCTCTGTATGTACAGGAGTGTTTGAGGTGCTAACTCCATGAGGGGCAAGCAAAGTTCTGTGTTTTCACTAGGAATTGCATAGTGGACGGGAAACCTCCAGTATTTCACAGTCTGAACTGTAAAACATTTTAATGATCTTGCACAAATGTAGAGTGATTTTAAGCAAGCCAGGCTGGGGGTGTGGTTGCTGAGTGGCATAACTGTGGAGAAGCCGCTCAGGTGGAGTGCATGGGAAGTGATTATAACATGCGTCTCCTGGCATGGCTACCATGGCAGCTGCCTTGCATTCCTCCTGCCACTGACCATGCAGGAGGGGGAAGCGTTCTGGCCTGCCCTTTTGAAATTGACATGTCTTGGCATGAGCGCTGGGAAACCCAGGCTCTGCAGTGCTTACGGACAGTTCCTGTGACTTGCAAAGGCTGTGTCCCCTGCCCACAATGCCTATCAGTCTACTGGGATGTGTGGCTTCCCCAGTTTATACAGGTAGTTTATGCGTGGGCACCTGTTGCCGTACACCTTTTTGGCTCGCCCTGCACAGTACACTCTGGATTTCTTGCAGGGGCGTAGCTAGGTTGGAATAGGCCCAGGGACAAGAAATGTACTGTGGGCCCCTGCCTATCACCATAGTCTCCCCTGTCCCTCTCCCTCCCCTCAATGTCCTTATTGCATAAAACTGTCAACAAACATACTTAAATTAAATGTTATTTATTAAATAAAATTACAGGGTAAAGAAGAAAGCATGTACTCAGCTACTGCAATGGCCTCTTCCTTGCTTTTAGCTCCGCAAACACATCAATTACTTTTGAAACATCCAGTTTCCTTCTGCCTTAGTCCACCCTGTCTCCCCCTCCCTACACCCTATTATTGAAGGGAGAAAACCCATTCTTTTATCACCCATCCCCCTCTCCTCAACCCCACTGGAAGCTCATGAGATGAATCTGTCCCACACCCTCAGCCAGACCTAGAGGGGGCAGCAGGAGCTAAGCCTCCGGGAGCCCCTCTTCCTCTCTCCCAACTTTCCCTCGGTCCTTCTCTCTTCTCTTAATCCCCCTCTCTCCTTTCTCTGTTCCTCCCATCTTCCTCTCTCTGTTTAACCCTCTTCCTCTCTCCCTTACCTTGCCATGGAAGAGATGCGGTGGGGCCTGGCCCGGGCCGGGTCCTTGAAGCCCACAGACTGCCCCTCCAGAGTCCAGCCCCTCCCCCCCACAGCAATCACAGCGCACAAGCCCTAGTCCACATGGCAGAGACCCGGAAGTAACTCCGGGTCTCTGCCATGTGGAGGGCTCAGCCTCACATGCTTGACCCACCCCCCATAGCCATACATGTCCTATGGGGGGAGGGTCAAGCATGATGTCAGCCCAGGGCTGACCAGTGGGGGTCCAGCAAGCACGTTGTGCTGGCGTCAGGGAGGCGGGGCTTGGTTTGGTCCAACCAGCGGTGAGGCGTTGGCTCGGCGGGGGGAAGGGGAGGGGGGATTTGTTAGTTGGCGGACTGGCCAGGAGGCTTAATTTAAAAACAAACAAACAAACAAACACCCTCAGGGACAAGCAGCCGGGGCCGGGTGGCTTAGCTACCATAGGGATGGGCCCCCAGCCACGGTGGGCCCCGGGACAAATGTCCCATCTGTCCCTATGATAGCTACGCCCTTGATTTCTTGGCAGTGTGCCGTGAGGGGGTGCTGAGTGGTTCATGGAGCGCGCGTTCCCCTGCACCACCTTCAGACAGGCCGTTGAATGTGTGGCTCCTGCGTAGTCATGCATGGGAGCCTCTCGTTTAAAAACACCCTTAGTCACCATAAGCCTGGATCCTGAGAGAATTATTTGTATGTGGCGGCAAGAGATGATTTCTTGATGGAAGAACAGGTTTCAGCACTATGCTTGCAAAGTATGAAACTAGTCACGTTTAGGGATGAGACCATTCTTGAGTGATAACTTGTATTTTCTTTTGTCGTAAAAAAACACATCCGGCTATTTCCTAGATATGTTTGGAAACCTCTGGCCTTAGGGTACTTTTATTTTTTGTCCTCGCATGTCTTTCCGTGGCAACGTGTCGCAAATAAAAAGGTTATTGGGTCACAGGGCTGTAACTAGGGAACAGAAATAAACAATATGGGAATAACCATTGTTGACTATTCAAAATATCTCTGTAAGGAATGGCCTCTCAAATGAAGCTTTAAAAGATGTAGATGTAAAAAATAAGTTTTTTATCACTTGCACCAGCTCAGTACAAGTGTGGCAACATGACATTGACATTCCTGGAACTATTGGAAATATCGGGTGAACATCAGCCAATTTGTTTTCCTAGTGCTGAAACAACTTTTATAGAAGAAATGCTTCAGGGAATAATGTTACAACATGCTCAAGCATGTGATCAGGATTCCACATGTCAGTGGAGCTACATAGCAGCAAAGGAACAGTGGGCAGAAACTGAAGCAGCAGGGTCTGCAGATGTCCTCTTAATAGAATATTATTCTCAGGGGGCCCCATGGCATCTCTTGCTAAAGATATCTTTTTGCTAATAGCTTGTCGAGTGTTCTATTGCAAATTTTATTTTGTTCTTCTCTGCTCCAATCACCACAGTATCTGAGTCCCTTTGCTGTAAAGTAAAGAGGGCTGAGTTCAATCCTCTATGAAAACAAAAAGTCAGTTTCTTGTTTGCTCATCTCTATTGAAAATTAGTTTGGATCTTACCAGAACCACAGGTTGACCGTTTCAGAAAGACCATTTTCTCTATCCCCCTCTCTTCTGACCAAACTCAGTAGTCCTGGAGGCATGGAAAGACACAAAGGAAATCAACAGGGAATTACTGGAAAGTCACAAAGTAGAATAAGGGAAGTGGGCAGGGGAAATCTTTGGGTAACTGGATGCAAATCGTCCTTATGACTATCACTAATTTGTAAATGTATAGCACGATTGAGTTTTCTAAAGAAGTTAATACATGTTCATATGAAATTAGCAGATACATCGCATTAAACAAAAGAGGGTGGGAAACTATTGTAAAATACTTGGCATTCTTGCTTTTGTTATATAGGGTTCAATTTTCCTTTAGTAAAAAATCCAATTTAAACCCTTTACACTATTTATTTGTGCTTTGTCCTTTTAATCTAGCGTGCTTTGTTTTCTGACAATGAAAACCTGTTTTCCAAAGATTACTGTAAACAAAATAAAATAATTTAAAGAGGTACTTCTATGCTGAAAGGAAACGTAAAGCAAAAGATCGCCTTCCATTGTTTAATGGATTCTTGCCATATCTGCTGACTACAGAGATTTTATTAAAATGAGACATTTTCCCTTCTAGTCTCTCTCCTTTTAATGCAAGAAGACATAATTCTGAACTTCAGTTTTATTAATTTTCACTGTAACAAACTCTGGTGTCAAAAAATAAATTTCATGGTAACAGTCAAAAGAAAAAGGAATTGGGCTGGTGAAGAGAAAAGCTTTTTCAACTAGTCCTAAAGGTAATAATCATGGAACCATATAAAATGATGTCTGGTTCTCTTTGAAAGTGGCTGCTACTTTTTCCTCCCACTGAAAGATTAAATATATTCAGCTTGGATAAAATAAAAAAGCACATACTTATTTACAGCAAAGAAAATAAAAATGGAAACTGGTATCAGAAGCTAGCATTAACAGTGCAGTCCATTATGGTCATCTCGGGCAGATGGACCAAATTCACAGGTTACCTGGTTGTCTTGCCCCTTTTTTCAGTGCCCTCAGCACAAACGTTGCACCAGTTCAGGTTCTTGACACCTGCCAATGTGCATCTTTTTACAGGGGTTGTTACTGCAGTTCTAACTAGAATTTTTGTTCAGGAGCTTCAGCGGGCCCATGAGGCTGTTGCATTGCAAAAAGTTGCACCATTCTATAGGTTTTTTTCCAATTCATAATGGAGGGGCAACCTATCTTCAACTTACTGTTGACTCAAAATATAGATTCATCTTCACTCTCACTAGTTTTGGTCTTCTACCCTCGGCCATTACGGAAGGCAGATACCTTATGAGTCAAGGTTCTGCCCCCTTTGTTCATTGGGGGTTGTTGAATCTATATTACATGTTATTTTTGATCTTATTATTTTAATGTACGAGAACACTGTCTTGCAGCTCTGTCAGTATCCGCCCCACCCTGTTCTCAGAGTAATTTGTATATCAACTGGCTTTCAGATCATGATATTTCAACTTCTTTGATGGTTGCTAAGTTCTGTTACACCACATTTAAAATGAGGAAGCTCTCAAGTCTTGTGGCCTCTAATTTATTCAGCTATTTTTATTAGATGGTGAATATTTTGTGCCTACGGGTTTACTATGTCTTGGTTTGATGATTATGTACGTATATTCTTATTTATTATTTTTTACTGAGCTGTGTTTTGGAGATGACCTTCTGGCTAGTCCAATAAATTTACTACCTCCCTCCCTCTACTTGACCTTTTGAGACTTAGGGGGTTACATTTGTGTATTATATGGGCATTAATGGACCAGAATTGAGGATGTCCCAGACAGAGTGGCAATGACATAATGTAATAAACAAAGAAAACCCTTTATGCCTCATCATTTCCTCTAGTTTTTCAATAGCACAGATGGTTTTGCATCCACTTAAACATTTATGCTGATGTTTTTAGTTTATTCCCTATTTTAGATTGCCTCAGAACTTGCCTGTATGTGTTTAATAAGTCTGTATTTTTAATCCCCCTCAATATCTGCAAAGCTGTCGGTACAAATCTCTGAACTGGGGATCCATCCAACTATTACAGGGGCCAGTATCTGGAAGGTGCACTTTGAGAAAGCTGAATTTGGCCTTTGGGAGTCACAGAACCTAGAGGGAACTCTGCCTCTGTAGTAGGTCATTGGGTAAAAACAGACGTAACGCTGGCCCTCTGTGGCCTGCTTTGGCCTGGGACACACCAGCACATCACATGCAGCCAGATGTTGGCCTGGGACTGCCCTGGGGCAGATAGATGACTAGTTCGGACTGAGTCCTTGGAAAACTCTGAGGTCACAGTACAGGTTAAGGGTTACCCACGTGAGCCACAGCAGGTCAGCACGTCTGTTCTGCCCCACCTTATCTGCCATAGGTCGAGGGCTGCCATGCCTTTCTGTCATTGGCTGCCATAGCTCTCCGTCATGATGGTGGTGGGGTGCGAGGAGCAGGGTGGGGGTGGGGCCACCCGCCCACGTGTTTGTTGAGCTCCCCGCCCTACCAGGGCAGCTCTCCAGCTGTGGGCCTGATTATTCGGTGCCTCAGCCCAGGGAGGGGTGTCTGCAGTTTCCTACCTCAGGCCGGGGAGCTGCTGCACTGGTTGCATGTCTGTTTTTACCCAGTGGCACAGAGAAGACTCAGGCTGAACCCTCCCCCTTGTATCCATGACATAGGGGAAATGGTAATAGCCTGGGCTACTTTTATGTTGTGTGTACAAGGATGGATAGTGATGTTTTCCCAGCTTGGGTTTTGTATGGGCCCATAATAACCTGACAATACTAGTAGATTTGAAATGCTGCTTTGCTTGCTGAGTAGCCAACAGAATGCATGCGTCACTTTTGCTAGTATGTATATATCTCCCTTCCCTGCTTCATGTCCTTTTTATGCCAACCGTATTGGCAAGGCTCTTCTCCTTTCATGTATCAGGCTGACAGAGATGGGTTAGGGCAAAATAAAAGACTATGGAGACACAAGTGACAGCCTCCTGCAGCATCCTAGTAAACACTGGCAGGTTTAGCAGTCAACAAGCACAGCACCTGGCCCATGCCAGCCTGTTCCCATCTCCCTCACAAGCACAAGTAAATGAGTCAAGTTAACTTGATCCTGCCCCCTCCCCCACTTGCCTCAGGAGCCAGTGTGGATGCAATTGCATGGGCTGTCTGTGTCTAATCCCAGCCTCCCTGGGCCCTAATCACCGCTACTACTATTACTGCTTATCCCTCTATAGCCCTACTAGGCATACGCTGTGTTTTTACAGTCACCGATTTTATCAGACAGGTCCCTGTACCTGCCCAGTGGGCTTACAGTCTAAGATGGACAAGGGGAATGACAGACAGACACACACATTCACATTTTACAGATGTAAAAAAACCAGAGACCGAGAGGTTGTGACTTACCCAAGGCCACTCAGTGAGTCCATTGGCTAGGGTACGTTTCAAATACTGGTCTCCCGGGCCCTTATCCACTACCCCACACTGGCTCTCAAGTGCTGTCACCAGCACCCAGGAATCACAGCCGTTGAGTATGCTCTAGTGCTGAGGGGCTGCTGTTGGGAAACGTTTGTTTCCATAGCCTCCATACCAACCCCTTGCTTGCTGTGAGACACTGTAAAGTATGTGTTTGCTTTCTTGCTCCAGGCCTCTTCATCCTTAGCCACATTGATTTCCCCAGTCCTACTCACAACAGCTGTCCCTGCAAAGAGTTACAGCAGGTGTCTGGTCCCGATCTACACTGTGAGGAGGCAATGCACAGAGCTCCACTCTGTTCTATGTGGGGTGGCTGGGTAGTAGTTGATGGGTTGCCAATTTGCAAGAACACAACCCACCCCAGCTCCGTAATTTCTCTTAGTTTTGAAATTTTGATCTGGCAACCACAGTCTTTGGGGTGACCTATGGGATAGTGGTAGTGAGTGAAAAGACATAAAAAAAGTGGCACAGCAGTGCAGGATCCTGAGAAGTGTGGTCCTTGCACAAAATGGTCATCGGCCCCCTCTTAACATAGGAATGTTTGACAGATACACACTGACTTGCCAATTACAAACAAGAAAATGCTATCAGCTAAGCGTGACATTGGGTGAAAACAGACATGACGCTAACCACCCTTGGTGGTTATTTATGCATGTTGCAGGGCTGCATAGGGCACCAATACAGCCCTGCAACATGCATAAATAACCACCAAGGGTGGTTAAAGGGTGGTTAGCGTCATGTCTGTTTTCACCCATTGACTTCTGGTGCCAGAGTTCTTGGCGCTGCAGGCCTGTATGTTTATGAATATGGTATTTCTAGTGTATTCTCTTAGATTGTAAGCCACAGGCAGGGACCGCGTCTAATTCTATGTTCTGTACAGCACCAGGTCATGCGACTGGCGCTTTATAAATGTCTAATAATAATTCATGGGTCCTGTGTCTTGGTGAAGTCCCCACCTTACAGGCTCTGTGAGGCCTTATATTATGCCAGTGCTTCTCGTATGTTGCCAACTCAAGGTTATTTATGGACTGTTGCTGGGAAGTGGGGGGAGGAGGCTCAACAAATGAGGCCAGGTGAGGTCGCGCAGTCTAAGGGTCATTTGTGCCTTTTATGTAGAAGTCAGAGACACAAGGCTGTCCATGCTGAGACTCCATTAAAGTCAATGGATACAAGCCAGGAATTAATTTGGTTCATGGTGTTTGTTTAAGTTTACAATGGGAATGGATACTCTCTTTTTATAAAGTATTTTTGTGTGAACGGTCGCTTCCATATTGACACACAGATTATTTGCCTGTGCTTATTTGAACAGTGACACGGTGGGGAGGGGACACCATAAATGTCAAGTGCATTTCGACTTCTGTGCTAGATGGATTATGATCTTGTTATACCAGAAGAACACCCACTTGGTTTTATTGCTGCCAATGTCACTGATAAAGTGAGATAGGATTATATAATGCTGTACCACATGCAGAATTCTTTCAGGGATGGTAACACAACAGCCTTAATGCACTGTTTGGGGGGATTTCAAGAATTACAAAGGATTGTGTGTTGAATTTTGGCAATAATAGCAGGGGTGTTTATTGTTTTCTTCTGTGAAGTCAAGCAGTTGAATTTTATAATCTGGTTTATAAAAATGTTTAATGTAAGATATAATGTGTCAATAGACGGAGGTTCTACTCACACTTGTACCATTCGTGTTGACTTTGGGCAAATTAATCTCTCTGTTCCTCATTTTTCCATTTTGTAAAATGAGATATTAACAACTGCCTACTTTATCAGAATGTCGAGAGACTTTATTAGTCATTGCAGTGTTTCTTGGGCTCTTCATATGGCTATAGAAATTAATTGTGAAACTGTCCTTTTTCAGTTCTTGTGTTTCATGAACCTAAAAAGGTGTGCTCTGCTTATAAAGAGGCACAGTGCTTTCCTCAGTTTTCTTTCTCAGAGCCTTCCTTACATAAGAGATTTTATGGGGCAGCATATGAAACCCCTCTTTTGTCATGAACCCTTTTACCTCCAGGTCACTGGTTTGAGTCAAGTCATGACTGACTGCTTGTTTGGTGGCTTATCCAAAATGCATCTGGAAACAAGGCTGCACCCAGTAATGTCTCAGAGTCCAGTAGCTGCCTTCCAGTAAAGATAAAAAGACAACATCCCTGCTCAAAATAGTTTTCAATCTATTTCAGACATGCTCACAGTGAAGCAGATAACAGAAAACAGTAGAGGAGATTAGAATTACAAAATCCCTTGCTTATTCTGTTGAATCTTCTGAGCAAAAGTTCTGTTTGGCATGTATGTGGACACGGGATTTTACATACCTGTTTGAGAGGGCTGCCCTCACTGTACATCAGGGGAGAGAGTAATATAGCAGCCACTGCCAACAGAGAGAAAGTGTGTAATATGTTAAAATAGGATGCTTTTAGACAAGTATCTCCCCATCCACCCACTATCCACCCACTATAAGTGTTGCAGGGGTGCAATGGTGCCCTATGAGTGCCCTGCAACATGTGTGACCCATTTCACACGAGAGGCCCCTCCCATGCCCACATGTGGGAGTGTGTGAGGGGCACCCATGTAACCGCCATGGTGGGTGGGTGTGCATACTCGCGCACTCCTGCATTCCACTTATCCCCACCCACCTCCACCCATCGTCCACGCACGGAGCCATTGGCCAAAATGACAATGGCTCAGTGCATGGAGATTGGTGGAGATGGGTATGAGTCCGTGTAACGGCTGCCCACGCAGCGCACACCCACCACATAAGAACATAAGAAGTACCATACTGGGTCAGACCAATGGTCCATCTAGCCCTGCCCAGCATCCTGTCTCCGACAGTGGCCAATCACGGTGGCTTGGGAGAAGCACCCAACAGGTCACAATGGGGGATCCATTCCCTGTTGTTTCCCCCCAGCTCCCATCATGTTCCCTGATCCTGTCTGGCTAATAGCTGCTAATGGACCTATCTTCCAGAAAATTGTCCAAACCTCT
>QEPC01000068.1:4273671-4306658 GCA_003113815.1 Sphenodon punctatus
CCCCCCCCCCCCCCCCCCCACGGTCTATCTGAAAAGGGCCTATAATGCGTGGGCACGTGCTTGTCTAAAAGCACCCATAGTGTCTGGGAGAGTGATCCCACCCCTTCAGCTCAGCACACACACTGGAGGCTTGGAGAATGTGCTGATGGAGAAGAGGGAACAGTTTTCAATGTCACTTCCATTAACCATGGTTCCTCTTGTTTTTGACCAAGGATTTTCTACCCTTCTGTATGAGTATGAGATGATGCATCATTTTGCAAAGAAGCAGTGTGGCCTTGGTGGGTGGGGAGGGGAGTTGAGATAAAAAGGACAGAGTGGCTGATGTCATTTTTAGATGAGACCACAAACTTGCACATGGGGGTAGGGGGGTGTTAGATGTTCACCTCGACTACTGGAAGTCAGCCAGGTGCCATTGGAAACAGCGGCAGTGAACATATAACCTCCCCACCCCATCCCCCACCCCAGTCTCCCTGTGCAACTCAGAAGTCTGGGAGAAATGCGGTCTGGTCTAAAAATGCCCTGAGTGCATGGTCATGGGGTGGAATTCTGGGATGTGGTGCATCACCCTTGACTTGGGATCCTGGTTAGTCTCTAGCTTAGCTAGATAGAATAAGTAACAGGCTTGTGGGAGTATTGGACTTTGCACATTGTACTGGAACAGATATTTTAAAAGTAAATATGGTGTCGGGGTACCATTATTAACTAGGGATGGGCAATCGGATCAAATTACAGATTCAGTTCTGTTGCAGATTCTGATCTGTAATTTGTGAATCAATTGCAAATTCAGATCCCATTTATTATTATTATTTATTTATTATTTTATTACATTTATATGCCGCTCCCTCATGCCGATGTTCTATAGCTGTGGCCTAGCCACCCCATTGTAGCCCCATTTAAGTTAAAATTTCCCACTGAAGTCAGAGAGGAACCGATCTGTACTCCCATCCGTAGTCCCTCCTGGGGCAGTGGGTCCAACCTCCCCCATGAACTCTGGAATGGTACTTACTGGCCTCAGAGGGGTTGATTGAAGCTCTTCTGACCCGCTGCTGCTGTGGGAGGCCTCCCGGCAGGTTCTCTTGCTGCAGCATGATGCCATGGGCATCAGGGCTGTTTTGCACATGTGCAAAAATGGCCACCATCCTTAACTAAAATGGTGGTGGCCAAAATGATATTGCCACCATTTTAATTAAGGGCCACAGCCTTTTTGCACATGCGCGGAACGTCCCCAGTGGTCATTTTGAACATGTGTGCTGTGGAGCAGGGAGATCGGTAGTGCACTGTGGTGAAGGAGCCTGCCGGGAGGCCCCCCTTCTCCTACACAGCAGCGGCAGGCTGGTGGAGCTTCAATCAAGCCCTCCGAGGGTGGTAAGCAACACTCCAGGGCCCTGGAGGGTGGGGGAAAACCCGGCTCCATAACAGGAGATCCATAAATGGCAGGCCCCTGTTATGATCTGCTTCAGATTAATCTGTAACGGCCCATTATGGCCAGTTATCCTCATTTGTGAGAACCCAAAATCTCATGCAAGATTTTGGATTCTCAGATACTCCAACAGGCACTCTTCCCAAGCTCTAAATCAGCATTAAGAAAGATGCGGGGGGTGGGGAGAGGGGAAGCAACCTGCTCTTGCTCAGGGCTGTTTTCACTTAATAAGTATGGAAGATAACACTTGAAGGCTGTTACGGGCAAAGTTATGCTGCCTTGGTCAGGAGAGTTAGAGTAGCCTTGAATGAATGAAAGCAAAGCACTTAATTCCGCTCACAAGCACATTATAATTGACAGACCGGCCTGTCTGGCTATTATTCATTTGGATCAGCACCCAAATAGGAAAGCTACCTGTGACGGAGCGTCAGTGACTATGGCTCTCTGCGTGCCAAAGTTTCAGTCAGGATTTGGGAAAGCCAACAAGTTTGATATTAGGAAGGCAACCTCTCAGGACAGCTCGGATAGGAGGAAGAGTGAGTGCACTTGCAAGTAATGGCACAGAAGCATATGAAATATGTATTTTTCAGTTGCAGAGCCAGAGGTTAGGAACGCATTACCTAGTCAGGATTTATGGGATGAATTTCAGTCGGTGACATCTGCCAAGGGAGCTGAAATCCTGGGGTCTGTTCAGGCCAAGACTTGTGAATTAGATCCGTGCCTGTTCTGGTTGGTTAAGGCCTCCAGGGAGACACTGTGGCTGGTGCTGGCCGGGGTGATTAACACCTCCCTTTGGCAGGGAAGGATGCCAGACTCCTCAAAGAGGCTTTGGTTCGAGCCCCTCCTTCTCTCAATGTGGATGCCCCGGCAGGCTACCAGCCTGTCTCTAACCTTTTCTTTATTGAATGGGTAGTGGCCCAGCAGCTGCAGGTGCATTTGGATTCACTGGTTTTCTGGATCCCATACAGTCAGGCTTTCCTCTGGGTTATGGCACGGAGACGATGCTGATGGTCTTAGTCGACGACCTCCTGGTAGAGCTGGATAGGGGTCGTATGACCCTACTAATTCTACTAGATCTATCAGCAGCCTTCGATACCATTAATCATGAGCAGTTGGAGACTTGCCTGTGGGACCTGGCTGGGGTAGACAGAACTGTGTTACAATGCTTCTGTTATTACCTTACCAGCAGGTAAGGTAATAACAGCAGATCACAGTGGGTGATCCTGGGGGCACTGTACATTGTCCCTGAAAGTCCTCATGTGTGGGGTCCTGCAGGGTTCCATTCTATCCCCTCTCTTGTTTAATGTGTATATGAAGCCGCTTGGGGAGGTCGTACGGAGCATCACCACCATGCTCCGCACACTGCACCGGCTGCCTATAGTGTACATACAGAGCCAAATTCAAGGTGTTGGTTTTGGCCTATAAGGCCCTACATGGTCTTGGCCCTTCATACCTCAGGTACCACCTCACCCTCTGCGCCCCAGAACAACCCCTGTGGTCCACCGGGGGCCACCTTCTTGGAGGTCCCCCATGTAAAACAGGGGACCACAATGGAGGGGGCATTCTCGGTGGCCGTACTGCGATTGTGGAACTCCCTCCTGGAGGAAGCCCATCTGGCCCCAAGTTTGTTGGACTTCCACCAGGCCTGCAAGACTTGGCTGTTCTCCCAGGCCTTCGGAGGAGGGGAGGGTGGGTTGGGATAATTAAAATGGGGGGGGTAGTGGGGTTTTTTAGATGGGTTTTAAAATGTTTTTATTTGTTCTGTTTTATTGTTATCTTATTTATTGTTTTTATGTTATACGCTGCCCCAAGATGCCATGTATTTGTCCTTTTCCTCAGACCCAGGCCCTGCCATCTCCTTCTTTTCCTGGTGTTTGACCGCTGTAGGGGATTGGATGAGGTTGAACCTACTGAGGCTCAATCCCAATAAGACACAGGCGATGTTGGTGGGTGGAACCAGGGATCTGGGGGAGGGGAACTCTCCTGTTATTGGGGGGTATTCGCCCTCCATTAGCTCTAATTGTGTGGAGCCTGGGGGTGCTCCTTGACTCACAGCTACGCCTGGATTCCCAGGTATTGACTGTGACCAGGAGTGCCTTCCACTAATTACATTTCGTGAGGAGGCTCTGTCCATATGTCTCAGACTCGGACCTTGCCACCATCATCCATGCATTAGTCACCTCACGGCTAGACTATTGCAATGTGCTCTACGTGGGGCTGCCCTTGGTAAGTACATTTTTTATTTACGGCATTAGCTTTCACCATAGCCAAAACACATATACAAGATCAAAATCAAATTCCAACACATACAACATATATTAAATAGCAACGCTTATTGATTTAAAACATAAAGGAGAAAAATGAAAAACACACCAATGAGTAGCAAAGTAATCAAACCCAATCCTCCTTCCACGGGAAATAATTACCAAATATAAAAACTACAGATATGCCGAGCCATCCCTTAGGCAATAACCTGAGGTATATCTTCACTGTATACCCGGTCCCCAATAGTTGGCCGGGCATTAATACACAAGAAGTAACTGAGATCTCTAGGGAAACAGCTATTCCAGCTCTACTTCCTTGCAGGGATATCAATTTTTAAAACTACCAGCAAATATCAACCAGCACTAACGTGCACTCTATGGAGATGCCATGGTCTAATGCTGGCATATCTACCACGCCTCTCTCTAACCCTTCCTACGTACTTGCTTTAAACAGAAGCCTAGCTCTTCTACAGGGCGTTTGCCTTGGCAAAGCTTGACCCCTGGGATATCCCCACTCTAGAGGAGCTGAAGCTATCTCGTCCATTTTCCTGGCCCCATAGGCCACGACTGCTCTAGAGCGGCTAGAGTCCTCCCCGTTTAATAACTGTATCCTCAACTCATCCCCCGCATAACTGGGTAGGGCCATTATATACTTTTCCAGAAGTTCCCTTCTCAAGTAATTATAACTGGGGCAGTGTAGCAAAATATGCACCATAGAGTCAGGGACCGCCCCGTCACATTTCCGGCACAGCCTAATTTTTTTTTGAATTTTAAGATATCTCCCCTCCACCATTGCCGATGGAAAGAGATTGCATCTTAAGAGCGTCAATGCTCTCCGTTGGCGGGCATAAGGCCAAGCGATGTATTCTGGACAAATCCCATTTGGGCTAAGTCGGTGATACTCCAGAGCAATCCCCTGGCCGTGTAGAGCCGCTGCTTCCAGTTGGATCTCTTGATCTATAAGCCTCCGCTTAATTTCAGCTGCTGCTTGGCTATACTCTAGAGACCTTAAACTATCTTTTGCCAGGCCCAACTTAGCATATGCCTTTTCAATAGGCTGTGACCACAGGGCCAGGGATTTTTCTTCCAGTATGAAGGCTAAAAGAGAATGGGGCATAGGGGGGAGTATAGCTACTCTAAGCCAAAATTTAAATAGTGCTAACGTCGCCTGCAACCTTATTTTTCTCATAGCTGTTTCAACCCTCAAGATCACTTGTGGGGCACACCTAGGCAGCCCCAAGATAGTGCGTAGGAAGCTGTTCTGAGGAGGTTCAAGTCTATCCAGCAACTCACTGCCCCACACCGGTAAAGCATAGAGCAGCTGCGAGATTACTTTGGCCTTAAAGAGACGGAGGGCCGGGCCAATCAGTTTCCCTCCCCAGGTGAAACAAAATTTCACCAAAACCTTAGTTGCACTTTGAGCTTGATGCATGGCAGCCTTATAGTGATGCATCCAACTCCCTGCTGCATCAAAAATGATCCCTAGATACTTAAATACACGGACCTGTTTGATAACTATATCATTGATAAGCCATCGATGCTGTGTTTTAGCCCTGCCTGCCACTAAGACCTTAGTCTTTTCATAATTGATGGTTAGATTTTCCTGACTGCAGTACTGGGCGAGCCTCTGCATGCCCCGTCTCAGGCCCACCTGAGACATAAATAACAATACAGTGTCATCTGTGTAAAGTAGCAGGACCAACCTCTTTATGCCCAATTTCGGGGCATGGAAATCAGCCCTATCCATAAATGGTACTAGGTCATTTAGGTAGAAATTAAATAGGGCTGACACAAGAAGACAGCCCTGGCGAACTCCCCTTTCCACCCCTATGACCTTGGTTAATGGGCGACCCATACCAGGTCTAACCTGGAGAGTGTTGTTGTTATGTAGCTTTATTATTTAAAAAAAGCAATCGCCCATCGATCGAGGTCCTTCCAAGTTTAGTCCAAAGGCGCTCTCTATCAATAGAGTCGAAGGCGGCCCGTAAGTCCACAAAGCAACAAAATAGAGAGGAGGACTTTCTATGGGCCCCAGCATATTTAGCAAACAACAATTTAAGAATGAATGCTTGGTCTATTGTCGACTGGCTGGCTCTAAAGCCTGCCTGCTTGGGGTGGATAACTCCATTTCCGTCAAGCCATGTCCTAAGCTTGCCTAAGAGAAACTTGGCATATAATTTCCCAATGATGGATAACAAGCTAATTGGTCTATAATTAGCCGGGTCCAGAGGGTCCCCCTTTTTAAAAATGGGGACCACAATACTTTGAAGCCAATGTCTCGGGATCTTACCCGAGGAAGGCTGCCCTTGGTGACAGTCTGGATGTGAATCCCTTCACTTAACAAGGCTATTTTTATAAGGTGCGAGTTTGCTTAATTTGCTCAATTTCACCATCAAAGTGGTGGCGGCGAAGTCGTGCTCAATATGAGCGATTTTATCTGCAAAGTATTCAAAATATGTCACAGTGGACCTTAGACAAGTCTGGTTCCAAGAAGAGACAGGGTGGACCAACCAGCCCTCTCACCACTTGGAACAGCTCTGCCAGACATGACTGAGCAGATACTATGAGAGAAGCAAAAAAACCTTTTCTTTGCTTCCCTCACAGCCATGGTATAGGCCCTCAAAAATGCTCTATACCACAATCGATCGTCTTGGGAGTGAGTTCAGCACCACTGTCGTTCCAACCGCCTCCCTTTGCACTTCAGCTGCCTCAGGTCCTCCGTAAACCATGGGGACCTGTGGTGATGGGATACTGGGAGCAGACACTGACCACATCTTAGATACGTATTTATCATTTTTAGCTTCAAAAAAGCAAAAAGGAAATAAAATGTTCCAGCAAGTTATTTTAAAAGTAAATACTTTTAAGATCAGTTTTAGATAAAAATAGATACAAATAGTCTTTGTATCCTAAACTTTTGCAGCCCCCACAATATAAAATAGTCTAGAATAGATTCTAGTGATAAAAATTATAATTCAAGACTGACACATTTATAATGTATAAACCTGGGAAATTCCCCTAACTCTCAGCAAACATGGATCCTATGCCAAGTTTTCTTTTAAGTTCTCTAAAGTTATTGAACATCAGAATCTATATATATAATGCACAGGAATTGAGGATTCTTTTAAAGTGACTTGTAAGTCCTTTAATGGAGCTCATTGTCTTTATTTATGTCCAGAACTGAGTTTGCAGAAAGGGGTGTCATGTCTATGGGAAACACATGAGCACACAATGAAGGGCACTTAGTCCCTGTTCCCAAACCGCAGCTCGCAAGAGTACTCTCAAAGTAAGCATGGCCAATGTAATTAGCCAAAATGAGGTGTAGCTAACAGTGAATTGTGTATTAAAATCATGATTATATATGTCCATGCTCCTCTGGAGCATGTAGCACAGAATGCAACGTGGAAGAGGAGAAGCCTCTTCGGCTAAGGCTGCTTGTCCATGTTACCTGACCCAGCAAACTCCTGGCGCAGAAGCTCACAGCTGGGAATCTTTCACTTATCTCTGGGTGTGGAGATAGAAACATCAACAGCTGGGTCCTGTGGTATTTTCTCGTATGAATGGCAGGGTTGGATTTTGAGCCCTGTCATTCATAAGAAAAAATGCCACAGGATTCGGCTGATGAAGGTTTTACCCCCGCATCCACATTCAGAGATAAGCGGAAGATTCCCAGCCATGAGATTTTGTGCGAGGAGTTTGCTGGGCCAGGTAACGTGGACAGGCAGCCTTAGCCAAAGAGGTTTCCTCTTCCACATTGCATTCCATGCTACCTCTGGATCACTGTGTGCAGGGATAACACACAGGCATTCTTCCATGCCCTTTGCATCTTGTGTGTGAAATATCACAGAGATATAGTAAGGGAGCCACCAAAATGCAGAAAAGTCAACACTTGTTTGACTATGTTGCAACGGTGGAAAACAAGCACGAATTAAGACCTACATGGTGAGTTTGTGGGGTGTGTGTGTGTGTTGCTTGTTGAGTAGCTACTGAAAACATTTTGTGAATCATCCTGCTTCAGAAAACCTTTGTGTGAACTGTGCACTGAGATGAAGGCTTTCTTAAAGACTTGGTCCATTTCCCCTTGGAGTCTGTGGGTGGGACTCCAATTCTATCATTGAGCCGTTTAATAAACCCAATGCCAGCTTCACTTAATAAACCAACTCCATTTAATAAGCCTAAATCCATTTAATAAACGACCCTCCAATTCTATCATTTCCGGCTTGGTCCATTTCCCCTTGGAGTCTGTGAGTGGGACTTTTAAGGTAGTAATAAGATGAAAAACTACAGAAATGAGAGAGGGCATAGAGAAACGGAAACGTTGCATTTTGATTTGTTGAAATAGCATCCAAGTGATGGAGAGTTAAGGCAAAATCCTGGTAGTACTGAAGACAATCGAGTTTTATTATTGACTTTAATGAGATCATGGTTTGGCTGCTAGAGTAGAGAGAGCTTCTCTGAAAAAGAAAAAAGTACCTCTAGAGGACTGGAGTGAGTAAACAAGAATGTGTGAATACTTTTGTTTCAAACAGGGCTGTGCACAAGATCAAGAACTCTATTTGTATCTGTATTTGTATTTTTGTTTTTAGTATTTGCATTTATTTGTATCCTACAACTTTGTCTCCTATAGGGGGAGGTGTCCGTGGGGTGCCGATTGATGCCGGGGAGGGCCCATTGTTTTGTTTCCCTGAGGGATTGGGTCTGAACAAGCAGGTACATACAGTTGATCTTAACCCCCCTTTGGGGGCTAACGCTGCGTGAAGTTCCTCCTCCCCAGTTTTGCCTTCCCACCATAGGGTAAGGCCGAGTGCGGATAGCAGGTCCAGGTCCGTTAATTCCATCCTGCAATCTCCGTCACAGGCTATTAGCATTCACTCTACACCGGAGCCCTCCCCCACTTTGGTTTAATTAGTTCCGGGGAGCATGATTGCACCTGAATTATTGCCTGGCCCGGTGGATAAGCTATGACACTGTTCTCACGACCCTTTGGAGTATTCAGTTGCAAGCTGGAATATTGCTGGCTGGAAGGCCCACCAGATGGACAGGGATTTTTGATGGTTTTGTTGAGGGATTTGATGTTATACTCTAGGAAACCTGGTGTTTGGATGATTTCACCTGTGACGGTTTTGAAGTTTTCTGTGTGAAGGGCAGGTCAAGTGGGGGTTTGGCATTATTAGTTCCAGCAGCCTGAAATATGAAAGTGGAATTTGTTTCGTCATATAAATCTAATTTCACTATTTACCATTGCGTATTTCCTTCGGGCATGCGATTGTTGATTGGAAATGTTTATTTTCCTCTGCTTGCCTCCCCTTACTATTCCCAGGATTTATGGGAGGTAGTTATTGAATTTTCTCTAGCGGCCATGAGGTCTTTTCCATTGTCCCCACTTATAATTGGCGGAGACTTTAACACCAGAACAGTTAACCCTGCTGAACAATCTGTTGTCCCCCAGCTTGACGATTCAGTATCCCAGTTTTGCATTGAATCCAGATGTTCGCGAAATCGGGTGGTTGGCTCTGGGGCTAAACTGATGTCCGATTTATGTGACAGACTGGAGTTGGTGATCTTAAACGGACGATCTAGGGGGGATACTGAGGGGAACTTCACTTTCCATTCTTGGCAAGGATCAAGTGTTGTTGATTATTTTATATTCTCCATAAACCTTTTGCAACATATTTCCAAACTTTAGATTATCCAAATAATTGAGTCAGATCATTTTCCTTTGGTAGTTTCAGTCTTAGTCCCCGATTCAGGGAGCTCTCCTCGGAAGGACAATCTGGCCAGGTATCAGACAGCTAGCTCTGGAACTTATTTTGCATGTGTAAAATGGTCTGAAGAGTTAAAATCAATCAATCATTTATTAAAGTGTGACCAACAGTCATTGCTTACACATACAACAAAATAAAACAAGCAAACATAATACACAGTCAACAAATGGGTACTAAGGTGCTAATGCTAAATCAAAAATAAGGTATACGGAAACAGTTTAAATACAGTAAAGAAAAGGGGACGGCCAATTCCTGGAATAACCATTTAACTTACCCCCAAGTACCCTGGGGATCAAAGATATCCCTCCCAGCTGGATACGGTGTATAACTACCCTCATATATAACTAACCGAGAGTAACTCTAAATCTAAAATCAATATCATTACTCCAAAGAGATTAAAATAAATATTCACAGTAAAAGGAGGGGCCCACCAATTCCTCAATCACCCACAGAACTTAGCAAAATAGACCTACAGATAGGATCGGCAGCCATAAGTTCCTCGAAAATAGACGCCCCTCTAGGAGGGAATTCCCAACCGGTTAAAGCTACTTGCTTAACTAGGCGCGGGCTTGGGACAATAGGACATCAAGAATTATTTAAAGGTATAGGCCCGGAGCCTGCTGGGCAATCATCAGTGACCAGGCCTCTCGCAGGACTAAGGGGTCGAATCTCTGCTACTCCCTGTGGGCCAGTCTTCTCTAGAGGCAGACCTAAATTATCCCTAGGGATATCCCTAGATGAAGAAGGAGCAGGAGTTAATGATTGGGCACTATGAGAGGAAATTAAGGAGGAGCCCCCAGACAGAACGGGCTTGGGAGGGGCATCGAGGTCCCCTACCACAGCCAACTCCTTAGGGCTATGCTCAGCCACAGAGTTGGCTAAGTTTGGTACCCTCCCCCCCAATTCCTGAACAAGACCATGATTACTACCAGAGAATGGCTGGGTGACCAACGAGGGTTTTGGTAACAGTGAATGAACCCCGGGTTTAACATACAAGGTGGCCAGATATACCCCCCATGAGGAAAAAAGACCAGAATAAAACAAAAGTCTTTCCGTTATCGCCGGTGAGTGAAAATAAATAACCAGCCGTCTGATGTTACCTTGTACTGGAAGGTAGTAAAAACGGACAATTTGCGAGGGGAAAAGGACCCAACCCACTATGTCTGCAATATGTTGAACTATTCGCAGTTTAGACTCCCAGGGAGGGAGTAAACCGGATTGAAGAGGGTAAACTGTAAAAACCAACGCCTCTGTCACTAAATCGAGCTTCCAGTAGAAACTGATGGCAGATCCGCCGAGCTCAACTGACCCAGACCCTGCAAAGGAGCGGTTTGAGTAGCTTGGTCCAGTAGATGACTTGATCCATTATGTGGCTTAGTCTGATGGATAGCATGATCCATTGTAGGCAGGCTGAGCCCTCCCATAGCCCTACTAGGACCCCCAATCTGAAGTTCTAGCCCATCTAATTGCTGGCAAATAGCCTGACATTTGCCATCTAATATTTTACTATGTGACATAATTGACAAGAATAATTCTTCCACCTGCTGGAAATAGGAAGAAACTTGGGCCTCCTGCTGTTTAATCAGGGCAAAATCCAATTTAACCGGGGGGCTAGATGGCTGAGTTAAGGAAGTGCCCTTATTTACAATGGCATTAGCTGACAACCCCAAAGCCCCCTGCACCCCACTGGCCTCCCTTTGGGGGGGGGGGGAAACAGCGACCATGTGTCTGATGCTCGGGAATCCGAGCTTCTCTGGCCACAGATGAATGGCCCCTCTAAAACAGGTTGCCATAAACCTTGAGAGTCTAAGGAATCAGGAGAGGTCTGCAGTGAATAACTCGTTCCTTCCAGGCCTAGTAGCTGCGAGTGTAAGGAGAACCGGGGAGGGTTTCGGACCTTAGCACCCAATTCCCGCCACTTCTCCCCCAGTTCCCTAAAAGCCACAGCACTGGCCAGCAATGAATTGGACGGAATCTGCAGGGGACGAGTAGGGAAACTGTCTTTTGTGGTTATACAATTGACCTCACAGTCCTTTGGAGCATCGAACACAGCAGAGGGGTCACACATGACAGGGGAAGGTGATGGGTCCCGCTCTACCCTGGGCGAGCAATTTGCTGGTGACTGAGAAACAATCCTCCGTTGAAAGCAGTCCTCCAACTGCATCTGCCCCACGCATGCACGTGTGGTTGCCCCCAATTTCTTTCCCGTTTTACCCTTCTTAGTCATGGTAAATTGCCCAAATAATCAATCCTACTGTCAATATACTTCTAGCAGGAGGTGTCCAAAACCCTCAGGGGTCCGTCGTAGTGCTCAGCCTCCTCAGCCCTATGTCTAAGCCCACGCACAAGGGCGCACCCTTAGGCGCGATGCTCTAGGCGCGCGCCTACGGCGCTGCCGTACGCACAGCGGCACTTTTGAAGAGTGCTGTAGCTCTCTGGGTCATGCCCCTGGCTCAGATGTAATGTCTGTCAGTTGAGCTCGATGCACCCCGGGGCAATAGAAAGAAAAAACAAAGGGGCCAACAGGAGGGGTGAGGTGGAAATCCCTCTTCCAGGAGCAGGAAACCCCTCCAACCTTCGCGCTGAGCATGGCGGCGCTTTTGAAGAGTGCTGTAGCTCTCTGGGTCACGCCCCTGGCTCAGATGTAATGTCTGTCAGCTGGGCTCGATGCACCCCAGGGCAATAGGAAGAAAAACCAAAGGGGCCAACAGGAGGGGTGAGGTGGAAATCCCTCTTCCAGGAGCAGGAAACCTCTCCAACCAAGTTAAAATTTGCTTTTTCCAATTTTATGCTTCAAGAAGATGTTGCGCATTGTTGCCAGGAAATTAAGTCTCAAGGGAAGGATATTTTAATCCATTATGATAACCTACTGGCTATGTTATTCCCTCTTATGGCAAATCAGAGATCAGGAAACTCTTAGGAGGCACAATTTGCTTGGTTTAATGGAGAGTGTTATGCTCTGAGAACTAGTCTCTGGAAAATTGTTAGGTCCTTGAGGTCTAAACCCTCATGGGCTATTAGAGAACAACTGCAGTGTAACAAGTCTCAGTACCGAACATTGTTGGCTGAGAAGAAACGTGAGTTCCAACGGAAGAAATGGGTCCTATTATTTAACGCAGACAACTCTAGAGACTCCTGGAAATTTTGGGAGCTCATCCGTAAGGCTAATGTTGGGGGTAAACCCCCGGGGCTTTCTCTTGTCCCCCCAGAAGTTTGGGAGAATTATTATGAGGATTTTTTCTCCAATCACTTTTCTATCGGACATAGTATGTATTGAGATCCCCTCGAAAGATCACTTTCAAGCCTGGCAACCTATATCCCTAGAGGATATATTGGACCTCATTTCTCAGCTTATTTTATTTATTTTTATTTTATTTCATTATATTTATATGCTGCCCCCTCATGTCTACGGCATCTTGGGGTGGCTTCCAGCATAATATAAAACAATTTTTAAACATAAAAAATCTACAGTATCTTAATTAAAACACATTTAAAACACCCCCCACAAAAATTAACACCCCTCCACCCTCCCCTCCGAAGGCCTGGGGTATCAGACAGCTAGTTCTGCAACTTAAAGCTGAGAAGGCTCCTAGGGATGATTTTATTACTTCTGAGCTTCTGAAGTTTGCTCCTAAATGGTGGACAACAATACTTGCCCCTCTTTTCACAGCCATTAAAGAGACAGGAGAGATCCCTAGTTCTTGGCTGAATAGTATAGTAATACCTATATACCTTCACCAGCAAAAACAGTAGCCGCGGGTCTAACGAAGATGTACTTAATTTAGCCCATAACCGTTCCCTACACGCAGAGTCGAAGGACATACCTAAATCAACAAAGCAAAGGTAAAGATTATTATTGAGTATGGCAGTAAGAACAAACACATGATGTAAAGTTGACTTGCCTTTTTGGAACCCCGCCTGCTCGGGCTCCATTATGTTGTTAGACTCTAGCCAAAGTTGTAATTTATTTAATAAAAATCTTGCATACAGGCCCTTTTTAGCTTGCATATTTGAAACACAAACACCAGGTCTGTGTATTCAGGTTTTGAGGGAACCCAAAACTTCCCAAAAAACATAATATCTGAAATCTTGAACTGGACTCCTGAAACTGCAGCACATATCCAGCTTAGAGCTCGACGGCTCTCTGATTTTCAGCTCAGCCGCCTGCTTGGGGAGCCTTTAGCGAGCCCTTCCAACTGCAGTGGCTACCGCTGTCTCAAGACTACAGTCTTCACTGCAGCCAGGCCCAGCCCAGCAGAGCCCAGCCCAGCCAGGGAGAAATGGTGAGTTCTTGGCAGTCTCATTCCCCACTCCCCAAACCAGCAGCACCTCCCATAAACCAGTGATCCCCCCAGAACTAGCCTCATACCCCATTTTCACCTAGGGATTCCACTTTCTACACGCCAATAACTCTCCTATGAGCCAGAAACCACTCCTCACCCAGCCAGAACCATGCCTAATTCCCCCTCCCCAAGCCAGAAACTCCTTTCCTGAGCCATCCCCGTTCCAACTCCCTAAGCCAGCAATCTTCCCTGAGCCTAGTTCCATGCCCCATTCCTCCCCAAGCTAGTAACACCCTCTAAGAATGAATGACATAGTTAGTTACCATGTGTGAGGGTTGCAGGGACCAGGAGAGGAGGAAGGGAATGGGGACCAAGTGCACAAGCTCCAGACACACATTCCTACAGGCAACCAAGCTGAAAAAGGTTCCCTCAGGATCTTTAAGGGCTGTGTGGGCATAAGCCCGCAGCCATAGATCATCACAGGGATGCAGGGATTGTAGTGTCGAGGTAGTACCCCAAGCAGACACACGGGACCCAGGAGCCCCACCCCTGCGGGGATCACAAGTGGAGATCAAGGGGTGCAACCCCGAAGGATAGGCAGGGATAGGAGAGTCACACCAGAAGGGAACCGGAAAGAAATGAGGCAGGGACAAGGGAGGTAACTCATACATACACACTACAGACGTCACACACAACACACAATCCAATACACCATGCTCACCTTGAACTTCACTCACAATGCACACGAACTCAAGGCAAGCTTTCAGCTACTCACACGACGGGGGCCAGTCTCACAGGGCAAGGCACTGATCACCGGCAACTGCTAAAGCAGCCCTTCCACTTTTATCCCCTGCTGCAGACTGTGCATGCCGGCGCAGGCGCTCAGAGCGCGGCAGCGGTGCTGCTGGGGGCATGGCCACATCCTCTGGCCGCAATGCGTCCAGCTGGGACTGGTCACTGCTGGTGGAGTTCTGTGATCCCACCCCCTGCTGGGGCGGCGTTGGAAGGGCTTCCTGGCTATCAGGAAGGCCCCTGTCAGAGTTCCCTGCCGGGAGGAAGTCAAACACCAGCTCCCCTGCTGGCAGGAATGTTGTTCCCAGTGGCTGCACTATGTCCCTCTCTGGAGTCCCCCCCCCCCCCGGCTCTCAGGGTTTCCCCCGGAATGTGAGTATGGTTGGTCCCCATGGACTCCTCTCCTTCCCCATCTCAGGCCCTGATACAGGGGCCTGACACCATGGAGTGAAGGAACTCAGTTGAACCTGGGTCCTGGACTCGGGGGGGGGGAGGGAGCTTTCTAAATGGTCAGAGCAATGCTAAGAAATTTCCAGAGGGAGTGGGACCAGCACTCTGCCCCTACCTACACCCACTCCAGAAATTCTTTAGTGTCACTCAAGCTGCTTGCAAAGGGTCCTGCCAGGAAGTAAGTTTTCAGAATGGGTGGAGCTGCAGCGTAGCCCTACCCACTCTGAAAATGTCCTTCCTAGGAGGGTTTCTGCTGCTCTGCAGGCGTGGGGTGCTGGGAGTTTTTAGCAGCAATGAGACTGGTCGGGAGCCCCCTTGGGAGGGCTGCTGCTTGTGGTGGTGCTCACCTGGGAAGTCCACTCCTGGGGCTTGCAGCAGCCTGGGCAGGGCTCTTGACTGTTCCCACCACCACCACCACCAGCAGGAGGACCAGGCTTCAGCAGCAGCAGGAGTGCCAGGCTGCAACAGCAGCAGCAGCAGCAGCAGGAGGGCCAGGCAGCAGCAGCAGCAGGAGGAGGAGGAGGAGGAGGAGGAGCAGGAGTGCCAGGCTGCAGCAGGAGGAGCAGGAGTGCCAGGCTGCAGCAGGAGCAGCAGGAGTGCCAGGCTGCAGCAGCAGCAGCAGGAGCAGCAGGAGTGCCAGGCTGCAGCAGCAGCAGCAGGAGCAGCAGGAGTGCCAGGCTGCAGCAGCAGCGGCAGCAGGAGTGCCAGGCTTGAGCAGCAGCAGCAGCAGCGGCAGCAGGAGTGCCACGCTTGAGCAGCAGCAGCAGCAGCGGCAGCAGCAGCGGCAGCAGGAGTTCCACGCTTGAGCAGCAGCAGCAGCAGCGGCAGCAGGAGTTCCACGCTGCAGCAGCAGCAGCGGCAGCAGGAGTGGCAGGCTGCAGCAGCAGCAGCGGCAGCAGGAGTTCCACGCTGCAGCAGCAGCAGCAGCAGCGGCAGCAGGAGTGGCAGGCTGCAGGAGCGTCAGGCTGCAGCAGCAGCAGTGTCAGGCTGCAGCAGCTCCTGGCTGGTCAGTTCTCCAAGTGGTGAGGGCAGTGGCTCCCGGAAGGCCCACTTGAGTAGCAGCAGGGCTCCCAGTGAGGTCCTGGACAGTGGCCACTAGTACCAACCTGTAGAGGTTTGCTGTGGAGCTCCCACAAGGGCCCTTCTAGAGTGGTGGCAGCCTGAAGTGAGGGATCTTGCCCCACCAAAGTAAGCCTCATCTCTGTCCTGGATGCCCCACCCTGCTGCCCTTGGAGGAGCATAATTGGCACATGAGCCCAGGCCTGCCACAGTCCTACTAATACTACATTCCTGTAATATGTTTCATACTGTAATCCCTCAGAGCTCTCCTCCTACTAGGGACATGATTAATCTTTAAATCATAATTAATTTGCAGTCAGCTGCAGTAACTTTATCAGATTTGTCTTGTGAGGAACCCAATTAGAAAATTTTCTATTAATACCAGATAGGCTTTGACTCCTGTCCTGTAATTTCTGGCTCCCTGCCACCACATCATCCATCCCTCGAGGCCATATACTGCCCTTTAGTTCCCTCCTGCCATTTCCCCTTGCTCTTTGTCAACCTCCCACTCTAGCTCTGGATTCACAATAGACTTCCAGTAAACACAAATATAGCACCATTTGGAAAAGATGTTATTCAGTTCACCAATCTCAACTTTCTCAGCTTGGTAGAAGAATAGTAGTGATGATGTATGAGTTGGAAATATAATATGGCTTGCTTTCAGCTCAAAGGATGAGTTTTTGTGGTGTTGTCAGTTAGAAAAATCTGGGCCACTGACAGAATACTTTCTCACCATGCTGTTTTTAGAGTTTCTGATTGGACCATATGCATTGGTGAGGTTTAGTGGGAAAGTGGCATATGCGTTTTGCTGCTTAAATGGTAGCTGCAAAAGGACTAGTAAGGAAATGTCAACTCAAGGTGTTGGTTTTGACATTTAAAGCCCTGAATGGCTTGAGCCCCATATGAGAGACCACCTTTCGTACCATGCTCTGCTGCAGTCGGCCGGGAGCACACTCTTGTGGGTAGGTACCACCAGCCAATCTTGCCATATGACAAGGGCCCACAGGGCGGTGTTCTTGGTTGCTGCCCTGGTGTTCTAGCACTCCCCTTCCCCCAGAGGTCTGTCAGAGCCTGAGCATATTCCAGAGGCAGCGTAAAACATTTCTCTTTGGCACAGTATTTAGCAAGCAGGGTGAGGGTGGGTTTTTCTTTTAATGAGTTTTTTAAAGGGAGTTTTATTGTATTTATATTGTGTGTTTTACATAAGCCGCCCTGAGCCTTAAAGGAAGGACAGAATAGAAGTCTGAATAAATAAATAAAAAATTACTACAATTAAATGTCTTACTAAACAATGGCCATTTTAAAAAGAGCACGGCTGGGGGGGCGAGTCCATGTCCGCTGAGTGGCTCAGCCATGGAGCCCCCATGCATGTGGAGTGAGTGGGGTGGGATTCAGACAGGTGGTGCTTTCTGTCAGAAGCTGACTAAACCCCCTTTGCAAGAGATTTTATTTCTATTACTTTCTATACTTTCCTGTATTCTCATTATATTTCTTCATTTATACTTTTATATGTATTCCTATCTATATATTTTGTCCTTCTTTATTATTGAGGTAGTTGTATTCTTTCTTAATGCATACGCAATATATGTATTTTACCTAGAGTATGTTTGGATCTAGATTTACCACTTTAACTTCTTCTTAATATAGCTTGTATTCAATTTTAACTTCTCCAGTAAAGCAAGATAAAGGAAACCAAGATCACTACGCGCATATTTTGGCTGCGGGAGGGAATGCTCAACCAGAATACGCGCAGGGTTCGTCTGGTCTGAAAGCCTCCCCGCGCAGCTTTGCCGGCAAATACACACAGAGATGCAGAGGAGGAAATCCTGTAGATCTCCACATGTGTTCGCCATCTGTGTTCATTGGGGAAAAGGTTTCTCTTCCCTCTAGTAATAGCAGCTCAGTAGGGAACCAAAGTTCAGATCCTGCTTCTGGGTCCCTATCTTTCCCCAGGACCACAACTTTAGTTTACACAGGGCATGTCATACAACCCACAGGTAGTTCAGGAACACAAGGGGGAATGCATCAGGGAGATCAATGGGACAACGGCCTTTATAGCCAAACACCAATCCATACCCCCTCTCCCCACCAGACTGACAGTCCAGTCCCAAACACATGTTCCACACAGCACAAAGTCCAGGACAAACTCTAGCAGGGCACGGGGTCAGGCAGCCCAGAGCTACGGTGTGGTTAGCTCAATCCCTGCCTTGGGTATGGAAGAAGGATAGGGTTTCTCTGGGTAGACAGAGAGTCAGACTTCCCTGGAGGTCCATGGGGCATTGGACCACCCCACCCCACCCCTCCCCACTGTAGTAAAGGAAAAACAGTTGATTCTAATGAAGTATAAGAACAAAGCCAATTGGTGAGAAAGGTCTGACAAAGGCAAGGTGATGACAGCAAAGGCAACCAAAGAAACACAAAGGGCAAAGTATGCAAGCTTCAAACAGTACTCGGTTCCTTTATGTGACTCACCCTAAGCTGAGTATACCCACAACCCATTATCCTTGGGCCGAGACTTCTCCCCTGTTGTGGCTGATCCTTCCTTCAACCTTGCCCAGCAGGTTGAAGGAAGACAGTGTCCTTTGGAGAGAAAGCTTTTATACCTTTTCCTAGTCTGGGGCTGGAATCTGCTTGAAATTTCCCCATCTAGATCCTTCTGGGTGTGGACAGGAGCTTTCCCGACCTTTTCTGGCAAAACTGGGCTGGCTAGGTACTTTTGCAGCCCCATTGTGAAGAGCTTGGGCATGATTGGCACCCATTGTCCTACTGTGACCTGACCCTCAAGTTATAGCTTTCCCAAGCCCACACATGGGTTTCCATCACCTAATTGTGCCCTCTGCCCCTATTCAAGAGTACAATGCCATGTGCCCTTAAATACTGAGAACATAATGACCCATTAAACAAGTCAGCCATTCAAGTATATACAGCAGCCAAACATGTAGCATGTTCATTTCCACCCCGTCTGGTGAAAGACTCAAACAGACGGATCATAGCACGATGTCCGGGGGAGGGCAGTCACAGCAAAGGGACCAGGAAGGCACAGTCCAAGGGAAAATAGTCAGCTAGGGATCCCCAGCCTGGGCCATGAGCAACCGCAGCTCATCCATGCGATTTTGGCACTCCTGCCGCTGTCTCCGGTAACCACAGGCACACATCAGGACAGACACAATGGTGATGGGAAGGGAGGAACAGATGCTTCCAAAAGGCACGGGAACCTACAAGTCTCCTGCAAAGCAATGCTCTCACTCGCCTCCCATGGTAGCAGCATTCCTACTGGTGGTCCATCCCCAGTGCGCCCCAGAACACGGAACCCCAACTCGCTCGCCCTCTGCTGGCAATCACAGCTGCACACACGATGTTTCAGGAGCAACAGACTCTGTGACAGCACATCATAATAATTATGCATGGACAAGGGATCAGCCAACAGCAGTTGTATATAATCTCTGAGCCACAGTTCATCTAAGGTCACTGTTGCACAGACATTCCAAACTGCTGTATCCACCTGACCACACGATGGAGGGCTAGGGGCCCGGGACATCTCTGACATGTAACAGCCACAGCAAGCAATGACTGTCCCGTGGGGATGGGAGGCCATAAGCTCAACGGGGTGCCTGCAACCAGATGCAGCTGTGCCCCAAGGCTGCCAGATAACAGAAGGCCAGACCACCCCTCCCAGCAGGGAATAGAGAGAACCATCTCCCCAGCAACCTTATCACAGACTGTAACCTTGGGCTCTCAGTGATATGGGAACACCTGGCTGTGTTGCTGGGGGGGAGGAGGAGGGCTGCAGCCACAGGAACCGCATCCAAAACCCCGTCCCCAGTGGAGGAGCAGAGAACAAACCCAGGGGAAACCCACATGGAAAACATGTTAGGCAATAACATGTAACCTTTTTATTCACCATACGACAATGGAATGGGCGTTGTCATGGGTGTCTGCTCCGGGTATGGCTCCATCTGGTCAACTGTCATGTTCTGGGTACGAGACAGCTCGAGCAGGTGCTGGCAGATTTCCAGCAGGAGCTGCCATTCCTGGCTCTGCTTCTGCTCCCACCAAATCTCACACGCTGTAAAGGGAGATGGGTCAGTAGAGGAACCTATTCAGCTCCTTGTGAAATGGCTCTGTGCATCTGGGACAGCTGGACAGGAGGTTGTTACCATGGACCAATTTGTTTATTGGAGTCAGCCAATAGTTCTTGGTTCTTGCCCCTGCTTCCTGTGCCAAATTAGTTTTTTCCCTTCAGCCATTTTGGGTGGGCTGGTGCACATGAATTAAAGAATACCATTCCCGTTAATACTAGAGTTTTAGAACATGTTTGTTAGCATATGTCAGCTAACAACACCTTGAAAACCTCATGTAGACAAAAATCTGGTCACACATATTGTTTCTGAGCCTTGGCAAATGTGTATTGCCTGAATATAATTTTGGTGTTTAGAATTGCTCTTTGTGTTTAATAATAATAATACATTTTATTTGTTTAGCCATTTTGGCCATAACAAAATAAAGGGTAGCAACATACACAATAAAATCAGAAAAATACATAGCTAAAACAAAACAGAACCAGATAAGACCCAAGTCATCCTCAATTACAGAAGCAAGTCATAATAAAATCGTCAGTTATTTCAAGCTAGCAGTCCCCCAACCTACTCCCCTGCTTCTCCTTAATAATATAAACACAAAATAAAAATTGAGCAATCTTTTCAATAGTTTCTTTACATGAGTCTTGCAATAGCTTCATCATTGTGGGCTCATCCAGGCACCCCACCATTTCCCTCAGCAGAGGCATTATTAATTTTTGACGTGAATCCTTATAAAATGGGCAATACAAACAAATATGAGTCAATGACTCAATCCGATTCAAAGGGCAGGAGCACAGCCGCTCAGCCAAAGGGATTCCACCATACCTCCCCTGTGTAAGAGCAGAGGGGAAATAGTTTACCCTGGCCAACAAAAGGAGCCTCCTTTTGAGTGTCGATAATCCACAGTCCAGATAGACCCTTAACTGGCCAGTTTCTCTAAGCAAATCCTTCTGTGGTCCATAGGCAGAACTAGCACTTATAACTGCCCATCTTTCTTGCCTGCCCACATCTGCCAGTCTCTGGAGAACCACAGCCCTTGCGGCTTTATAACCTAATGGGGCTATAGCCTTCCGTGAAAACCCCAATATATTCAGCTTCCCCTCCACACGCCGAACCCAATAATTCATAAACGTGTCCTTAAAAATCAATCTTGATAATGGGGCTACTGACCCAAAATATAACCTGAGCCAGTAGCTTAGAGTACCCTTCCAAATCCGTTCTTCCAACGGGATTATACCACACTCCGCGTAGAGCACCAGACTACAAACTCCAGGGGGGGCTAATAATAGAGAGCGAACAAAACCTGCCTGCACACGCTCCAGTAACTTAAATTTATCCAGAGCCCAGAGCGAAGCCCCGTAAAGCAACTGGGGGATGCATTTTAACAGAAACACTTTCAAAGCAGGGTTGACCAAATTCCCCCCCTGCGAGCAGAAAAAGGCCAACAGGGACTTCACCAATTGTTTAGCCCGAGAGCAAGCACTGAGAGTCTGGACAGACCAAGTACCTGTATGGTGATAGAGAAGGCCCAGATATTTGTACACCTTCACCTGCTCCAACTCCTTTGTATCAATAAACCATCTTTGTTTTTTAAATTTCCTGGAAAACACCATTACTTTGGTCTTGCCATAGTTTATCTCTATCAAGTTCTTCTGACAGTACTCCCCAAATGCCTCTAATGCACGCCGTAATCCCACCTGGGTACGGGACAAAAGGATGGTATCGTCCGCATAAAGCAGACAGGCCACATGGGTATTCCACACCCTCGGGGGGTGACACCTTTTGATTGAAAACACCCTAACCAGATCGTGTAAATAGAGGTTAAACAGGGTAGGCGCCAATACACACCCCTGCTTAACCCCTCTCCACGTCTGGATTTTATTGGATTGAGCCCCCTGATGGTTTAGCCTAACCCTCATGGACGTGTCCGTATACAGTTCTCTAATCAAATGTAACAGCCGCCTATCTATCCCCAGATCCTGTAATTTTTCCCATAAACGCTCCCTAGGCACTAAATCAAAAGCCGCACGCAAGTCCACAAATGCGGCAAATAGCCCCTTTCCTAAGGGAGCGTACTTCTGAATCAGGTGGGTGAGCAAACAACAATGATCGATGGTTGAGCAACCTTCACTAAACCCAATTTGTTCAGGTGTCAAGATCACTTTATCCCTCAACCACTTCTTTAACTTCCCCAACAAAAACTTCGCATACAACTTGCCCAGTATGCTAAGAAGACTAATAGGCCTAAAGTTGTTTGGGTCATCCGCCGCCCCCTTCTTCAAAATTGGGACCACTATTGCCGAGGTCCAATCCGGTGGTACCTTCCCCTGACTATTAATTGCAGTAAATAGTACCGCCAACACTGGGGCCCACCAATCGATATTATCCTTGAACAGTTCCGCTGGTAAAAAATCCCCCCCTGGGGCCTTCCCAGCATTTAGTGAAACAATCAGTTCCCTAATATCATCCTGAGTGACAGGCGGCCATTCCTCCGCACCCAGGAGTAAGTCTAGTACAGGTTCGCTCACCATGGGAGGGGCAAAGAGTAGAGTGAAATGACTCTCCCACTGTTCCGAGGTGACTTTCATACCACCCTCACTGTACCCTTTCCCACATCCCTTAATCAATTGCCAAAATCTCTGAGAACTTAAATCCCTCGCAGCTGCCTCAATTTGTACCCATCTCCATCTATAGTATGCCAACCTCTTTGCTTTAAGGAGGTCCCTATAGGCACCCCTTTTTACCACCAGCTCTTGCCTTACCAAATCCGAAGTACCCTTCCTATATATTCTATAAGTTTTTCGGAGGTTCGCCCTGGCACGTCGGCATTCGCCGTCAAACCATACTGTTGAATTTCCCACCACCACCTTAGAGCCCTCCTCTCTCAAGGGTGTGGTGACCAACAAAGGGCCCAGCCAGTTCACAATTTCCTGAAAATAGTCCCCAATTATTACTAAGGGCGTGGGATAGGTCAACAAATCTCTAAACCCCTCCCCTTTTTCGGAATTCAAGGCTAGCCTCATAGTTCGTCCCAAATCCTCATCCCATTTCCTCCTCACTGGACCACGATCGCGACACTCCTGCCAGGGTATAACAGCCTGGGATACCCCCACATTCAAATCCAAAACAAGTGGCATATGATCACCTGAAGGCCACACATCCACCAGGAATCTGGACACCAGTGTAATGACATCCCAGGAAGCCATAAAGTAATCGACAAGGCTACTCCCCTGCTTTGAAATGAACGTATACTCGCCCGGGTGATCCTCCCACCCCCTACCATTTAATAGGTACAGATCAAACTCAACTAACATCTTAGACAGGAGGACCCCGTGTCCATTTAGGCCCCCATCTTTTGAGGACCTTTCCAGGAGCATGACCGGGCGTTCCTCCTGCCAAAATGCCCCAAAATTAAATAGGTCACTATCACATACCCCCATCCTTGCATTGAAGTCCCCTGCTAAAAGGAGACCAGCTTCTGGGAATTGTTTCTTAATCTCCTGCAGGAAAGATATTACCTCCCCCCAAATCCCCTCATGATAACTGGGGGCATTTTCTGGTGGAATATACACTGTAACTACCAATACCGAATAAACCTCTGCCCTCAGTAGACACCCACAAACATATGGGGAATCACTTACTAATGGGACCACCTGTACCCTTAAATCAACTCTTACCATGCAGGCTATGCCCGCTCGGGGTCTACCCTTGGCAAAGACTTTGCGAGCTGGTTGTCCTATTACTTGATATCCTGGGAAAGAAAGGTCCCCCGTTAACCAAGTCTCTTGCAATAAAATAATCTCAAAGGAACGTAAATATTCAAGGAAACCTGGCTCAACTATCCTGGATTTCCACCCAGAGATATTCCAGGAGAGAGCCTTCCAATGCCCTCCCCTATCGTCCCTTTGTTGTCAATCAGTCTTCGGTTTCCCCCCCCCCCCTCCTCTAAACTTCCTCCTCCATCCTTTCCCCATCTAATACAACCTAGGTGGGCCAGGACCAAGTCCGAGGCCGCTTCTTCCTGCCCCCGGAAGTCCCGTCCGTTCTTCTCCCCTCCATCATTACTATCCCCCCTCCCCTGTTCCATCGATTCACAATGGGTATCTAATACTTCTGGTGTCATCATATCCTTCTCACTACCTTCCACCAAATCTCTACGTCTTTCTTGAGGCTCAGAACTTACCGAGCCATCCCCCCCTACACACCTATTGAGATAGGCGAGAGGGCCCCCCTCTTCACTCGTACCCCGCTCATACTCCTCCAAAGCCCTAAAGCTTGTCCAGTTAGTAGTGGTCAAAACTGGACAGCTAATACCTGGGTTAATATTAAACACTAGACCCGGGTCTTGATTCCCATCGATCAAAATCCCTTCACCCCCCTGGCCGTGAGGTCTAACCTGGACTCCAACTTCCAGCGGGTAGCCCCTTCCAGGCTCCATCACCAGACCAGTCCCCCCACTATTTCCCCCATTTTGAGCCAGACCTATTTGCCTGTCCCTCTCAGTTTCCTTCTTGGTGTCCTTTTCCTCCCCCCCAATCTTAACAACCTCCTCCCCATTTACTCCACAAACTACTAGCTTCTCCTCCTGTCCTACCTCCATTTCCATATTCTGACTCACCTCCAATAACTCACCATCCCTCCCCACTTGTTCCCCCCTCCCAACCTCCTCAGTAGAAGCTCCTGGGGGAGCATCCTGCACAACCCTAAGCCCCAAACAATTCTTTACCAAGCTTACAGGAGCAGTATTCCTCGGGAGAATATCCCCTGTTTCCCCTATAGGGACTCTGTCCACCAATGCCTGGAAATTAATATTAATAAAAACCTTCGCTACAGAAATTGCATTTTCCCCCAAAACATTTTCCGCCTTTAAAAGGCGATCCACCCAAAAACTTCTTCTAAAGGAGATAACAGCCTTAAACTGCTCTTTCCTTAGAATTCTAATATCTTTTATCTCCTGCGGGTGACAAGGGACTGAAAGGAGTAATTGCAAATGACGCGCTATTAAAAAAGGTGACTCCCACTTGGGCAAAAAGCCCGAGGGGAGCGGTTGGACAGATATTACCAATGCCGAGGAACACCAAACGAACCTTTGTTCCTCCACAATCTCCTGTGGGGGGATACCCGTCCCACTATAATCACTTTTAACCATGCCCAAAATCTTCGAAACCTGGCTGCTAACTCCAGGCTGGGATGCCGATTGTACATTTCCCCCTTCAGTCTCGAGGGTATCCCTTCCCCTCACATTCCCAATTCCCACATTCTTGCCCTTATTATTCTCTTCCACAATTTGGGTAAGTAAACACAGCTGAGCAAAAATATGCTGAAGCGTTTTCCCTATCAAAAGGGTCTGATCAGCTAGAGTCTGAATCCAACCCGAGTTTTCCCTATTGGGGGCCCCGGTCTTTTCAGCACTCCCCTCTCCTGAGTACAAAGGAGAAGTTTCCTCACTCCCCGTTAGTTGTCGTTTCCGAGAGCCTCTACCAGCCGTCGCAGGCAAACTCTCTTCAACTTCCGGGGAGTCCAAAAATAGGGGGGCAAACTTATTTTGAGAAAAAGAAAAAGCCGATTTATCTGGGGGAGGAGGGCCTACCAAATCCCTCAGTACCTCCGGGGTGGCGGAGGAAAGCGTCCAGTTTCCTTTGTTTCATAGGGGAGGTTCCAACTTTCTGCCTCCCCTGCCCATTTTTAAAATTTGTTGCCATAGTCACAGACAAAATAGTACTGCACCCTGGCACCCGCCGGCGCCTAAGGCCGCGCGCCGCCGGCACTGCCTCTGGCGGGCTTAGAGTTTAAATAACCCTGCTGTAGCCTCACTCTGGCTCTGGATCAGGTGTCCCCTTGCGCTCAGCTGCTGCCGCCTCCACTCGCACCGCCGGCTCAGTCCTACCACCCTTTGTGTTTATTCATCAGGCTAACTAACTATTCAGTCCACCCATCTCAAGTAAAAATGCTTTGTTTGGCTGACTCCATATTTAGGTGGACAGTGAGAATTATCATCCATGGAAGTCAGTGTTATAAAGCTCACCAGAACAAAGAGGAAAACCTGTGCTTATCTCAAAGGATATCAACATTTTCTTATTAAATAGAAAATGGTTAGTATTGCTGCATGGTAGTAACAATTCATATTTCACACTTAAAAATAATAAATCTTGTATGAATCCTGTATTGGTCAAGGTAAGATTTTGTTATTTATCAGTGTCTCACCATTGGAAGTGCCACACAGACAGAGCATGGTGTATTCTGCATTCACTGTATTGTGTTAGTCTGTTCTGTGCAGTCCTACCTTCCAGATCCTGCTTTCATTGTCCTATTTATCTGCCACTTTAAGTGCCAAGGCTCAAGTTCTGCAAGGCGCTTAATTATAGGATAAGTTTAAGCATGGGAGGGGTCCTGTTGTCTAGTTTGCTGAATCAGAACCTTAATGACTTTTTTTGCAGGGGCAATCTTCTGTGACTGAGCTGATCTTTTTTTTTTTTTTTTGTATGCACCTCCTGCATTTTTCAAATCATCCTAATCAAGCGTTGCTTACCAGTTAATTAACAGATAAGTGTTTCTTTTGAACAGCCCTCCCTTGCTTGGAACAGAAGAAACGACTTAATTACAGAGCATGCTGTCTGCTCCCCCCTCCACCACCACTGTTTCCTCCACCACACTTCAGAGAGGACTGGGAATTGGTAAGTATTGCTTACTTACTGAGAGCATTTCCCAGCCTTTCCTATACTAAGACCATTCATAGTTCCTTAGGACTCTGTATTTTGTACATACCACCAATCCCATTTCCCCATACAATATGATGAGAGGAGCTGTGATTTCTTTTTATAGATATTTGATTTCTTTATATAGATGTTTGTTCAATCCCCCAGAAAGCTGGGGCAGATCCCACTATTTCTGTATCCAGCCAAATACATCACCTGAGAGCAAGCATTAGTCTTATTACTGGGTGCACTAGTACATTTAAGTAATTGGGAACTGGACTGGCTCTTCTGTCTTTGTTTTTAACAAATAATTCAGCCAACTGAAAGCCTTCCAGTGTCTGCATTTTCTTTAGGCTTTCCTGTGGTCACACCACTATATTTCGGTTCACCAAACAAATAAAGCTTTTCAGTATATACAGTGGGTATGATATTTACAGTTTGAACCAGATACATAGGGTGTGATGCTCACATTGAAGTCAATGGGCTTGATCCCTACCCTCTGTGCATGCGGCTTGCACACGACTTGCGTGTGGGCCATAGTCTTTCCCGCACAGGCACGCGTGCAAACTGCACATGGCTTGCACACGAGAGTTTTGTGACTGACTTTAGTGGAGTGAGGATTGCACCCATAATCATGGTCATTACTCAGTGAAGTAAATTAGCTCTGTGCATGCATGCTTTCTTGTGTCTGTTTTGTGTTCTTGCTTACGTATGTCATCATTTTCCATTGACTCCAAAACAATTTCTCTCCAACAGGGAGAACTTTCTCATTGTTTTCTGTTTTTTCCTCTGATATTCAAGGCAAATCCTTTCATAGATTATTGGTAGCTTTTATAATTTAACTCCAGTATTTGAAATCACACCTTAGATTTGCTTTTGACAAAAGTCAGATGATATTGACAAAAAGAAGTAGTACTTCCAACAGTGTATTGAAGGTTTTGCCTTGGATCTCAGACAAAGTTGCGGTATGTATATCGCATTACTAAACACATCAGTGGGGAAATGATCTCTTACTGACATTTTCCCATGTAAATAAAGCTGCTAGAATTTTCGAATAGTTTGAAAACAGATATGTGCTGCAGGACAGTGTTTAGAACTCTGCTTATTTGTCAGCCACTTACAAATGTCTATAACCTGCTGTCCAGCTAGCAGTACAAACATTTTCCCCAAACAGTATCTTAGTTATCATTATCTCCTTTAAAAATAATGATGTGAATTAGTCATTGTGCCAGTAAATCTTTGTGAATTTGGTACCTATTCCACAATCCAATATTGTAGCTTTTTTGTGCTTCCGAACATGCTTTCTTGAGAAATTAGCTACTCGCTAATCTATTTGTGAGTATTAGGGTTAGGACCACTAATTTTAGATTTGCAATTACTCTGTAGTGTTATCTGTATGCACCCATTATGGTTCCGTGAACAAGATTAATAATGTACATTAGGATTTTGTGATCAATAGGCCAGTTTCCCCCTTTTAACCTTATTTAACCATGAGATTTTCCATGGCTCAGTAGAGATGCTCTAGCGTTATGCTTATCTAAACTTAACTATGCTTATCTAAACTCTAATCCCCCTCCCACTAGAATCATCGGGAGTCTTTCTATTGCTTTAAAAGGAGGTGGGTCTGGCTTACAATGAATGAATATCCACTGTCTAAGTAGCATGAGAGTGAAGCTCTGGCAATTTACAGTAGGCTTTAGTGTAGTTTGTATTACAAGAGGAAAGCTGCTATTTCTGGAGGTGTGCTGTTCCTCATAAATCGTGCAGGGAGCAGAGTCAAGCTTAAGAATAGATTTGGGTCCCAGGTTGACTTAGATGGGACATGTTATGGTGCTGGCATTCTGTTAGAGTTTTTAGAAGGGAAAATAAAATGTGGAGTGGAAAGATACACTAAATTTGTGGTAATTAAAAATCCATAGAGAAGATGTCAGAATAAACCACCAGGCTGCATCGCATCCGTGTGAGTGAGTGGAATGAACTCCCTTATAGATATGTAGTTTGTTTATTTATTTATTTATTTGTTTATTTATTATTTACATTTTACCTCCTTCTCTGCAGACTCAGGGTGGCTAATAACATTTTTTTTAAAAAAAAAAACACATTAAAATCCCAACATCATCCCAACCATCCCACCACCTATCAATCCCCCTCCCCAGCCCCCTCTACCCACTCCCACCCAACCCTATTCCGCCTTCCAAATGCCTGGCCAAACAAAAAGGTCTTACATCTCCTCTGGAAGACGAACAAGCTCAGGCTTAGGCGAACCTCCAAGGGGAAGGAACTCCCTAATTGCAGGGCAGCAACTGAGAACGCCCCCTTGTGTGCCCTCATTGTAACATATTCACGGGCAGTTGGCACTCACAAGAGGGCGTCTTCAGCTGACCTCAGAGGCTGCGATGAGACACAGGGGAAGAGGTGGTCTTTCAGATACCTGGAGCCCAAGCCATTTAGGGCTTTATAGGTTAAAACCAGCACCTTGTGCCCGGGAAGCTATTGGCAGCCAGTACAGACTCTGGAACACCGGTGTAACATGCTCCCGGTGACCTGTCGCCGATAGTTGGTAATTAGTTGTTCAACCTTCCTACTTTGACATTGACTGAAGTGTATTTTTTATCATCTTGGATAGAAGCTGCTAGACCTTGATATGAGAAGCTTATGTCAAGAACTCCAGATAACACAGCCTCCATGTCCATTGGACTCCCTTTGCTCTTCAGGGCCTCCTGGCCCTCAGGTTAGTACATAACCATTAACTTTAACTCCCCACAAAGCTGTGAAGAGGTTACTTAACTTTAAATAATGCTGCCTACTTTCGTTTAGCTTATACTTAATTTTGCATAAGTAATGTGTGACTATTCCTGTCTCTGCCTTGCATCCTCAAGCAGGGCCGCCTTGAAATTTGCAGGGCCCAGGGTGAAAATAAATCCATAGCCGCACGCCTTTAGCAATTGGCAGTCTGGTGTTTGCTTACAAAAACAAGTAGTGCCATAAGTGGTGTGTGTGTGTGTGTCTCTCTCTCTCTCTCTCATGCATACACACTGCCATTCTGGGATCAGTGATTTACTGGTCCTGAGGCTATCATGACTGGCATCCCTGCGGGATCCCCTCCAACCGTGGGGCCCAGGCCGTGTGTTTAAAGCTGACCTCGTCCCCAGGCAGAGTTTTGAGTTTACCCTTGATTTTTATCTGGTTTAAATATGCCCCGAAGCTTTTTATCCTGGAGCCCCAGTGAAAATTCTAGTAACGCTATTAAAATCATCCAAGTTGTCTGGCCTGAAGGGCTAGGAGGTCTGGGAATGGTTACACAAATAGATTGGGTTTTTGAACAGAGAAACAACTTGAGGAATTTCTACCAGGTAATCATCCTTGTTAGACCCAAAGGACAAAATAGAACTCCTATTGGAGCACAACAGTACATTGACATGCTGACCATGACTGACTGGACCCCAAGAGCTGAACAGGGTGTTAATATTTCATGATGCTTCTGAAAAGTGTGCCTATTCAAAGAGAACTTTTAAAATACACACATTGGCCGTTTTCTTTCTTAAGAGGAAAGGGTTCTGATATCAATTGACCCCATCATAGGGTGTTTTCAGACATGACGCTAACCTCAGTTTAACCACACTTGAACATTTCTTATGCATGTTGCAGGGCTGCATAGGGCACCAACACAGCCCTGCAACATGCATAAGAAACATTAAAGTGTGGTTAAACTGGGGTTAGCGTCATGTCTGAAAACACCCATAGTTTAAGTTAGTGAAATACCTCTGTAATACAGCACATCCCTACACCACTATATACTTCAATAGTACTGTGGTCCAGTGAAAAGGCACCGACCATGGGCTTCTATTTTCAGCTGTGATACTGAGAACTAAAAAAGCAACGCTTTTGTTCCTTTGCCATCAATAGTTACTCTTAAATAAGAGTAATAACACTAATTGGGATGAACGTACAAAACCTTATAACAGAAATGGAATTAACAACATGACCAGAATATTTTTTTTTCCTAGAGCGCTTCAAAATAATTGGTTGGGAGATCTTATCACAGTCCTATACAGAAAACCTGAAGTAGGAATTGTTAATTATAAACTATGGGAATGTGTTCTATAAAGGGCTCCTGGCTCCAACGCTCAGAGTAGAAAATCCTCTAGGCTGTACCATTTCAGCTGCTGGCATGTGGCATGGAAATACTCGCAAAGAAAATCTAAGATAATATGGCATTGAGTTCCATTCTCCTCTAACAGCCATGACCTTGATGTGAGTAAAAGTGACTTAAGATGAATTTTACTTATTAATTTTGCCCCACATGTCCACATAAACTTTGCTCTGTTATGGCATACTAAAAATACCAAAGACTTCTTAATGTGAAATATTGTCCCTGCTGAAGTGAATAGCAAAATTTCAATTTATTTCAATAGGGTCAGGATTTCACTTAATACAGTAGTGTAACTTGGTAGTTAGAATCTCTGGCTGTTTGTGCATGAGTAGTTATTCTGGCAGTGTTTGAAAGATTTCACCTTTTAAAGGTAACCAGAACATCTTTTGCTTTTTTTGTTTTGTTATGAAGAAGCAAAACAAATTGCAAGTTTTTCAAAAACAATAGGTTGATTTTATTTTTTGAACCCCTTTTGGTTGGTTATTTGGAGAGACTGTGGAGGGAAGAAAAACTTAATAATTCACTACAATGTGGAGTTCTTCAAGTGACAACAAAAGTTCCAAGATCACAGTTTCTAATCTCAGCCTATAGTTTGCAGTTAGCAGGGTAGTCACAAAAAGGCGTGGGGCTGGGGGGGCTGCAAATATTCTAGTCTTCACACCTTTGTCAGGGTGAAATGGAGTGTCCCAGCCTGGAATTGGAATTGTTCTCCAAGGTGGTGGCAGGTAGATCTGATTATCTTGATTGCTTTATGGAAAAAAAATAAATCAGAATTTGTGAACAAGATGATAGATTTCAGTGGCCTCAGTTTACAGCAGAGAATTCCCAAACTTCAGATCAGGACCCCCAGTGAGGACACTCCACCTACAGATGGAGGCGTTTTCCTATGGATTTTTTAATATATACTTTGCATGTCTTCATTGGTATCTGGGAGTCACGAGATTATATTTAAGTCTCAAAAATGGGGTCACATGAACAAAAGGTTTGGGAACCACTGGTTTACAAGATATCACCCCTTTCCATTACAATATTTTTTTTGCAAAGCCTAATTAGTACCCCGTTCATGATGCCATCTACCCTCTTTGCAGGAACGATACTTTAGCCATCTACTCCCATCTCTTCAATGGCCCTTCTTTCACTTCTCTCCTTTTCCAGGTGTTGCCTACTTCCCTTATGCTTGATCCTTTCCTTCTGCTCCAGAACCCTCTTGCCATTCTTATTGTTGTTTCTTCTTCATCTCTAAACCCACCCTTTACCAGTCTCATCACTGGGCCTCTCTACCTCCTGCCATTCAGTGGTGCCGCAGCACTTACAGATTATCCCAAACAAAAGCAACAGATCTATTTGGATTAATTATTATTATTATAAGCTTTTATATAGCGCAAACAATGTACCTGGTGCTTTACAGAAAATAAGATAGACACGGTCCCTGCCCGAGAGCTTACAATCTAAAGACAGGGGGAGGGGAGACAGAAGGGGGAACAGAGGGAGAGACCAGAGATGCAACATTCATGAGGATGTGAGAACTCAGGTATCTGGATCTAGGATTGCCACTTCTCGTGGTTTCACCTGAACACTCCCATTTTGGCCTATGGGAAGTGTTCAGATGAAATCACAAAAAGTGGCAACTATATCTCAATATGAACTTCCCAACTGGCATCCTCTTCCGATAGACAGCAGGGGTAAAAGAATTGGGGCAGTGTATTCGGCCCCTAGAGTGTTTTTGTTGGTATTTTTGTAAACCATTTCCCACGAGGGTTGGGAGTATTTTTTAATCTGCTTCCAGTCCCGTAACCCTAAGTACAAGGTAGATCAGTTTAATTTTTGTATATGAAAGATTGTTACTGTTTATTGTTATATATTTTATGATGTATGGTTTTGATTTTACTTAATTTTTTTATTCTGTTTTGTTTTACGTTTGCAATAGCCTCGTGCTATGCATAATAAATTTACTTACTTACTATATGAACTTTGCTGCACATGGCCAGAACCCCAGCTGAAAGGAGCTGGCAAAGGCCTATGGGGGGGGG
>QEPC01000068.1:4340057-4355104 GCA_003113815.1 Sphenodon punctatus
AGTCACAGGTATTGTGAGAAGAAGTGCCACAAATGCATTTTGATAAATGTTTGTTAGCTTGTTCGCAACCAAGTATTGTAGCATTTCGAGTGGTGTTATGTTGTCTTTAGCGCAATGTAAAAGTAATGATAGTTCACTGTGGAGTTCATTACCGTCAGTGTCACCAGAATCTCCATGCTAGAGAGCCATCTGAAGATCTTTACAGTGTTTAAGCTGTTCGTTCGATGGCATTTTCTTCAGTTTTCCTGGCTCATACAGAAAGTCAAAACGATCTGCGTAAACCTCATCGAATTCAAAACGTTTCTGAAAAATTGCACTCCACAATCCACTATTACAAGAAAGTACTCAAGTCGAAAGGTTTCTTCCCTTCCCCGCTGGCAACTGGAGTATCTTCTCCCTCGTATGCAAAAAGCCTCTTTTTCTTTGCAGGGTGATGTTTTTTAAAGAGATGTTCAATGCCCATCTGTTCTGCTATCTCTTTGGCAGTTGTTATGGAGCCAGTAAATCCTTCTTCATGGTAGCTTCAGAAAAAAATTAGCACCAATTTCAGATATGCTGGAAGCAATGTTAATTTGCATTGTTAAACTTTGTAAGATTTTGCTTACATGGTTGACAGCATTTAATAGGTTGTACCAAATTACTACACTGACAATAAATTCAAAAGAACTGAGCTCATTTTCAGCTAAAGAGTTGGCTTCGCTGGTAATTTTTGGATCATTTGATTTCTTTCCTACTTCCTTCAAGGCATCACGTATGCCACCAGCCTGGTGTCTCACTGCTTTTACACTTTCTACTCGACACTCCCATCTTGTCTCGGATAAAGGCTTTGTAGAAAGTGCAGGGGCAGTCCGCTGCTCCCTCGTGCACTGCTCCTCTGATCAACCACCGCCACCTCCGGTGCTGGACTGGTCCCGTGCCACCTCTCTGGGTCCCACGCTGCTGCCGCCTCTCTGCTCCTGCTGCTCCCATGCCACCTCCGGCCTCTGCCCAGGTCCTGACTCTGCCGCTCCCAGATCCTGCTGCCAACTCCAACGCTGCCTGCTGGTGCTTCTGCCTCTGGTCCTGACTCCCGTGCCACTGCTGTCCACCAACACCACTGAGTCTGCTGCCTGCCTCCTCTGACTGACCCGGGTCCCACGGCATCACCGATTCCACCACTGCTCCTGCCTCCGGATCTGCCACACCACTGCTGCCACCACCACGCAAGCCACTGCTGCTGTTCACATGCTCCATCTGGCAATGTTCCCACCTGCCAGCCCACCAGGAAGTTGCATAAAGCAACTTCCTGTGAGGGAGGAGGAGCCAGCAGCTGAGCGTCATGGAATGACTGGGGCCAGGCCACGTGGGCCCTGGAGGAGCAGACAGCGTGAGTAGTGGCAGCAGGGCCTCATACCGCGGCGTGAGGGAAAGGCATGCCCATCCATCCCCCCCAAAAAAGGATACAGGTCAAGGTCAGCCAGGCCTCCAGGCGGCAGGTGGGGTCCCGCACCACAGCAGCCCCACTGGGCCGTCGTTCACCACCAAAAAACAACAACCCTCCCCCATTTATTATTTTAAAAAACAGGCCCAAGATGGGGGTCCCCACAAGGGGCAGAGCCTGGGTCAGCCACCCCTAGACATCCCGCGGTAAGGCCAGTCCTGAATCAAACCCTCTGAAGCCGGTAAGTACCTTTCCAGGGCCCCAGGGATGGGGATGTGAGGGTGGGAGTCAGACCCACTACTCCGGGAGGGTATACGGATGGTAGTATGGATTGGTTTCTCATTGACTTCAATGGGATCTGAATCCATAATTAATTGGAAAATTACAGATCCGAATCTGGAACACATCCAAATCCGTAATTCAATCCACATGCCCATCCCTAGTACTACATGGTATATAACACACAGTTATTTTATTGTACGTAGCTATGCGATACTCTCCATTACCCTGAAACTACACATGCAGTCACCCATCATTTGTGCCTGAATGTGTCGTCCTCTAGAATAATATCGCTTCAATGGAATTCATTCACCTTTGGGAGCAGGGGATGAGTTCAAGCAAGTGTAGTGTTTACTGTGTTAAAGGGTGCAAATTGTTGCATCAGGGTTGGATTGGTAAGATTTTCTAAACCCTGGGCTATCATAGAATTTTGTGTCAGCCTGGTAAGTTTTTGTTTGTTTGTATGTTTGTTTTTTAAAGCACCAATAGGCAGCACTCAAACCTTCAAGGCTCTATGTGGATGGCAAGACAAACACAGTTCACACAAGTGCATGCTATTGTGTTACTAGTGTTAAATTCTGACATGGTTCTAGTAGGAGCCTTGATTTCTGAGCAATTTGATGGAGCATTTTGTTCTGGGGTTTTTTTTGTGGCGGGAGGGGCTAGTTATGGATGTCTTAAAATATGTGCAAGTGACTATGAGAGGTTATGCTTGTTAAAGCGATGGTTCCTAAATTTTTGTCTGTGTAACCCCATTTTGAGATTAAAATATAATCTCACAGCCCCAGACAGCACACAGACATGCAAAGTATATTGTGTATCAAAAGGGATTGTGACCCCAGCCACAGAGGATGCATCCCCCTCTAGAATTATAACCAGCAGTTTTGGACTCTGGCTTAAAGATAGGGAAAAAAGCCAAACTGATATTGTACAGCACTAGCAGAAAGGTGACCATAAATGTGGTGCCATGGAATCCTTTTATTGTCTCTTGCTGATTTCCTTTCGACTTTGATCTGTTTGCCAATGAAAGTTTCACTATTTTCCTAACTGCCTGTCAGGGGTAGGTTTAATGAACAGGCCCAGTGGCCCAGGCTCAGAGCCCTCCTGAAACAGAGGGCACCATCCATTTGGAAGCAAGCCACCATGACTGCTGTCGTTCTGCAGACACAGCCATCAGAGCAGGCACAACAGTGGTGGCAGTACTTGGTTAGCCGCTGGAAGATCTGGGCCATCATTGCCACAGAGAAGGGGCGCAGGGTGGGTGCAGTAGTATCCGGGGTAATGGTCATAGCAATTTGGGCCTGGAATTCCAAGAATTCTTAATCTGCCTCTGCTGCCTGTCTTGCAAACCCATCCTGAACTCTGAATGTCAGGCTGTGTTCTTTCCTACCTCTAGGGAAGTTTGTCCCTCAGTGTACTCTACACTCAGTGATTCCCCCCCCCCCCCTTAGTTGCACAAATGCAGATAACTGAAACTCTGGGTGTTCTCACAGATTACATCATCCATTTATACTCCTAGGTTTGTATTCATGTCTGCATATAATGGCTGCTTGCCAAACCCAGTGCCGCTGCTGCAGAAAAAAAATTGGAGCATTAGTTTCAGTGGGCACCCCCCACCCCCAGGTCTGCTCCCTACACAGCCCTCTCTGCACTGAAGTACACTGAACTCAGGGCTGCCTTGTTCCTTGATTACCCATAGCCCTTATTGCAGCACTTCAGTGCAGCTGCAAGGAGCAAGAAAACCCCATCCGTGGCAGTACTTCAGTATGGCGAGAACTAGTTTGCCGCCTGCTGCAGGCAGGAGGGGCTGTCTCCCAATCTGCCAGCCCCACCCCGGTCTCTTCCCAGTCAGCGATGCTGCTGATCCACCAGGAGCGCTTCGCTGGCCGCATTCCTGTGGGAACAAACCCAGGGTTCTTGCCAGCAGAGTGGGTCGGTGCTCCCACACACAGCTGCCAACATGTACAAGCTCCACAGATATTACTCTCCATGTCTTCATTGTGGGCCTGCAGAACATGTAGAAACACTTTTTAGGGCGTTTTTAGAGGAGCGTGGGAATCTATGCACATTGAGAAATCTGCTCTTTAAAAAGTCGCACAGGGAGCATTTATACACACCGGATGTTGCCAGCCGCCATTATTTTTGTAACTGGATTTGTAAAACCTTATGAGGTTTTACAAATCCGGTTTTAAAAATAATGCTTGAGCCACCAGGCGTCACTGTTTTCAGTGGCAGCCAGTGACTTCCAGTGTGTGTCAACGCTCCCCGTGCAACTTTTTAAAGCACGGATTTGTCAGTCTGCAAGATTCCCCCGCTAGTCTAAAAATGGATGCACAATCAATATTAAAATCTAGCTCGCTCTGAGCCAGGAAAGCTTCTGCAAGAGTTAAAACTTAAAAGCAAAAAATACTTGTAGCTAGTCACGTAAGTGACTTGAGGAAAAGAACTATCGAATGAGACTACTGTGCTGTGTTTACCTAGAACACTTCAGAGAAGAGCTTTGGACTTTCCAATCTGATGACTTGGGAGATGAAGGGTTCCCACTGGTGAACCTGTGATTTTTTTTAATTTTTTTTTTAAACAGATACTAATGTATTTCATTAGGAAATATTGTAACAAACTGATCTTTCTTCTGTGCTAGGGACAAAAGGGAGACACAGGACCTCCTGGAATTATGGGTCCCCCGGGAAGACCTGGTCCTACAGGTCAACCTGGCCCTCCAGGACCTGCAGTATCAGGTGAGAGGGACCACTCTTGGCAGCTGTTCTGTTCCCTCCATCTAGCTTGTGTTATGCAGCCAAACAGGTTGTTACAGAACACACATGTAGCTGCTGGCTGTTCAGTATGAGGCAAAGACTTCCCCTCTGAGATTATTCCATAATTGTCCACTGTGAGTACTCTACACACCTTCCGCTGGAGAGACCAGCACAGCAGCTAATATTTAAATGAAACCAGATAATCTTGCCCACAAGGTTGTTGAAGGCATCTGCACATGAGTCTGAGGAGGGGGAGGAGGAAACACTAGATGGATGATTAGCAAGTCCTCCTGGTAGATGAATCTCCTCCTCCTAAAAATGCACGGAAGTACACAGCAAGGCTAATTATATTGCTGCTACTTTCCAGCTGGTACTGGATTTCCCCTGCATTGCTGTGTTAGAGAGGAAAAGCATCAGATGGAATCAACGTTACTATGACAGCTGAAGAAGAGGAGAGGGGAAATTGGATAGCTGCATAGCAGAGCATGGATAGAAAATTCCACTTCTATGTTCTCTGAATTGTGTATGTATTGCAGACACAGTGGCAGGAGGAAGCTAGCAGTCTTATTACTGAAAACTATACAAACTAACGGTGAATCTGCATAAACCCTAGACAGCTTTGCTTTCTCTGTGAAGAGAAAGGAAGACAGATGTAAGAAACAAAGTAAAGGCTAGAATATTGAGTTGATAATACTTGATATTCATAGGGTTTTTTTTAGCTTGCTTATTTTATGATTAAGCTTAATAAAAAGAGATTTTATATGTTTAAAAACAGGGATGGGGAACCTTTTCCTTCCCATGGGCCACTTTGAAAATGAGTGCAAGCTTTGTAGACCAGATAGGAATTGGAGGAAAAGTTCTTAAAGGAAGTGCTCAGGATGGGGCTGAAAGGGGAGGGTCCATATCCTGTCTCTGTGTCAGGGATCCATCCTCTGTCCTTTAGTGCATCCCCTCATCTCCACTCCCTTCACCTCGGTTCACTCTTTCAGTGCTTGAGGGCAGGGAGTGGATCCATGGGTCGGAACCAGGAATTGGAAAGGTGTTAAACAAAAAACAGCCACTGGCTGGATTTGGCCCATGAGCCATAAAAGCAAACGAAATGCTTGAAAACCCTTATTTGTTGGGTACCCACTGGCATTTTTTTGCACAGTTTTCTCTTCTCCGTGGACAGAGTTTATCCACTGTAGTGGCTTGGGACTGGTAAAGTGTGGGAACTGGTGGCTGCTGTTAGGGAAGTTCCCTTTGTTTAGCTAATAGTGCCCAATGCAAAATATCTGAATGTACACTATCGGCCCAGTCTTCAAAGCACTCTGCCTGCACAAGCCAATTCGGGCTGTGAGTGGGAGAATTTGAATGAACCAAGTTTGCTCCATACTGCCGAGAAAGCGATTGGGATCTTGATGTTTATTTTGAAGGGCTCTGCTTAGTCCATCTGCTGAAAGCTCTGTCACAGAACTACTAATCCCAATCTTCCTCAGGCCAACAATTTGAGGTTTTATCTCACAACACAATCTGTAATAATGCTGTTTGTATATTGTTAAGACCTAATCCTGACAGTAATGAGCTCCCTCAATTCCTAGTGATGTCCTTGGGAGGTGAGGAGACTCATTGCCTCACAGCACTTGGGCCTTCGATAGATATACAAATTGCTGGTATATGTTAATCATTCAGCATTTCCCCTTTCAGGCTGTTTTTGTGTTCTCTTCCATAATTACACAACATGGTAGCTTGGTATTCTTCTTTCTAGGGCAACTAACAATAGGACCAAAAGGGGAAAGAGGGCTTCCAGGACCTCCAGGGAGATGCCTCTGCCAATACCCGCAAAATGTGAATATCCCACCATATGAAGAACCAGTATTTGGACACAACTACCAAAAAGTTCCTGCTGTGAGTTTTCTTGGAGGTTACATGATATTTAAGTGCTTTAATTTAAGAGAGACTGTGTTGACTGTTGAGTAAAAATATGAACTAAAAACTGGACTTGTCTCATTATTATCACTAAGTATGTCAGTGTTTAATTTCTACCCTCTAAACCTTGATGCCATCTACCTGAGGGTTGTATGCCCCCACAGACAGGGGCATAGCTAGGTTGAATGGGCCCAGATGGAAGAAATGAAGGGCCCCCTCTATCACCATCATCTCCCCTATCCCACCCTCTCCCCTTCTTCCTCCCCCCTGCACTTTTCCCTCCCTTTGTTTGCTGCACCCAAGCCCTGGAGACTGCGACTGTGCTGCCATCCTCGTGGCACTGCCACCACCGGTGCTTGTTTTTATTAACTGTGGTTCTCAGTGACTGAACTAAGTTTTAGATATCTGTAATTAGAATCCAAATTAGTATAGAAGAAAACATTCAGAATTTTCCACAAGTTAAAAATTCTGGAAAACGTTTGACCCAAAAGGAGCTTTGCTGGGATAGTACAATTTTATTTTTATTCAAAGGCTCTGTGATGTGATAGAGTGTGAGTGCATCATGGGAAGTATGCCATTGGAAGTGTACCCAGTGGAAATGATAGCTATAGCCTTTTGGACCAAACTGCCAAGTAGATTAAAACTCCCCTGATGCACCATAGGTAGCTTGTTGCTTAGCCAGAAGAAAATATTTAGATTTGAAAACCAAAATGGAACACTTTCAGATTGTCCTGTTATTTTCATTTGGTAACACAAAAATGCAGCTTTTCCATAAAGAAAACAGTGTCAAAACTGAACATTTCACTGAAACCACACTCTCTATTTTTTTATTTGGTGTTTGGGGGGCGGGTGGAGTGGCATTGAAAAATGTCTGAAGAGCCCTGTTTGTTACCATGAAAGCTCAATTGCAAAATTGGCTTTTGGTTGGGAATGAGATTCTAGATTTCCTTGTCTTTCTTAAATTGGAACTGAAGGCATTGGAGGGTACTTTTAATAATGGTGTATGGCTGGGACGTTGTCAAACTATGTAAAAACAAATTGTTCTTTATTTTTAAGAATAGCTAACTCTCTTTATCTTAGTGGAAATCAAACTCAGACATTCTGTTACTAAATCCATTTTCTTCAAATACATTCCATTTACTTTCTCGTAATGTAAAATTGTTTTGAATCTTGCTGAAGTAATTTGATTAAACTACTGAAGGAAAAGATTACTGCTTAATGCCTTGCACAGCCAATTTCAATGGCTGAGACATGGAAGAATTTTGGAAGGAAGCAGCTCATTCTATTTCCTCCAGTTTGGGATTAATTTTTTCTGTTCAGTTATAAAGATTGATTTGGCTTGAAAAGCACATATGGAAAAAATAACAAAATGAACGATGCAGAAACTAGATTGACATTGTTCATTATTTTGCTTCAGTGAATGTGCTTGTTGAAAAATGTGAATGTGCCTGAAAAATGTGGGGTTCCTCACATAACCCCATTTTTGTGTCCACACACTTGTAAGTGCTCCTATAGATTATTAATTATTATCATTATTATTAATCATTCATATAGCACTTCAGTGTTCAGAATGCTTGACAGTCAGTCCTTATCTAGTTCCTCCTCAGTCCTCACAACAAACCTGTGAAGTAGGTCATTATTATCCCCACTTTACAGATGGGAAACGAAGATTGAGAGACAGTGAGGGAGATAGAGAGTGGCCCAAGGTCACTCAGTGAGTTCATGGGTAAGACATTACTTGTGTGTCCAGATACCTTGGCCTGCATTTTTTTGCAATTTAAATTCCAACCACGTCTGTGAATCCCCCTCTTCTGCAAAAATGGACTCCATGAGCATCTGGCAGGCTGTTTGAAAATGATCCTCTTTCTCTTTCCAAGATTTTTGTGGTGAATAATCAGGAGGAGCTGGACCGGCTAAACACCGAAAATGCTTTAGCCTTTCGAAGAGATCAGAGATCTCTGTATTTCAAGGATACCATTGGCTGGCTCCCAATCCAGGTAAAAATATTGCCATTGTCTCAGGAAGCATCTGAAGATTTAGATTCCTTTCATAAGTAGGATGTCAAGAATGTTGCCTCTTATAAAGGAAAAATGATAAACAACAAAATCTTACAAATTTTGCCCTGGGAAAGAGGTTGCAGAGGGGAGCCTACATTAAAGGGGGTTGTGAACAAATTCTCTGTGTGTGCTGCTCAGGACTGTGCCAGATGTGGCTTTCAGCTCAGGAGGGCCAATACTGTGTGTGCACACAAGTGTGGGTCTCGCTGGAGTGGGTGACTAAGAGCTCCCTGCTATATGAGATTGACAGCTTGTTCACCCTTACTGCCCTGCTCCTTCTATCTCCTGTGTCGGAGGGAGTAAGGATGGATGGAATAGGGCAATCACTCATCTTTCCCCTTCACTCCATGCTGGATCTCTAAGGAGAGGACAGGCTCAAAGATCACAGCAGCACCCACGGGTGGGTGGCACTGGCTGGGGAGCCCATCAATTGCAGCGCTCTAGGCAGCTATCTTTTCTGCCTCACCTGGCTTTCAGACCCACCCTGTCAAAGGAGGTCACCTTCCAGGTTCCTTTCCTAATTCTTTTCTGTAGAATTTATGCCAGGAGAGTGAAACATTGCCGGAGTCATTTAGAATTATTCTGATTCTTGTTCACATGACTCACAGTTACCGTGGGCAAATATTTATCAAGAATTTCAGGATTTGTGAGCCATATAGTGAATTTGAGCCAAGCAGTGAACAAATCTAGACTGAGGACTTGGTGATATTTGGGGGTCTGCCCCCAAACAAACACTCCTTTGCCTGAGCATCTCTGAGCGTTGAGACCAGGGGGCTGGGGAACCTTTTTCCTCCTGAAGCCTATTTTGAACATGAGTACAAGCTCTGTGGGCCAGATAAGAGTTGGGGGTGGGCTGTGTGCTCGGAATGGGGGAAGGGATCCATCCATTGTCTCTGAGTGCATACCCCCATCTCCCCTCCCTTCCCCTGAGCACTCTCTTTCAGTGCTTGAGGGTAGCAACTGGATTCATGGAACATACCAAGGGATTGGAAAGGAGGCAAATTCAAAAGAGCCAGAGGCCAACAGGCCACAGGTTTCCCACCTTTGTTTTAAACCCTGTTCAAAACAATGGAATGCTGGGGCATGTTAAAAAATATTAAAGGTTTGTACACCCCCCGCAGCCCAAGGTGACTGGTGTGTCAGTTTTCTAGGGCTGTTTTTAGATAAACTGGGTGGGAGGGGGGTGTCCACGGTCATTGCGTAAGGCAGGTGTGTGGGTGACATGTATAGGGGGGTGCTTCACATGAGTGGTCCCATGCACGACCGCACCACCCACCCATCACCCACACCATCCCTGTATGGGGTACTCCAACTTTTTGCTGAAAACCCCGGGGGGGGGGCAGAAATGCATGGGGGATAGGTGGGTGCGGGAGCGCTCACCCCCCCCAATTAAATTTCTATAAGATGGGCCCTACGCAGGGACAGGTGGTCCTTGCAAGGGGCCATCTCATTTCAAAACATCCTAAGTGAGTACATTTCTTGCACATCAGAGATCGTCTGAATCTCTGTGTAAATCACTTGCATGAAGCTCCATCGGTCCAGGAAGATTTTCCTACTGAAGATAAGCCGAAAAAATCAAAGCCCTTGATCCAAATAGCCGCTAAACTTTGAAGAAGCTACGATTCAGCTTCCAGTTTCCTGACTGGATCTAGCATAGGCCAACGGCTGGATCAGAAAAGATCCTGCCCTTTGGGAAAGGTTTCATCTCAGTCCAAACTTGCACCCATCTCTAACATCCATCTCCCCATTTCAGGGATGGCAGGCAGAGATGTTGATAGTTCGGGTCTAGTAACTGTTGTGTATTTGTTTGGATAGCTTACCCCTTTCTATCCTGTGGATTACCCTGTAGAGGATGGCAGCACCTGTGGAGATGGGATCCGCCAAGAAGGGGAAGAATGCGATGATGGCAATACTGTTGTGACTGATGACTGTATAAGTAAGTTAGATCTACACAAGTGCCACTATTTTCACTTTATTTCATGTGAAAGGGCTTATGTTCTTCCTGCAGTAACCTGGAAGGTAAATCACTTCAGCTTTCCAAAGGAGTTTTATGGGAACTTTCAGCAAGGTTTGACACTAGTCACAAAAGGAATTGGGTGCATTTGCAGCATACGGAGAGTCTCTCTTTTAAGAAAATTGGGAAATCAAATGTTGCATGCAGAATGAAAAATACTAGTGACTTCTATATGTCATCTGCTTTGCCCTAGAGAGTCGCAAATAAATATTTATCTATTTAATTCAGTGATCCTTTATTGTTAGGGAACGTTGTGTAACGATTACAGTGCTGTAGTAGTTCCTCCTGCAGCCTATTTTGAAAATGAGTACAAGCTCTGTGGACCAGATCTGAGTTCGAGGTGGGCTGTGTGCTCCTGTTTCCTCCTACAGAGAGAAACCAACTTACTGCTAAAATGCAGCGACCTTTGCTCATTGGGAAGGGCCTGGTTCTGTAATTGCTTACCTTGCAAAATTCCCATGGAAAGTAATTTCAACTATGGGTGAAAACAGACATGACGTTAACCACCCTTTAACCACCCTTGGTGGTGATTGATGCATGTTTCAGGGCTGCATAGGGCACCAATACAGCTGTGCAACATGCATAAATAACCACCAAGGTGGTTAGCGTCATATCTGTTTTCACCCTATGAGTGCCAGACCGGCTGCTAGTGCATTACACAAATATTTTAGTGCACGAAGTAATGATGATTACTCCATTCTATTTAAATCACAAGGTGGGGCAGATTTTAAGCAGCCTAATTACCCCACTGTGATATTGGGACAAAAGTAATGGTATTTATTCTAGAAAGACTTAGTAATGGTCCAGATCTGGCCCCAATGTTGTCAATAAGTTTTACCACAGACTTAAATGGGATCTGTAGTAGGGCAGAGTGCTGGCCTGCTGTTAGAACCAGCAGTGAAGTAAAGGTGCTACTTGAGGCATGAGTGCTGAGAGGAAACAGGGGGTGGAGAAGGGGGGAGAGAGTGCTGAAGAGAGACTTGAACCAGACAGGGGCTGCATGAACCATGGCTCTAGAAGAGCCCAACTCCAAGGGTGTTGCCTGAGCTGAGGGCTTGGCTGTTTACAGGAGGAATCAATGCCTGGTCCATGGAGCTGTACTCTGAGGTCTGATCTGTGTTTCTAGAGAGTGTGAGTAGCAGAGCCACTATGTATTGGATGGAGACCTTATATAATGGAACTGTACATAGAGAAACTGAGATGATGGGATATGTATATTGGAATTAAAGAGACTTGAGCTGGAGATTCCCGCTACCAGATCCTGCAAGTACCTGGGACCCTACAAGAGGATCAAATTTTGGCCCAGTCTAGTTTGTTCTAGGTAGATAGAAGACTGACTCATGACAATTGTCGGAATACAAAATTTACACACAATCTCCAGAGCCATTTCTTAGTCATTGATTCAATCCACCCCAAACATACAGCAATACTCTCCACTTACTTTTAGCAAAAGGGAAGCAGGAGAGAAAAGCCTTTTTCATCTGCTGATTGAGAGTTTGAAGCTGAAAACGACAAGCTTCTATTGCACATTAATCTCTTTTCTTGTAAAGTTCCATCACAGAATCCCCATTGCATTGCGATGTGGTAGGATGTGAATTTCAGTTTTGGATAGAACCAAAACAACCTGAAAATGGCCATTTTGGTTCTGTCCGAGATTTCAGTACTTGTTTCAGTTGCTACGGGGTTTTTGCATTGATTTTTTTACCCCATTTTTTTCAATTAAAAAACCCCTGAAAAAAATAAATGCAAAAAAACCCGAAGCAAGAACCAAAATTCTCGGAGAACCAAAACTGAAATTGATTCTGGAGTCCCATCCCTAGTATGTGGTGCAAAAACAAACAAAAAACAGAGATCTTCACTTGAAATGCCTAGAGTCCTTGTGATCTATTTAGCTCTGACACTGATGTGATCTGCAAAGTTGTAAACTAAGGGTGTTTTCAGACGTTACGGGGCCCATTGGCCCCGTACCAAAAACACCCTATCCATTCCCCGCCGGGATGACCCCATCACGCCGTATCAGACGTGCCGGGGGGATCCCGGCAGGAAATCTGGGAGGGGGCGGGGCCGCGCAGCGCAAAGTGCGGCCGCACGGCCCCGCCCCCTCCACACGCCCCGCCGCCCACCCTCTGGGGAGACGGGCGGGCGGCGAGGCCAATGAGGCTGCCGTGTCGGGCCAGATTCGCCATGGCCCGGGATCCCGCCGGTGATCCCGGGCCGTGGCGCCCGACCAGACGTGACGCCGGGGTTCACCCCGGCGTGGAATTACATTCAACATGCAACGGCCTCCGGCCCTGCTGCTTCGGCCGCTCGCGTGATGAATGTAATTCCACGCCGTGGTAACATCTGGGGGGGAACATCCGTCCCCCCCAACAGACGTTCCGGAATCACAGCCACCGCTGAGAATTGACTGTGGTTGACTGTGATCTCGTAACGTCTGAAATCACCCTAAGCATCCAGAAATAAAACAAGTAATCATCATTTTGTGGTTGCAGACCTATGTACTTCTGCCACTTGTTCTCCTTTGGCTAAATCAAAAGAAAACTCTGCTAACTTTAGAAAGGATTGAATTGTGTGACAGACATGCTATAGTTTGTGTGTAATTTCTGACAAATCACTGCGCTTAATGAGGGAGGCAACCTACTCTGTCCTCTAACCACTGAATGGTTAGTTAGATGACCTAGTTTTCCTAATTACTAGTAAATTCCCCAGTTAAGCATGTCTTTTTAATCAATGCAATTCTCTTAACAGTAGATAAATTCCCTCTGATTTTTGCCTCGTAGCTGATTTTTAAAGCTATGCATAGGAAAATCACAAACCTCAAAATGTAAAAAATGATCACCTAAAATTGATCGTAATGGTGGATAGAACAGTACTCGGTTGAATGCCAACAAGATCCTATAGTTGCAATTCATTGGTGACTCCGATACCACAGAAGGGGTCCTTCCTGCTTCCTTTTAAATCACTTGAAGCATGATCTGGCTTTTTTCCTTTTTTCCTTAGAACAGGACATGCCTTCACTCTTTTATCCTAGGTTACGGTAACATTGTGTATATGTTGATGTCAGCTGTTTCTTTATGGAGCTGTATAGGATGTTTTGGGTTAAAGAAAAGATAAATTTACCTAAAGGTTTTCTGAGAGAACATATATACAGTAGGTATACTGGACATTATGGGTGGTTGTGTAAAAATCCACGGTGGGATTTTCAAAAGCATGCAAGTGAATTAGGATTGTTGAAAGCTGCCCCTAAGCTATGGAGGTGCTTTGTAAAAAGGACCTGCAAGATTCATTTATGTTTGTTATTTCATCCTGCCCCTGCTTTGTTGTGAATCAGTTGTAATTTCAGTAGCCCCTAAACAGTTGTTGTTATTTAGAAATTCGATAGCACTTTCAGTGCTTTACAATAGAGCCCTGCAGACTGAACTGAGCCCAGTGAGAGCCATCTAGCATTTTCCCACCACTTTCCTGTTGTATTTCCACCCCTGTGGAGCATCATGATGTCATGGCATTCTTGGGGGCATGGGGGGAACGGGACCATGCCCATTACGTCAGGCCCAGGCTGAAAAACCCCCAGCTGTATTGGGACTGGGCTTGAGCTAAGCATGGACCAGGCGCAGGTCTGACATTTGAGTTGATCATATCACTGCTTTACAGTCTTTATCTAGTTCACCCTAACAACAACCCTGTGAGGCCATTATTATTCCAAGTTGACAGATGGGGGACTGAGGCTGAGAGAGAGCAACTTGCCCAAGGCTATTCAGTATGTTCATGTCCAAGACAGGACTTGAACCCTGGTCTCTTAGGTCCAAGTCCAGCACCTTATCCACTAGGCTACACTGGTTCTGTATCATCTGTATAGCCCTAAATGGTTCCCTTAAGTTGGAAGAAGAACAGACTATAGAGCAGCCTTTTCTGAGGGAGCAGTCTGATGTCAGTCAGATACCATAATCCCATGCTCTGTCCCTGCCTATAAGAACTTCACCCCTTACTTCGACTGTCTCAGTTGTGAAGCTGCTCTTTTCCTGCATGTTTGTTAGGATGCCGCCATGCGTACTGTGGAGACGGCTACCGACATGAAGGAGTAGAAGACTGTGATGGAAAAGATTTTGGCTATTTGACATGCAGAACATATCTTCCTGGGTATGGACAAACATACCTTTGTTGTATTTTGTTGGCTGAATACCAATATCAAAAGAATATCACAAGGGTGTATCTCACCTGAACGCTGGCCATTAAAACTGTGGCTCTGGGTCCCAACCAGTTATGTAACAATGCCCACGTGCGTATGAGACAGGAGGGGTGGGGGAACTGCCAGGAGGCAAAATTACATCCGGGGGATCATGTGAAGTTCTGCTCGTGCGTGTGGGGTTTTCCCCATGATTAGCCCTTTCCCACCATGATCTCAGTAACAGGAGACAGGGCTTTGGGGTGGGAATACCGGTAAATCCGGAATCCAATAATGCCGGTATTGGGCGTACCGGCATTATCAGATTCAACCCGGTAAATCCGGTCCGGTTACCGGATTCCGGGTACCGGATTTTTTTACGTTGCAGCCATTTAAATGAATGGCTGCAATGTAAGCAAAGCCCCACCAAAAAAGTAAAAAAAAAAAAAAC
>QEPC01000068.1:4371169-4381939 GCA_003113815.1 Sphenodon punctatus
AGAAGAGGAGTCTGTAGTGAAATACATACATACTCATTGAGTCTGTACAGTGAAATGCATAACACAAGGTTTCAGTTTAAGGTTTAAGTTTCATTTCAGTACAAAACTGAAATGAAACTTAAAGCAATCTAAAAATCCTACTCAACGCCTGCTGTTTAGGAACAGTGACTAGCTCAGAAGGCGTTGGGAAGGGGGGAGGCAGATAATTAGTTTCGTTTCTTGCAAGCATCTCCACCCCTGGTGCCTGGAAGTCTACTCCTCAGTGTCTGACACCTCCCTGTCATGTTTGACCTTCCAGTGAGCCTTTTTTTGCCACCCGAACGCGATCCAAACTGACCGAACTGTTCAGCCATTTTGCCATTCGGTGTTCAGTTTGTTCGGTATGTTCGCGTTCGGGTTCGTGTTCAAGTTCGGTCATCCAAACAGGCTTAGTTCGGGCCAAACTCCGAACTACCGAACCGCGTTCGCCCATCCCTAATAGAGTCTAGTGCACACCCATTAGCCGGGATAACTGATAGATGAGGGTATGCTTTTTAACTGACTTTCAAGCTGAAAGGACTTCCTGAAGAGTCAGACGCTGCAACATTTCCCATTGCCTGGAAGTCATTGTATTGGGTGGAGGTTATTGAGCTCTGTGTTATGTGCAGCTCGGGGTGCTGGCAGGAAGCAGAAGTGAAGCAGACAGATAGGGAATGTAGAACTATTGCCAGGAATACAGTGCCGGTGGTGATTGTCCACTGAGGTCATTAGGCATTCCCCAGTTTACAAAGAGGCTGCAGAGTATAGCTAGACTAAGTAATTTAAAGCAGGGAAAGGAGGGGGGAGGAAGGGAGGGGGACAAATAAGCTCCCCTCCCCCACTTTTGTTCTTTCTCATTTCTGAGGTGAATATGTTAATGCATTCAGTTATATGCTGTGAACTCCGGCTCTTCTTCTCATTTATATATTGCAGCTTGGCGACACTCCAAGTCCTAATAGGCCAGAGCAAAAGTCTGGTGCTATGTTTTGATTGCATTTGTGATTACCGAGACAGTTCAGGGAGTGGACCCAAGCCAGTTGAGCAAAGAAGATGTTATGTCTGAGCAGGGCAGCCAATCTCAATTATATTAGAGGAGAGCACTCCTACTGGAAATTACATTAAGGGATTTTTTTTCCTCTGGCAAAGAATCAAACTTTAAAAAACAAAAGCCTTATCTTTATTTAATTATTTATTTACTTTTCATTCATTTGTACCCCGCCCCCCTCACCACAGGCGACTCAGGGCAGCTAACAGAATAAAACAACAAAACACTATAAATAATATAAATATACATATTAAAGCAATCACCAAGGTCTGGAACTAAACAATACCCACCCCTCCCTCTCCACATCCCCTACCAAACGCCTGGCGGAATAACCAGGTTTTACATTGCCGCCAGAAAGTGAGGCGATCCAGGCTAAGACAGGTCTTTGCCGGGAGTGCATTCCACAGTGACTCTGTGGCCACTGAAAACGCCCGCCTGTCCGTATGGACCCACCGATACTGCAGGACCTCCAGGAGGGCACCCCCAGACAACTGCACGGATCACCCAGGGAGTGAGGCAGTCCCTCAGCTAAGTGGGGCCCAGGCCATGTAGGGCTTTAAAGGTCAAAACCAGCACCTTGAATCAGACCCGGAAGACAATAGGCAGCCAGTGCGATGCACGGAGCACTGGACTGATGTGCTCTCTACAGCCCATCCCAATCAACAGGTGGGTCACTGCATTTTGCACCAGCTGCAGTCTCCAAACCATCACCATGGGCAGCCCCACATAGAGCACATTACAATGGTCTAGCCTGGAAGTGATGAATGCATGGATGATGGTAGCAAGATCAGAGTCTGAGACATATGGGCGGGGCCTCTTCACCAGATGTAATGGTGAAGGTGCCCCTGGCCACAGCCGACATCTGCACATCCAGGCACAGCCATGAATCCAGGAGCACCCCCAGACTCCGCACAGATGGATCCAATGGAGGATGTACCCCCCCAATAATGGGGGGTTCCTCCCTCCCCCAGATCACTGGTCCCACCAACAAGCATCACCGCTGTCTTGTTATGTCCCCTCCTTCCAGTGCTATTTTATTCTAAGGATTGGACATACTCCTGTATTTTTATGCGCAATGATCACATAGGATATATTGGAATATACTTCCCACCCATGTAAATACAGATATAGTTGTACAGTAGTAGACAGACAGTAGTTTAAACAGTGATTTTTCTCCTCTTTCATTGATCAAAGATCTGAATTTATCAACTTGTCAGGCATGCTGGTTTTTCTAGGGCATTTGGGTGGTAGCGGACTGACAGGTGAGGGAGGAAGCATCTTGAAGGCCTGAAGGATGATGAGTTCAGGGTGGGAATTATTGCCGCTGCTAGGATTACTGTCTGCGATACATATGGTCAAGAGCAGAACCTGGGTTGACTTAAGTAGAGTACAGGAGGGTTTGTGTTGCTTAAATATCTCAGATGACATGTTAATACAGCAAGAAAGAAAAGAGGATTTAGCTCACCCTCCCATCACCGTCCGGGTTGCCAGGTCAATCTTTCAAAAAGAAGGGATGCTAAGGACCAATGGTGTTCTGAAAGAAGGGATGTCCACTGCACCCGTTGGAGTTGGGGGGTTGTGAAAGAACGTTCAACGGAGCAGGGGAGATCTCAAACGGGATGTTATTATTATTATTATTATTATTATTAACAAACATTTATATAGCGCCAGCAGTGTACATGGCACTTTACAAAGTAATAAAATAGACAGGGTCCCTGCCCCTAGGGCTTACAATCTGAGCGACAGGAGCTGGGGGAGAGACATAGGAAGGGGAACAGAGGGAGAGACAAGGGGTCTAACATTCATGAAGATGCGAGGTCTCAAGTGCACGTACTTGGCTTGGTTACGATGAGAATGACAGCAGGCAGGTCCATGTTGCAAGGATAAGGGTAAACCGATCGTAGGTATAGGAATAGTGGCTCAGCAGGATAAAGAGTCAGACAGAGCAGAGCGAAAGAGGTGAGTTTTAAGGAGAGATTTGAAGGTATGAAGGGAGGGGGCAAGGCGGAGCAATGTCACTCATCCTAGAGGCTATGGCTTCTCAAGGAGAGTAACCTTGCAGCTGCTGGCTGCCCCCCCATCCCTTGACATACCCCAGAGCCCAAACCCCTCTAGCATGAGGTGCTTCTATTTCCTCTCATTGTCTTTTCCCCACGGTTGGGCACTGCTTTCTGCCTGTATGGAAACCTCTTCTCCAGGTGAGCACTGGGCAGAAGGAAGGCAGCTCACACTGCTGCTCTCCTCTCTGCTTTCCTCCACCCCCCACATCTGTACTTTCAGGCTATGCCAAAAAGGGTTGGGAGTGCCCCTTTGCTCTGTCTGATTCAGAAGGGGCTTTAACCCCTTCAGAGCATTCCAGTGCTCTGTGGAAAGGCAGGGTCAGCTTTGTCTGGAGTAGGGCCAGGTCAGACCAGGACCAGAAGGGTCAAGCCACATCGGGCCTGAGTTCAGGTCCTGCTCGAGCAAGAATTTCCAACACCAGCAGGACTCTATGCCACCTATACTAAATAAATTACACCTGCCTTCAGGGCTGTCTTGTGTTATGCTGTTGTTATGCCATAGTTGTTATAAATTAGATTATAATATGCTATTGTTATGCCCTTGTCTTTTGTATCAAGTTATGTGGCTCCCAAAGAGTGAAGTGTCATTTATGACACATCTATGAATACAAATTCTCTCTTGTAGCTATAGGAAAATACTTCTTAGTGCTGACGCTGGTGCAGAGAGTGATGTCGGTGAAAGGTGGACAGCTGCTGCCCCTGCTTCACTGCAGTTAACAAACCTTAAGCATACTGAACTAAAAAAGCAGACACAAGATCAGAGTTTGCACTTCCTTGTTCCAGTGTAATGATGGTGTAAGCCCTTTGAAATCAATATTTCATTTTTATGTTCCAGTGTTGTGATAAACCAGGACCTTTTCTGGGAAAGGAATTGAATTTTAAACTTCCAGCAGTGCACTGTGTCTTTACAATAGTTAAGAAGAATATTAGGCTGTTGACCTGGCTGTTGATTTTGTCCCATTAAAAAGAGGACAAGAAGTCATCTGGCTGTAGGTGAATGTACATACATACATTGGCTACACACAGGGGGGGAAATATCTCATAAGCGCCGTCTGCTCCTTTGGCATGCATCTTGAAAACAGATCTTAGCCGGAGGAGGAGAATGGCCACCATACCAGACATAGGGAGGACTGTACAGTCCACAGGTGGGCTAATGGCCCAGAATCCTGCACAAAGAGAGAATACACTTCTGTGAAGGATGAGACTTGGGCATCTGTAGACAAATTGGAATAATTTTTCAGTGAGAGAGGGAAACGTCTAGGAAGATAGAAACTAGAAGTGAGCAGAAGGACAAAGAGAAAGTGGGAGGAAGGCAGTATGATCATGGTCAATCAGGCTAGAAAGGAGGGCTTAGCTGGCAGAATAGCAAAAGAACAGAAGATGCAAAACCAGAGAGAGAGAGAGAGAAGCAGTCCAATTAACATGGACATTTGTGAAAGTTGGGTACTTTTGACTTGGGGAATCAGAAGGGTTCCCCCTCACTGTCATTAAGGAAGCCCAGATGTTCACAAACTATATGGTTCATGGCCCCAATGATATCCCACATACTTTAAATGTTTTTGTTGCTGATTGGAATCACAGGATTATATTTAAATCTCAAAATGGGGTCAGAGTAGCAAAAAGTTGGATAACCATTGAAGTCTGATTTTTCTTTTACTCCTTGGTCACCCCTAGTTTCGTTCACAGATGCCAACTGTATCCATCGACAAAACTAATAAGCCAATTGGAAGATACACTTTTTCTATGTAATTTTGCTGAGCTGAATTCTAACCAGTTTCTACTTCAGATTTAAAGAGTTAAGTACGCTGCAAATCAAAGTAACCGTTACACCCTGCTAGTGTGTCTCCCCTTCCAGGCAGCTTGGTTTGAGTGCAGCCTTCTGCATATTCTTAAAGCCTCAGTTCCATCCCAAGCACCGATGTCGGGGCCCAGACAGCAGTTTGGGTTGGAACTAGAATATATACAATGTAGTTGTCCAGTTTTCTCTTACAAGGTGAAACAGTGGAAGGAAACACTCTTTATGTGCTGAGCTGAGTAAGACATGGCAAAACACTTGCAGGCTTTCAGCTTCTAAATAAAGGCCTATAGGAACCATGGCTGGTGCTATTCATGAATGAGGAGCCCAGACTCTATTGGAGGCTTTTGTTTGTGTCAATGGAGAGTTTTAATTCAGGCTGTTTAAGGCACTGAAAGCTCTCCCCCTCGCCACTCCCCCATGTGACTCCATTATCCAACCAATTTTGCTGAGCTGAATTCTACATACAGAATTTATGTAGCTAAATATGGGCTAATATTTAGGGTCATGTTCTGCCCTGATCTATCCTTTATTCTGCCTTACAAAAACCCACTGGGCCAGATATCAGCTGATGCGAGTTTGCATCACTGACTTGAGCAGACTGACATCAATTTGAAGAGGCTGTAGATTAGGAAAACTGGCCTCACAGGCTTCATAGATTACCCAATTGATCTTAATTCAAGAGCTGCCCATTAGACTAAATCATTTATTGTTGCAGCTACAAATGCAAGGCAGATCAATATGTAATGTATCACTTCAACATACGGTTCTGAGCAGGAGGGAGCGGGATAGAAGAAACCCCAAATAAATAAATATTGTTGGAAGGACTCTTCAGTTTCTGGGTGATCCACAGATGGAGTGTGGTTGCCATGTGGGTCCCAATTGACAGAGAGGGAGACAAAGTGGTTTGAATGATATTTTATTGGACCAACTGCCCATTCTCACCAGCAGTAGTTGGTCCAATAAAAGATATTGTTCGAACCACTTTGTCTCCCTCTCAATTTCTTGGTGGAAATCTCTGGAGACTCTCCATACTGCAAGTATTACATAGGTGTGGAGGCAACACTACAACTGCCTGACAGAGCCTTGACCAACAAATGAGCATCCCTGAGTCTTCGTTGGTCATTTTTATTCTGCTCTTCTTGCTGTTGTTAAAAAATGACAAACACAGGGGTTACCATGGTACTGATTGCCATGAAAGTTGAATACTTAAGTGCGAAGACTTCATAAGTTCTCTAAAATAAGACTGGTAAACTATGAGAAAACTGAGGCATATATATGTAAGTGACCTCCAGTAATTCTAGCTTTCTACTGAACTGAGGCCCTTGAAGGCCACAACACAACGGTTATAATGGATGTTAAATTAAATATTTAATATTACTGATGTGAGCCCCCTGGGGCAGGGAACCTCTCTACTTTCAATAAGTAAAACGCCAGATATATCGCTGGCACTATATAAATATTAATAATAAATAATAATTATTAATAATAATTAATAATAGTCCACTTAATAATACCCACTTCATTTTGTCTTCTCTTCCATACAAGAAGGTTTCCAGTGTTCAGTTTAAGAGCATGGCTGTGTATTAACAGGTGAGCATGGGCATGTCACGAAAGTTAAGTTGGGAACCTCTAGTATATACGGCAACGTATCCCTTGATGTTTAGAATTTTCTAGCGCTTGGAAGTACTCTAGTTACCTCATAAAGTTGGATACAGACAACATTCCTGTGCCCAAAGAACATACCAGATACTGTTAATGTTCATGATTTAACAACAAAAGGTGAGGTAGAGTAAAGGTTCAGCCACATCATGCTTTATGTGCTATTATTCACAAATATTAATCTCACTGGTGCTGTCCTAACATATGTCAGGAGAATGGTTGGGTATTCATACAAAGAACACTAAGGTCGCTTTTAGACGAGACAATTTTGCGCATGATTGGTGAAAAATGCACATGTTTTAATGCTCATTTAAACACCTAAACAGTTTTAAATGCGCATTTGCCATGATCGTGTAAAAGCCAAAACTGTTTTGAATGTGGTTTTTAAATAATGCGCATTTTTAAAAACAGGTTTTGACATCCCCCGATCATCAAAGGGGCTCAAAACCGGTTTTAATTTTTTTTGCTTATCTACATAAGTCAGGACTGTCAAGTATGTGTACTTCAAACCCAGAGATATTCAATTGAGGCAGAGCCGGGAATCCCTTTGGAGATGAATTCCTTCCCTTCTGAAATACGGACATAGTATGTCACATGCTAATTTAACATGCTTAGATTGAAGACTCTGGAAAATCCTGCACAATATAGCTACTCGGCTAGCCCCTTAAAACCCCAACGAGACATAGAAATGTCAGACCAGGAAAAATCAGAGCAAGCACTGCCCGAATTACAAGGGGATGGGGGTAGGGTGGCCATACCTCCCCTTTAAAGATGACACTTATGAAAAAATACATGGTGCAGGGATGCACTGGAACCAATACAGTCCTGCATTTTTCATAAGTGTCCTCTTTTAAAGGGGAGGTATGGCCATCCTAGATGGGCAACAGGTCTCTCTACCTTTTTTGACAGCCCCCTTAGCTACTGACTTTAGAAGGCTACAGGATGAGTTTTCCTCTCCTCCTCCTCTGTCCCTCCTTCCCACCAGCTTCCCTTGATGAGATCACCTCCCTGTCCCTTTGACCCCATCCCCTCCCACCTTCTGACCTTGCCATCTCTGCTGCTGAACATAATCAATCTTTCCCTCTCTACCAACTCCTTTCCCTCTGCTTTCAAACATGCTACTCTCTCCCCTAGCCTAAAGAAGCTCTCCCTTGACCCCTCTGACACTTCCAGATTACTGCCCCATCTCTCTCCTTCCCTTTGCCTCCAAACTCCTGGAGCATGTTGTCTACACCCGCTGTCTTGTCTTCCTCTCTGCCAACTCTTCCTTTGACTCTCATCTTCAATAGGGCTTCCGTCCTCTCCACTCTACTGAGATTGCTCTCACTAAAATCACGAATCTTCTCTTAGCTAAATCCATCGCGTCTACTCCATTCTTGGCTTGCTTGATCTCTCTCCTGCCTTTGACACTGTTGATCATTCACTCCTTCTCGACTCACTCTGCACCCTTGGTTTCCAGGACTCTCTTCCTACCTCTCTGACCACTCCTTCAGTATATCTCTTGCTGGTATCTCCTCCACATAACTTCCCTGCTTGGTTGGAGTTCTCCAAGGCTCTGCCCTCAGCCCGTTTCTCTTCTGCCTCCACACCGTCCTTGGACAAACTCATTGAATTGGATGGCTTCCTATCACCTCTATGCTGATGATGACACTCAACTCTCTCTCTCTCCACCCCTCTTCTCTCCCTTTATCCATTCTCGTATTGCAAACTGCGGGGCATCCAGACAGAGATGTCGGAGAGGCAATCAACTCAAACTTAATATGGCCAAAATGGAACTCTCCTAGTCTTCCTATTGAAGTCTTCCTCTCCCTCTTCCTTCTCATTTTCCATCGATGGGGTCACCTTTCAGCCTGTTCCTCAGGCACATAGCCTGGGCTTCATCTTTGACTCCTCCCTTCTCCTTTAAACCTCAAATGGAATCTGTTGCTAAATCCTGTCATCTCCCCTTGCACAACATCACTAGAATCCGTCCTTTCCTCATGGTTTCCACTGCTAAAACCCTAGCCTATGCTCTGGTCTAGTTTTGCAACCTCCTTCTCACTGGCCCTCCCCACTATCACCTTGCCCCCCTTTCAAAACTCTGCTGCCAAGATCATCCACCTCATCCACCACTTTGATCACTTGCAGCCCCTCCTCTCCTCTCCTCTCCCCACTGGCTCCCTCTACCTAAACACAATCAGCACAAGCTTCTCATCTTTACCTTCAAAGCTATTCATGGCCTTGGGCCCCACCCCCACCCCCACATCTCTGGACACTAGTCCCCTGCTATGCTATGCACCCATCTGAAAGCTCTGCCCCTTTTCTACCACCATCCTTGCTTGCTCACGGCTCCGCGGCTCCTTTAAGTGGGTTTGCACATTCTCTCTTGCTGCCCCCCCCCCAATGCCTGGAACTCCCTCCCCAAATACATTTGCTCCTCTCCCTCCCTTGCAAAGTTTAAATCCCTCCTAAAAACCTACCTCTTCTGTCAGGCCTTCCCTAGCTCCACATCCCCTTAGTCTCCCTTTCTTCTCCGATATAACTATGTAACTAAGCCAGGCACGTTTACCTACAACCTCATGCTTTCATGAATGTATCCTCGTCTCTCCTAGATTGTAAACTCACCAGGGCAGGGATTGTGTCTATTTTCAACAGCTGTAAAGCACCAGGCATATTAGTTGTGCTATAGAAATACTTGATGATGATAACCACCTTATATACCTTCATCATAATTTTCATTCCCTCTATATGGAAGGACTATGGGTGCAGACATCTTGGCTCCATCCTTGACTTGTGTGCAGGGTTTGTGTGCAATCCGAGGCATGCCCCTTAACTTGGCTTCCCAGACTGTGAGTTGGGACCCCTGGTGGGACTGTGCCATCTGTGCCCAGGTGGGACTAGGTGGCATGCCTTTCTTGCTCTGCGGAGTCTAGGGCTGCCATGTCTCCTAGGGAAGAAAATCAGTCAGTACTATTTTGCATAAATATGCATGCATTGATTAATGTAAATGTATATATATATATATTTAAAATAATGTTTGGATTGGGCTAATAAAGGTAGGGGCAGAACCTCAGATCTTACATACCTCAAGGGTTATAATCTACCAGAAAAAATTATCATTTTTCTCTCCTGTGGCAACAAGCTTCTCCCACAATTTCATTTGATAGAAGAAGAATACTGAACAAATTGAACAAATTCCATTTATTTTAGCATGTGTATTAATCAGGCTCAAAGAATGAGGTAGTCTCTTGGGAAACTTAAAAGAAGAATACTGAACAAATTGAACAAATTCCATTTATTTTAGCATGTGTATTAATCAGGCTCAAAGAATGAGGTAGTCTCTTGGGAAACTTTTAAGTTTCCCAAGAGACTACCTCATTCTTTGAGCCTGATTAATACACATGCTAAAATAAATAGTATTTGTTCAGTATTCTTCTGACATATATACATATGTCAAGCAGTTCTAGGATAAGAGAAACCACCAGAAATAAATTATATTGGTATTTCTTTAAAATTCAGTAGAGTAATTTTTTTTACATATACTACTGTTTTATTAAATAAATATGCAAGGTTAATTGATTTGCCGAAAAACATCACAAACAAGAGAGACTATTTAGTTTTCTATGTTGCACTTTAAACTGTTAGATTACATGTTGGCAGCAAATGCTTTCTTTTGGAAAAGCGGTGTTGGTTTGTGCCAACAGCATATTTGAGTCAGGCAAATAGAAACTCTCAATTGAAGTTGACTTGATTTTTTTTTAATCCATCAAAATTAAACTTTAATTTAAAAAAGGCCTCATTGTTTTTCTTCAAAATTTTGTTATTTGAAAATGCTGGAAATGTAATAATGTCAACATTTTGAAATTTCTGTGTATTACTATTATTTATTTAGGTAGTTATTTGTTCCGTTTTTTACCCCACACTTCCCACAAGGCTGACAGCATCTTACAAAGATATATAAAAAATAAAGCACAAAAACATATATAAACAATCATATAAAACAGTTTAAGAAAAAACCTAAGTGCCCCTACCCTCCAATCCTCTCCCTAGCCCCTCCACCCAACCATATCCCAATCCGCCAAATGCCTGGTCAAACAAGGTCTTACCTCTCTTCTGAAAGAGGAGCAGACTTGGGGGTGGCCCTCTATGGGGAGGGAGTTCCCTTATTCCCATATCCCCTCCTCTCACAAGGAGGTCATGGAGTATCTCCC
>QEPC01000068.1:4387192-4434483 GCA_003113815.1 Sphenodon punctatus
GTTTTAGTGTTTGTAGGAGTAGGCCTGTGTACTTATTAGATAATCCATTTAGTTCATAGCATTTAGAATAGTTAATAGCAGTTAGATTTAGTGTAGATAGATATATATATTATTAGATAACAAAATTAAATAAAAAAAACCAAAAAAATCTAAAACCCAAAAAACCAAATAAAAAAACAAAAAACCATATTAAAAAAAAACCCCATAACAAAACATTTCCCAAACGGCTGAACCGAACGGCCGAGCCCAAATCCGGCGAACTAACCAAATGGCCGAACCGAACGGCCGAACCTGAACCGCAATCTGTTCACCCATCCCTAACGCTTGTAGAGTAGGGGACAAAATTCCAAGGGACTAACACTATTTTTCACTTTGTCACAGGTAGGGGGTTGGGATCACACGAGAGGGGTGCACAAGGTTCCTTACACACAGGGGGTGAGGCAATTGCCTGCAAGCAGTGGGGATGGCTTCGCAACCCACCAGCAAGGGTTAACTGGGAAGGAATGCCTGTCAGGAATGATGGCCCTGTACTCTAGCTGAGTAGTAGCCTCGATCATCATAGGGCGCCAAGTGGCGTGTACTGGAGCAATCCCACTCCTTGCTCACCAGACTTCCACCTACAGTCACTCTACAGGTTACAAGGGAACGCGTGCTGGGGGTGAGAGTGGAATTGACCGGGGACCTCAAGAACGTGAGGGTTGTTTTGGCAAACCTGAGACTTCTTGCTGCTGCCAATGGGGGTGTCAGGGGCATCGGGTCAGGGTCTGCAGCTGTAGGTGGATTTCCAGGGCATGTGGGGAGCTGCTGGTACTGGTGGCCGTGAAGGTAGGGGGAGCCCCTTACAGTACCCCTGATCAAGACCCTGTCCAAGGGCCCATCCGGGGCCAGGCTTTTCCGGATGCCATCGGTGGAATAAGCAGATGAGTCGGGGAGCCGAAACGTGCATGGCCAGTTCCCAGGAATGGTCATCAGGGCTGAAGCCAAGCCAATCAACGAGGTACTGGAGGTGACCCCGAGACCAACGCGAGTCCAGGATGGCCCGAAAATCATACTCATGGTCCGGGGTGGTGACAGGGGCCACAGTTAGTGGTGTGGTGGTGTCGGCGGCAGCGGCAGCAGTTTTCTTCAAGAGGGAGACATGGAAAGTCGGGTGAATTCGAACATGTGGAGGTAAACGCACGCGGTAGGTCACTTCATTGAGTTGGTTTTCGATCAGATAAGGACCAAAGAACTTGTCATCTAGTTTCGTAGAAGGTCGTCGAGATGCATAGTGGCATCGGTCAATCCATACATAATCCCCGGGGTGTAGGGCTTGTGCAGGCCTATGGTGCTTGTCTGCATTCTCTTTGTACCGTTGTCGAGAGTGGGTGAGGGTGTCTTTGGCTATTGCGTGAGCTTGTTGGATATGGTGCACCAGGCTTCCAGCTGCAGGGGCTTGAACGGCGGGGAGATCCAGAGTGCCTATTTGGGGGTGGAACCCATACGTGATGTAAAAGGGGGACTCCCCAAGAGACACATTCAGGGCATTGTTATGTGCAAACTCCGCAAGAGGTAGCCAGGTGTACCAGTCATCCTGCAAGTAATTTACATAGCAGTGAAGGTACTTCTCAAAGTCCTGGTTCACCCATTCTATTTGGCCGTTGGCCTGGGGATGGTACGCAGTGGTGGGTTTCAGCTGAACATGTAGAGTGGTAAACAAGGCTTTCCAAAAGCGGGACACAAATTGGGAGTCCCGATCACTGATTAATTCTAAGGGCAAGCCGTGTAGTTTAACCACATGTCGGATGAATAGCAATGCCATACGATGGGCAGTAGGGACTGGGAGCCCCTTGCACGCAACAAATTGGGCCATCTTCAAGAAGCGGTCCACTATCACGCATACTGTACTGTAGTCTCGTGAGGGGGGTAGCTCGACGATGAAGTTGATTACCACTCTTTGCCATAGGCCCCGTGGGGGTTCGGAGATTTGTAGGAGACCACCTGGTGCCTGTCGAGGAACCTTGGTGTGGGCACAGGTTACACAACTTTGTACATAGTGTCGCACATCTTGGGTAAGGGAGGGCCACTGAAAGGACCTCTGAATCAGCTGGCAAGTCCAATCTCGTCCCGGATGTCCTGCCAAAGGGGCATCATGATGGGCCCAAAGGATTTGGGAATAGCAGGAAGATGGAACCATGATCCGGCCTTGTTTCTTCAGGAGTCCTTGGTCCAGGGTACAGGAGAGATCCTGGGTGGGAAGTAACTCCTGCGCGGTTGCGCGTACAAGGGAATCTCGCACCACTTAGGTTGTGGTGAAGACCTTTGGCTCCAGTAGGGGTCCTTGTCATCTTCTGACCTCTCGTCCCTCTTCGTGATAGCGAGAGAGGGCATCTGCTAATATGCTGAGTTTGCCTGGGTGGTAGAGAATGACAAAAGAGAACCATGCAAAAAATAACGTGTCAGGCATTAGCTATCTGTGCCATCTGCAGGTAGGTAAGGTTCTTATGGTTCTTATGGTAACGGGGTGCTTGGCTCCTTCTAAGTAGTGCCACCACGTTTTGAACGCTGCCTTGATGGCCAATAATTCTCTATCGAAGATGGTGTAATTTTGTTCAGCAGGGCTCAATTGGCATGAGTAATAGGCACAGGGCAGCATTTAATCTCCTAGGGTGACTTCTTGGGATAGAAAGGCCCCAATGGCTCTGTCGGAGGCATCGGCTTCCACTTGGAAGGGGCGCTGAATGTCCAGGTGCAGCAGGAGAGGGGCAGTCACAAACGCCTCTTTCAAATAACAGAAACTCTGCTGCTCCTCTGGTCCCCATATATACTCTTGGTTCTTTTTCAGGAGGCAGGTTAATGGTGTAGTGATCTCTGCATAGTTTGGTATGTACTGGCGATAATAATTGGTACTACCAAGAAATCGCTGCAGAGGTTTCACTGCCTTCGGCGGAGGCCATTGTTGAATGACGTTGACCTTGAAGGGGTCCATTCGTATTCTTTTGGGAGGGACGATGAACCCCAGGAAGTTCATGGACTCGAGGTGAAACGCACATTTCTCCAGCTTACAATACAGTTTGTGGGTGCAGAGTCGCTGGAGAACCCTACGCACATGTTGAACGTGTTGGTGTCGAGTGTTGGAATAGATCAAGATACGCAATTACAAAAATATCAAGGTGGTCTCGGAGAAAGTCATTTATAAAGTGCTGAAAGGTAGCAGGTGCATTGGTGAGGCTGAAGGGCATCACCAAACATTTAAAATGCCCATAGAGGGCCCGGAAGGTGGTTTTCCGCTCATCTCCATCCTGAACCCTGACAAGGTTATAGGCGCCGCGTAAGTCCAGTTTCATGAAGATGGTTGCTCCTTGCAACCGGTTCAGAAGTTCTGCGATTAACGGTAGGGGGTATCTGTTTTTCACCGTCATGCTTTTGAGGCCACAGTAATCAATACATGGGCAAAGTCCTCCATCCTTTTTAGGCACAAAGAAGATAGGTGCACCTTCAGGGGAACAGGAGTGCCGAATAACCTGTTTTTCAGTGACTCATCGAGGTACTGGCGGAGCGTTTCTAACTCAGGGGTTGACAGGGCATAGATTTGCCCAAAAGGAGGTTCAGTTCCAGGTTGCAGGTCGATCTGAAAATTGTATGGACAATGAGTAGGCAATGTGGTGGCGGATTGTTTACTGAAGACGTCAACATAGTCTCGATACTCCAAGGGGATATGAGGCAGGGTCAGGGTAGGAGGTTCCAGGGCCATGGCAGCGGTGCTTCACAGAGGTAGGGATATCCCACAGTTCTGTTCACAGTAGGAGGAAGACAAGTGAAGTTGTTTGCAAGTCCAGGATATTTGGGGGGCGTGCTTTTGCAGCCACGGGATACCTAGGACCACGAAGAATAAGGGGATACACACCATGTCAAATGTTAGGGATTCCTGATGGTTTCCAATGATACAGCTTGGGGAAGATGTCTGGGTGGTAATTGGTCCAGAAATCAGGGGGAAGAGGTCAGTGGTGTGTACTGGTTCTGGTCGCGACTTGGCCTCTGTTGGAATGGCGTGGGAGTGGACAAGGCTGACATCCATGAAGTTGCTAGATGCTCCAGAGTAGATGAGGGCCCATGTCATGAAGGAGTGGCAGGGGGTGACTTTCACCTTGAGGGGTACCCAGAGGTGGGTGTGCAGAGAGGTGCAGGCCGAGGGGATTAGTTTCTGGTCTGAGACGGCCCCTGCCCGCCTCGGCCTTGGGCATTTCCCGTTTCTTGCTGGGATGAGGCTAATGATCGACATGCATGAATAAAGTGGGCTGGATCTCTGCAATAGAAACATGCTCGTGCTTTTCTTCGCCTCTCCCTTTCTTCTGAGGTTAAGGGGCCTCAAGCTGCTCCAATTTGCATGGGTTCAGGTTAGGTTCCTTTTGGTAGCTTGGGTCCAGGAAGGTGGGCTAGGGGCGGTTGAGATCCATGGACATGATTTTCTTGTCACCTTTCCCAGTTTCTTTCCGCCAACCGATCATCTATCTGCATGGTAAGGGCTGCAACTTTCTCTCAGGTCTCAGGTAAGGCGGTAAAGGCTAGTTGGTCCTTTAGATCTTCACTCAATCCTCGACGGAAGAGGACCTTTAGGACGTCGGGAGACCAACGCAACGGGGGCCAACTGTTGGAAATGGGTGATATATTCCAACAGGCTACCTTTCCCTTGTTTAAGGGACATTATTTGGATTTCCGCATCCTGCACCCTGTGGGGATGATCAAACAAGAAGGAGAATTCTTTTACGAACGCCGCATAGTTAGATAGTAAGGGACTTTCCCCCTTTAACAGTGTGGTAACCCAATCCAGGGTGATTTCCCCCAAGTTTCCAATGATGAAGGCTACCTTCAATTTATCCATGGTATAGGTGTTGGGTTGTACAGAAAAGGTTAGCTCGTAGAGGGGGGAAAACCCCTGGAACAGCCGTTGATCCACGCTAAATTTTTTGATTCTAGGCCCCTTAGGTTCCCGGGGTGTTGCTGCCCCAGCTCCCTGGGGTTCTACTGGCGCTGGAAGTTCTACAGCGGCGGGCCCGCAGGGGTTGGTTTGAGGGCCTTGGCCAGTACTGTCGCTTCAGGTTCAGCCTGTTTTGCCTTAACTTCCCTTAGCTCCATGGCCAGGGACTGGACAGCCCATACCAGCTCGTCAAGCTCTCTTGCCACATCCATTAAGCGGCGTCTCTCTGTCCTCAGAAAGACTAGGCGGCCGGTGATACTGTCTCAGACCTCAAGAACGTGAGGGGGAAGGAAGGGCAATCACAACAGACACGGTATGGGGGGAAGACCCCGGGGGGGGAGCATCACCCACTCACCCACTGGTATGCCCACTCTCGCTCTCACTCTTTCAGGAAAACACGAAGGGATGGGACACTCACGCTTAGCCGCTCTCTTCCCTGTCACGCAGACAAGGCTTCTTGTGACATAGCAGAGGGGAGGGGAGGAAGGAAGGAAGGAATACCAACAAGGCACAAGGACTCAGGCTCAAGAAACTCTCTCCGTCTGGGGCCAGTTTACACAGATCACTGGCGCTGTGTGTCCTGCAGTGCCTGTGTTTATAGTGGTAGCCCCACCGCCCTGCTGTGCCTGCAGGGGTGCTGGCCCCACCCCTGTGCTATGCATGACGACCGGAGTGTCGTTCTGCTGTGGGGTTGTCTTGGCAACCCAGGGACTACTTGCTGCTGCCAATGGCGGCGGCGGGGGCACCGTGGCGGGGTCGGTGGCTGCAGGTGGATTTCCGGGGCATGTGGGGAGTGCCGCTGGTACTAGCGGTTGTGAAGGTAGGGGGAGTCCCTTACACACTTCCAGAAACACTAAAACCCACAAGGCTATGTGCAAACTGCAAGTGTTCATGCTGCAACAGAAAGATTGAAGTCACCAAAGTAAATCCTTTGGAAAAGCTTCTATATTCTGTTTTCCTTCCTCTCTCTGTAACATTTACCACTACATGAGGCCACCAAAGTATCCCAAACATTTGAACGTCCACAAAACGTTTCCGAAGCATGAGATCACTCAGGAAGCGGGACAAAATTCAAAAGGCATTATTACAAGAAAGAGCACCACTATAAAACAATATAATATCCAAAATTTACTGCATTGAGCAGGAGTTGGACTAGATGACCTCTTAGGTCCCTTCCAACTCTATGATCCTATGAGGCCACATGAAAAGCATCTATTTTGAAGTGTTCACACTGCTGCAAAAATACTGAAGTCTGAAAGTAAAACTTTTGGGAAAACTTTCCAATTCTGTTTTCATTTTTCCCTTTGTTGCACTCAGTCAAACATACAATATATCCATGCCAAATATCCAGTATCTAAAGTACATACAAATTATTTTTTTAAATGTAAAAGAAAATTATATATATATTTGCTTATTTGTACTGGCCCCTTGGCCATGACAAAACAATCGCATAAATGAGACAATACAAAGCACATAGCACATATAAACAGCAAACAAGAAAACCCTAACCTAATACAGTATCAATTGCTAAGCTAAATTCATAAACTCAAAACCACCACAACAAAGAATCTATATCTTGCTCTTGCTGCCTCAGCTTTAAGAGCAAATCTTGCAACCGCCAGTGATACCACCGTGGATCTATCAGAAAGGCAATGCAGCAAAAGATTCAGGGAAGGTGTACCAACAGCATAGCCTAGCTGCCGCCAAAGTTCTGCCCGGGGAATTGCGTATAGAGAGCAGAACTAAAAATAATGATGGAGATCCTCAACCATGCCCTTCCCACACGGACAAAGCCTTAAGGCGTATGGAAGGCCTCTATATCTGCCCAGCGTCATAGCCGATAAAAAAGATTGAAAGTGAAGGGCAGAAAAAGCCCGTCTCAAACGGAAATCAGAGATCTCCCTCAAATAATTACACCCGTCCTTAGGAGGAAGGACAAATTGGAAAAAAGGGACAGAGTGGGCACGACAGGCTCGGCTCCTCAAACATTGCAAATCAACATCCATCATTCTTTTGCGCAGCATTTTATTCCCCGCTTTCCATGGGAATATGGTCAGGAAGTGTTGGGATTTTTATGAATGGTTAGAAAAACAAAACCCCAAAAGCAGCTTGAATTGTTAGTAGAAACAGCTTAGTAGTAATCAACACCTTGGAGATTGTTTCTAGATTAAAGTAAACTACTTTATTGAGAAGTACATTGTGATAGGAAAGGCCTATCCCTAGTCTTACTAGCTAGCTGCCACCAGCATGGTGGCCAGACATGTTGAAGGTCAGAGAGAGAATTTAGGAATGGAGAAAGGTCAGGAAGAAGGAGGAAGTCCAGTAGGAGCTTCCTGGGCACATCCCACCTGGGAGGGGGCTTAGAAGCAGAGATCAGGAAAGGTTAAAGTGACACTCACACTAACTCACTATCTCTACTCCCAATGCCCCTAGTGGTCATTAGGGTTTGTTGGTGCAAAAGGTGATGTCATCTGGAGCTGTTTTTCCAACACCCCTTCTCATCGCCTGTCGCACCGGCTCACGACTCCCATTCGCTCACGTAGCATCTGGAATCGATCCCTTGGTAGTGGCTTGGTCAGTCCATCTGCCACCATTTCTTCAGTTGGGCAATACTTCAACTCAATTAGCCCTTCTTCCTGTGCCTCTCGAACATAGTGGTACTTTATGTCAATGTGCTTCGTTCGAGACTTGGACTTCTCCATTTGTGAGAGCTTAATGCAACTCTGGTTGTCCTCAAACATCGTGGTAGGCTTTGGCTCTTCAATTCCAAAGTCCAACAGCAGCTTGTGTATCCACACAGCTTCCCTGCATGCTTCACTAGCTGATATGTATTCTGCTTCTGTTGATGAGAGTGTAACAAGTGACTGCTTCCTGCTAGTCCAACTTATGGCTCCATCTCCATAGAGAAACAGGTGTCCACTGGTGGACTTGCGATCAGCTATGTCTTCAGCCCAATCTGCATCCATGTATCCCACCAGTCTAGGGTTGCTGCTTACTGGAATCTTCAATGCGTAGTGCGCGGTACCCTTCAGGTATCTCCCCAGTCTCTTGACTGCAGTCCAGTCATTCTTGGTTGGGGCACTTACTTTCCTGCTTAAGATTCCCACCGCTGTGGCAATATCTGGCCTTGTCACTGTGGCTATGTACAAAAGCTTGCCAATCGCTTTTCTGTACTGGTTGTTGCCTGCCAGAGGCTCATCATCTTCCCTTTGTTTCAGGAAATTGACATCCATTGGTGTTCTGGCCTCATTGGCATCTGTCAGTCCCAGACATTCCAAAAGATCCTTGATCTTTGCTTTCTGGTTGAGAAGATAACTTCCATCTTCTTCTTTTTCTATTTGAATGCCAAGGTAGTGTGAGATGCTTCCAAGTTCCTTCACCTCTACTTCCTTGTTTAGGTGCTCAACAATCTCGTGACTGTCTTGCTCCTGTTCACAACAGATGATCAGATCATCAACATAAGTCAGGATATAAGTCCACTTATTGTCTCTGAATCTTGAGTACAGGCAGGGGTCAGCTTTTCCTTGTGTGAACCCTTCCTTAAGCAGTAGCTGATTCAGTTTCTCATTCCATGCTCTAGCTGCTTGCTTCAAGCCATAAATGCTCTTCTGGAGTTTGCATACAAGCTTCTCCCTTCCAGGTTGCTCGAAGCCTGGTGGCTGCTGCATATAGATGTCTTCCTCAAGTTCTCCATTCAGGAATGCAGTTTTGACATCTAAATGGTTAACATGCATCTTTCTGGAAGCTGCTATGCTAAGTAGTGTTCTGATGGAAGTGTGCTTGACAACTGGTGCAAATGTTTCATCATAGTCTTCTCCATATATTTGGGAGTATCCTTTGGCTACTAGTCTGGCTTTGTAGCGCTGTACATCCCCTTCTGCATCTTGCTTGATTTTGAAGACCCATTTGCAACCTACAGGTTTTCTTCCAGCAGGTAGTTCCATAAGTGTCCAGGTTTTGTTCTTGTGTAGAGATTCAATCTCTTCCTTTGCTGCTTTCCTCCATTTTTCAGCTTCATGGGTTGGCATCCTGTCAACATCCTTCCATGTGCTGGGTTCTTGCAGCTCTGCACTTGTGGTGAGGTAGGAGTATTTCAAGGGTGGAACTCCTTTGTTGGACCTCTGTGAGCGCCTGGGTTCTGGCTCAGCTTCTGTGACCCCTTCTGAATCTGCAGCTTCTGTAACCCCTTCTGAATCTGCAGCTGGTTCTGGTTCACAGATTGGCATTTGGTAGCTGAAGGCCTGCTCACTTGGTTCCTCTTGCATCTGGATCCTTGGCTCCAGGTCTGGTAATTCACCTTTGGTTGGTCTGTGTCTTTCATCAAAGTACACAACATTGCAAATTTCAATATTACCAGTTTCAACATCAAGAATTCTGTATCCTTTGCCTCCTAAAACATATCCACATAAAACTCCTTTCTTGCTTCTGCAATTCAACTTGTTTCTCTTTGCCTTTGGTATATATGCATACACATCACAACCAAAAACTCTGATGTGATTTAGGCTAGGCTTGTGTCCAAACCACAGTTCAAATGGAGTTTTCTCTATGGCTTTAGTTGGCAATCTGTTCTGCAGATAGCTGGCAGTCATCACTGCTTCTCCCCAGAACTTGCTTGGCAAACTTGCATCTTTCAACATACATCTTGCCATCTCCATTAGGGTTCTATTTTTCCTTTCTGCAACACCATTCTGCTCAGGAGAGTATGGGGCTGTAGTCTCATGCTCAATTCCCTGTTCTCTCAGAAAGGATTTCATTTCGTTTGAGGTGTATTCGCCTCCATTGTCTGACCTTAGTCTCTGAGGCTTTCTCCCAAACTTGTTGCTGACCAATGCAACATACTCTTTAAACTTTTCAAACACTTGACTTTTCTCTCTCAAAGTGTAAACATAGGCAAATCTTGAGAAATCATCAATAAAAGTAACTATGTACAGGTTTCCTCCAATGCTCCTTTGCAGAGGACCTGATACATCACTGTGAATCAACTCTAGAGGGCGCTGAGACTTTCTCTCCTCTAGCTTGTGGAAAGCTGGCTTAACACTTTTTGCAGAAATGCAACATCCACATTTGTCTAAGTTCTCAGTACACAGTTTCAGTTTAAAGTCTTTAATTAAATTCCTCTTCTCAAGTTGGCGAATTGAATTAACATCTCTATGTCCCATTCTGCGATGCCAAGTTTTATCACAGTCTCTGTGGGTGCACTTGAGATTGCTTGCTAAATTTGCATTTTCACTGACACTATGGACTTCAAAGAGCTCACTATCTCCCAGAGATGCATACAGGATTGAGTCACCATCTCTTGTTACAAGGCAATGATCATCCATGAATTCAAACTTGCAGCCATTTTTCACTCCATATTTCACAGAAATTAAATTGTTTTTCAACGAGGGCACATACAGAGCCTTATGTATGATTACTTGTTCAATTTCACCATCTGGGAGCTTACAAAATATTTTTGCTTGACCACGCCCTTCTGAAAAGACCTTTCTCCCATCTGCTAGAGAAATAGGTACTTTGTGATCCAATTCAATTTCTGAAAACATTTCTATATCCTTGAGGAGATTTTCAGTTGCTCCAGAATCAATATAGATCACATCATCTTTTACTTTTGACATGGCGTTAAAACCTTTAATTTTCTCTTTCTCCTTCTGTTTAGAGCTAGCAGTTTTCTCCAGGCTCTCTGTCTGGCTCTTAATGGGTGCTTTAGATTTCCCCATTGTCTTGGCACTTGGGCAATTAACACGTAGGTGTGTTTCACTACCACAGGAAAAACATCCTTTCTTTACTCCTTTCTTTGAGCTAAAGGCTGTAACTTGATCTGTAGAGGTTTGCTTTGCCCTTTTGATAAAGCATTCATGCAACTTGCTAGATAGATAGTCCAATTCAATAACTTTATCTGAAATATCTATAGCAGTTTTCAAATATTCATAAGAAGCTGGTAAAGAGTTCAAGACAAAAGCCACAATCCCAGTGTCTCCAATATCTATTCCCAAAACCTTCAGTCTTCTTGCTAGGCATTGTATTTCACTTATATGCTCAGTAGGATTTTCATTTTCTCTGAGTTTCATATTGCACAGTCTCTGTATTATAGAGATGGCTTCGCTGGGGCTCTTTCTGTTATAAAGAGTTTCCAGCCTTTTCCAGATTTCACTGGCTAAAGTAACATTTTCAAAATGTATAAACAGCTTAGGACTTACATTGATTCCTAGAATCCCAAGAGCTTTTTCATTTTGTCTGTCCCAATGCTTTTGTTCAGCTCCTGCAGCCGTTGGTCTTTCTGTTGTTAGCACCTCATAAAGACCTTGACTCTTCAAGCAAGATTGCATGAGGAAACTCCACTCTTTGAAATTCGCTCCTTCCAGCTTTGGAATGTTGAAGTTCCCTTGAGTTTTCTCCATGCTGCTTGTCTTGTTCCAAAACAAAAACCAGGTACAAAAATAAGCTGTGCTTTTCTCCAACGAGATTCAATTCGAATTCCAAAAAATCTGTTAGGATCTTCAGGAGGATTCTGGGCCCATAACCCTATGTTGGGAATTTTTATTAATGGTTAGAAAAACAAAACCCCAAAAGCAGCTTGAATTGTTAGTAGCAACAGCTTAGTAGTAATCAACACCTTGGAGATTGTTTCTAGGTTAAAGTAAACTACTTTATTGAGAAGTACATTGTGATAGGAAAGGCCTATCCCTAGTCTTACTAGCTAGGTGCCACCAGCATGGTGGCCAGACATGTTGAAGGTCAGAGAGAGAATTTAGGAATGATGGAGAATGGTCAGGAAGAAGGAGGAAGTCCAAATAGGAACTTCCTGGGCACATCCCACCTGGGAGGGGGGCTTAGAAGCAGAGATCAGGAAAGGTTAAGTGACACTTACACTAACTCACTATCTCTACTCCCAAATGCCCCTAGTGGTCATTAGGGTTTGTTGGTGCAAAAGGTGATGTCATCTGGAGCTGTTTTTCCAACAGGAAGGAGAGCGGAAGGCCCAACTCACACATGTACCGCTTAATATACGTAATCCAGGGGAAACCAGCAGTGTTGAGCTCGTCATCAAAACACTTAGACAGAATTTTATCTGGGGGGGCAATGAACCAGTTTCAAGGCATAGCTCAAAATACCCTTCTTGAGTGCAGCATCAATGGAGGAGTGCCCAAGTTCTAAGTTAATAAGGGCAGCAGGGATGCCCTGGGGCATCCCCAAAATTTTCCTCATAAAGTTGTTCCTTATCGGTTCTAACATAGTCGGGGCAGCAATGTAGTAGCCCCAGATCTGGGCCCCATACTGCATCTTAGCTAGTACTTGCTTTTCATAAACCAAGTGATCAGGTGTGAGCAGACGGCCACCCTTAGAAAAATAAATTTTCTGTATTGCCTGGGTACTAGCTTGAGCCTCCACTTTAACTGATCATACATGGGAAGTCCAGGATCCGTTTGAGGCAAAGACCAGCCCCAGGTATTTAAACGTACAAACCTGTACGATTCGATGACCGTTCAAAAACCAGGGATAGACTTTGTAGTGTCTGGCAAAAACCAGGATCTTAGTTTTATTATAATTTATCCGGAGACCCTGCTGGTGGCAATCTTTCCCGGAATCAGCAAGCAATCTTAACAAACCCAATGTACCAGTGGACAAGAGCACTGTATCGTCTGCATACATTAATATCGGTATGCGGCAATTCCCAAACTTAGGGGCCAAGTACTCCTCCTTGCCCCTAAAATTCAAGACCAATTGATTGACAAAAAGATTGAAGAGAAGAGGGGCAAGGAGGCACCCCTGTTGCACCCCTCTTGATGTCTGAACCTCCCTAGATAAATCCCCCTCCAAGTTGACCCGGACCCGCAGACTAGTATCTGTTAGGGGTGGGAATTCCGGATCTTCCAGTATCTGATACTGCCCGGTATTTGGTGTAGCAGCAGTATTGGATTAAACCCGGTAATCCGGGGTAATTTACCGGATTCCCCGTACCAGATTTTTTACATTGCGGCCATTCAAATGAATGCCCCCCCGTTTCCCCCCCCCCAGTCCAGGCTGCGCGGGTGGAAGTGGGGACACCCACCCACCCACCCTGCCCAACCTGGCTTTAAAAAAAAAAAAATTCCCCTGAAGTCCCTGCTAGTGCGGTCTCCGGGTCGCCGGCAGCAACCCAGAGCCCGCACCAGCAGGTAGGGAGGTTGTACTAGGGTGATCCCTGGGGTGGGGGTGGTTTAACACCCCCCCCCACCCAGGGATCACCCTACCTCCCCACCCAGGGATCGCCTACCTTGCGCTCNTTCAGTGCTACTAGGCCTCCCGGTGAACTTCCGGGTTTCCCCTGAAGACCTAGTAGCGCTGAAGCCAGCAGCCACAGCCAGCGCTGAAGCCGCCGGAGTCGGACCGCCGCCGCCCAGAGCGCAAGGTAGGCGATCCCTGGGTGGGGAGGTAGGGTGATCCCTGGGGTGGGGTGTGTGTTAAACCACCCCCCACCCCAGGGATCACCCTAGTACCTGCTGGTGCGGGTTCCGGGTCGCCGCCGGCGGCCTGGAGACCGCACTAGTAGGGAGTCGGGACTTAGGGTTAAAATGTATTTATTTTTAATCCAGGCTGGGCAGGGTGGGTGAGGGGTGCCCCCCCTTCCACCCACACAGTCTGGAAGGGGGAGGGGGGAGGTTTTTGGGGTTTTTTTCCATTGATTTCAATGGGGACAGTTCCCCATTGAAATCAATGGAACAAATCTGGTACCGGTAAACTGGTACAAATCCAGCAATCCGGTTTTTGTGAATCCGGTAACCGGTAAATCCGGTAGTCGGTATTTGACCTGATGTCCCACGCCTAGATCTGTATATAAAGATTTTATAAGTGAGAGCAATCTAACTTCAATCCCCATATTTTCTAATTTTAGCCAAAGGTCTATTAGGTTGAAGGCAGAGGAAAAATCGATGAAGGCAGCATATAAGCCAAGTGCTTTATTCCTACATTGATGAATAAGATGATTAAGTATGAAGCAATGATCAACAGTGCTTCTACCTGATTGAAAACCGGCCTGCTCCTCTACCAGCAGACCCTGATCTATCACCCATCTCGTAAGACATGCCAGCAACAATTTTGAATACAGTTTGGAAATAATGGGGAGGAGACTAATAGGTCTGTAGTTTTGCAGGTCATTCCTATCACCTTTCTTATAAATCGGGACAATTATACTTGCCTTCCAATGATCTGGTATAATTCCTGTATCATTTACTAAAGAGAAGAGATTCACCAAAGCGCTGAGCCACCATTGAGGATTTGCCTTAAGACTTCGTCCAGCAGGAACTCACTCCCAGGAGCTTTCCCGTTTTTTAGACCGGCAATCACTTCCTCTACCTCCAGTTCGGTCAACCTGTCCCACAATGGCCCATTAGATAAAGGTTCCAGGCACTGGGTAGCTAGGGCAGCACTACTATAATTAAAGATAGCAGTGAAATGTTTAGCCCAAAGCAACTCTGGGATCAGAGAAGCCTGCATTATTGAGGAGCCACTTTTCAAAGCACCATTTACAAGCTTCCAGAAAGCAGCGCTGTCATTTGTATCTAGAGCATTTAACAGTTTCCCCCAATAGACCCATGCAGACAAATGTTTTTTATTGGCTATAAAGATCTTATACCCTGCCTGCAACGACCTATAGGCGTCCATTAGTGCTCAAGTAAGATTTCTTAGAGATCTTGCCACCCTTCTCAAAGTTTTCTGCTTTTCCCTACATTCAGAATCCCACCAACCCTGGGGGTGGGAACCGACTGAGACTCGGGGGGTCGATTTGGCTAAAAAAGGCAGTAATTTTCCAGCAATAAGATTCACTGCCTCTATAGCTTGGCACACATTCCTTGTCTCAGCCGCTATTAATCTAAGATCAGCCATCTCCGAGGATTCAAAACAGGAAACCACCTGATGTCCGATCTTATCATTCCACGTAATCCTACATAACCCAGAGTTAGTAGGGGTTGAGAGAAACATTTTCGGCAGGGCACAAGGGGAAGGCAAAGGATACCTACGGGACAAGGTCAAGGAGAAATTATCGCTCTCAATTCTATGATGAATTAGAAAGGATTCAACATGCTCCAACAACCAGGGTGACAAAAGGCAAAGGTCTATAACACTTGCCCCCTGGGAGTTACAGAAGGTAAAGGCACCTGGGAGATCGCCTGGTACATTCCCATTTACGATACATAAGGATTGGTCAAGAATAAATTTGTACAAAAGCTTACCTAGTTTATTGATTTTTGCCATCCAAAGAAACTCTAGCACCATTTGGATCTTGTCCATCATCAAACATGTGGTGCAATTTCAACACACCCAGCATTTGTTCTACATTTGGTCCAATTTGGGCATTAAAATCACCTACTAATATGCACGGAACCTCCGGATATTTTTCTAGATTTTCTAAATAGAGAGCTACAAAAGCCTTCCATATGGAATTACCTTTGCCACCAGGCAGGATATAGATATTATAAATTAGCAAACTTCCCCTATGGGATGACTTTAATTTCCCTGCCTGCAGCCAGGAACCACCCGTATCAAGAGTCTCAAATGATAGGCCCAAACTGGAATGTAAAAAGAAAACGAGCCCCCCATTCGTCTCCCCCGTTTTCCATGGGAATAGGAGGCCAGATTAGCCCAAGTAATAAAGCCCTCCAGTTTAATTATATCTATATCGATCTCCCAGGATTCCTGCAGACAGATCAAATCCTGGAATCCTGGGAGATCGATATAGAAAATTATAAAAACAAAAGAATATAAAATATATCCAAAAATATTCAGTCAACACAAATATCCAAACTAAAAATGAAAAAATATTAATTAAAAAATATATTTAAAATATTAAAACCACCAAATATAAAAAAAATCCCTTAAAAATCAAAAATAAAATGTTAAAAATGCATAAATTAAAAGGGGCTGTACCATACTGAAGAGCAAAAAAAGGCAGGTAAAAATATAAAATAAATTAAAATAAATGTATAAATTAATGGAAAAAACAAAAAATAAATGAAAAATAATTTTAATATTTTTTTTACTCATACAAAATAGATCCAGCCGGCTCTCCGCAACAGCAGCCTTCAAACTAGCCCAGACCGGTTCCAGGCTGCTGCTCTGTGTGTTTTTAAATGAGATGCTACTACACATGGCCACCCAGGAGCCACTCATCTAACTGCTAGTCTGAAGGTGGTGCGGGGGAATGAGTGCTCCCGTGAGCTACGCAGCACTCACTCATGGCCACTCACGGCACACTGCTGAGAAATCAAGAGTGCACTATGCGGGCAAGCCAAAAAATTATGTGGCAACAGGCGCGCACATATCCTCTGCCCATATGAACTGGGGCAGCCGCTCATAGGCACTGTGGGCGGTTGACACGACCTTTGCAAAGCACAGGAACTGACGGTGAACGCCGATGCATGCCGGGACATGTCAGTTTCAAAGGCCAGCCTGGAAGGCTTCCCCCTTCCTCATGCTCCGTGGCAGGGGGAGTACGAGGTGGCTGCCATGGTAGCCATGCTGAGAGCCACCTGTTAGAATCCCTCACCACGCACTCCACCTGAGTGGCTGTTCCACAGATGAGCCACTCAGCGACCACGGACGTCCCCCTCCCTCCCCCAACCTTGCTCATTTAAAAACACCCTCTGTCTTAAGCCCCCTTCCCCCCTGTCATTGGTTTTTGAGCACCTGTAAAAGGCACACAAAAACCAACCTAACTGGCTGAGTTCCTTCATAGGCCACTCCCCTGGTCCCTCCCCATCTTCCCAAAGAGCATGCTTCCCTTAGGCAGCCATGTGGCTGCCTGGAGCATGCTCACTATTTCATGGCCATGCTGATGGCTGCAGATCCCCCATCCTCCAACATTGTGCTGCTCACTGGGCAATCATTTGGCCTGCTTCTGGGCCCACCTCCTCTCCACTCATTTGCAGATGCATAGCAAGACGCTTCTGGCCAATGGCTGCTAAGCTCAGGCTGCCCTTGTCCTCAGGACTGGCCTTAGGGTATGTGGGGCCCAGGGTGGGGAACAAAAGCGGGGCCCTATTCTTCCGCCGGCAGGCCTAGGGGTGTTCTTTGGCTCAGGAGCCGCTCCCCAGCTCGGTCTGGGGGTGACACGCTCCCCAGGCCTGGGCTCGAGGATGGGCGGAGGGGCACTCCCCTCCACCCATCCCCAAGCCTAGCCATCGGATCACTTACCTGATCCGCCGCCGCCACTGGCCTGGGCCCTGCATCGGGCTCGGAACCTCGGGCGGGGCAGGCACGCAGCAGATTAAATCTGCTGCTGCGCTGCCCGCCAACACCACCGGAGGTTCCGCTGTCGACACCCCCCGTTGCCTGGCTGTCTCGGCCAGGGGGAATGTGGGAGAGGCAGAAGCCCCACCTCTCCCACATTTCCCCTGGCCGAGAGACTGACAGGCAGTGGAGGGGGGGAGGCTCTTCCTCACCCTCACTCCTGCTGGCCCCCTCCGCTGCCTGTCAGTCAGAGTCAAGTCGGACTCGGCTGGGTGCCCTGCGCTCGGGGTCCCCAGCTCCTGACCAGTCAGGCCGGGAGCTGGAGCCCCCGAGTGCGGTGGCCCCCCCCAAGCGTGGGGCCCAGGGCGGCCACCCTGAGCTGCCCCGCAGTAGGGTTGGCCCTGCTTGTCCCCTTCCCCTGAGCTTGCCACCACGAATGCCCATTCATCCCGTGATTGCATGCACACACAATAGCACAGTTTGCTACTATGGAGCATCTGGATTACATTTTCCAGCATACAAAGTTGGCGGTGACAGTGTGTACAGACGCATAGTGTGCACACACAATTTCAGGGTGAATGTTGGTGGCCACAGAGGTGAGTGGAGGCAGCACCATCGAGCTGGTTTGCAGGAAGCTCAGGCCTGGGACTTGGGGATGGAGTGGCTGCCTGGCCGCCCTAAAATACCCCCTGGGTAAGGATGAAGGTTAGAAGAGACTTTTCCACAATGTGCCAGGAAAATCCTCGCTCATCTGTTCACAAGCTGAAGGCCAGGCCAGGTGTCAAAACCAGGGTTCCTAGTTTTCTCTGCCAAAAAATGGGAAATTCTCTGAAAAAACAAACTCTAAATTCTCTGATTAAAAACACTAACATTCTAGTTTTCTCTGCCCCAAAATTGGAAATTCTCTGAAAAAACAAACCCTAAATTCTCTGATTAAAAACACTAAAATCTGTAGTTTTTGCCTATTCAAATTAGAAATTGTTTATTGCAAATTATTCATTTTTTGTGATAATTTGATCCACTGCTTGCCACTGCCACTCAAATAACAAAACAAAACAATCTCCCACAATAGCCAGCCTGGCACAGAGCCCAAGTCTCTCCCTCTGCAGGTCGGGGGGAGGGTGCTGCTCTAAACCCTCCTCCCTGCCAGCCCCAGCATGGACCCCGACATACCTCTGCCTCACCAAAAGCAGCTGTGTTCTTCTCTCGCTAAATCACTTCTCTTGGACGCAGGCGCACACCAGAACCTCCACAGAGCTTGCAGCTCCTTTAAATTTCTGCTGCCACCAGCGAGTTTCTTGTAGGTGAAAATTCCCAGAAAAACCTGGAATTCCATGTTTTTCTCTGGTTTTCCGCACCAAACAGATAAAACCAAACAAAGATGATGATAGGGAACCTCTGTTGCATGGGCTCAAATTATGTGAAGGTATTTTCCAGCAAGATATTAGGAAACATTTCCTAGTAACAACAGCTATTGGGCAATGGACCAAGTTGCCTTGGGAGGTTGTAGGCTCCATCACTGGAGGTTTTTAAACATAAAACAAAAAGGCTAGACGGGGTGTGTGTGTGTGTGTATCCATCTGTTGGGGATGTTATAGTTGTAGTCATCCTGTATGCAAGCAGGGGGTTGGACTAAATGACCCTTGCAGTGTCTTCCAACTGTGATGTTCTGGGTTTCAGTGGTAGTGATGGACTCATCTGAAGGGACTGGACCTTACCTTAGCGGGACAGGCCTGCATTTTCTTTTACTCAATGAAACTTATTAGTTTGCCTGCATTTCTGGCACTGACTTAAAGCTTATTTTTTTTCATATTTCCCAACTATGCCCTACAATTTCAGACAACCAGAAATCTATTTATCCTACACTATTTAAATAAAAGCCCTTGACAATTGGGATGCAGTTGGGGAACCGTGACTGACTTTTCATACTGACCACTACTACCTCATTGATTCTTTGTCGACGCACCCCCAAAGAGACACAGACACGTCTACTTGGTTTCAAAATGGCCGCACTCTTTATTCAATCACATAAAGAAGGCAGGTGGGGATTGCACCAAGCAATTTTGGGTACAGTATGCCATGTTGACTAATCTAAAGTATTAACTGTGGTACTGCCTGGATGTGCCCTCCAGTAGCAGTATCCTAAACCATCAACATCCCTTCCTTCGACAGGGCAAGGCCGAAGGAGGGGGAACAGCCCAACTACGGGCGCAAGTAAGGAGTGAAGCGTCTCTTCAGGTCCGAAGACCGTGCCTGTCCCTGCAGAACCTGATAAGACGCCACTCCCAGGGAACCTGACCCCAGTGCATGCCGTGCCTGCATTACACCGTGTATCATCTCCCCATCTCTTAAGGAGATGACTCATAGTCGTTTGTAAACCTCCCTATTAAAACCTATCATGGCATACTGAACCCCTGCTGAGCGCGACAATATCACCCATTTATTCAATCCTGTCTGATTCTACTCAACCTAAATGCCAATCCATACTGGTCTCGTCAAATTACCCTATTTATAAACGGTTCTTAGTTAGCAACTGCCAATGTTACTGATATGATTGTCCAATCACAATACTGCCGAATTAGTCAAACCTATTTAGCCTACTCTGCACTGTTGAGGAGGCGAAAAACGACCCTTCAAAAGGGGCGTAAAAAAAAAATTCCTCCTCGGTCCCTTAATGGCAACCAGTTGTAAACCACAGTGCAAGAGGGAGGTGGGTGGGGCTGCCTCTCCGACAGGCCCGCTCTAACTGCCGCCACGCGGCTTCTCAGAGGACCCGCCCCTTCTAACGAGGGCGGGGTCCTCAATGTCCAATGAGGCGCGCATGCGCCGCCTCACTTGCAGGACGGTTGCCCAGCAACCAGCACACACCGGCGAGGGGCTTTCTAACAAGCCCGCTCGCCACGGCCTCCGCTGCTGTGCCTCTCTCCGGGAATGGGGGGAGAGGCGCGACAATGACCCGTCGCCGCCATTCGGGCGGCGAAGGGAACTTGTCGACGCACCCCCAAAGAGACACAGACACGTCTACTTGGTTTCAAAATGGCCGCACTCTTTATTCAATCACATAAAGAAGGCAGGTGGGGATTGCACCAAGCAATTTTGGGTACAGTATGCCATGTTGACTAATCTAAAGTATTAACTGTGGTACTGCCTGGATGTGCCCTCCAGTAGCAGTATCCTAAACCATCAACATCCCTTCCTTCGACAGGGCAAGGCCGAAGGAGGGGGAACAGCCCAACTACGGGCGCAAGTAAGGAGTGAAGCGTCTCTTCAGGTCCGAAGACCGTGCCTGTCCCTGCAGAACCTGATAAGACGCCACTCCCAGGGAACCTGACCCCAGTGCATGCCGTGCCTGCATTACACCGTGTATCATCTCCCCATCTCTTAAGGAGATGACTCATAGTCGTTTGTAAACCTCCCTATTAAAACCTATCATGGCATACTGAACCCCTGCCACTAAGGGGTGGTCATAGAACCAACCCGACCCCACCCTGCCTACATATCCAACAAACATTCCAACTGACAGGCCAATGCAGCTAAATACATGTCATTCCCTAACTCTGAGAGGTGGACTCCATCGTTTCTGTATAGTTCTGTTCTAGTATGGACAATACCCGTGTGCCTAATGACAGATCCCCCTATTGCTCTTACCCATTTACTTACCTCCCTGTTCACATTTTTCCTAGTTTTATCCACCTTGCCTGGTTTTACCGCCTTGCTCCATCTAATTCTGGGTACCAAATCTGTCCACACAATGTGAGCACCTTTAAATAAATCCCTGATTTTTTCCATGTCCTCCTTAATATTTATTATTAAATTAACCCCTTTCCTTGTGGGGAGATCATTCTCACCCAGGTGTATAACTAATAATTTTGGCTGAGGTAGATACCCCGCTGCCCTTAACATGGGAAGGAGCTGCCTCCACAGAAGCCCGCTCCTTCCCATCCAGGTAATATGTAATTTATCTGCAAGGCCCAAGTGGATACCACCTGCAGATTTTGCAGCAGCGACACGGGCCCATCGTATAAGGCTGTGACCGATGATCCACACCTCGATTCGGGGAACCCTGCTTGCCCTGCCCCCTGGGAACAAACAGAAAACAATTACTGATATGGGCGAACATATCTTTTGTACGCCCCTGACCGCCATCTACCCACGGCCTGTATCGCTGGTTCCGGTAATCCAGCTGCCGCTGCAGTTGTAGCTGCACCAATCCTAAACGAGTGGGTACCAAACTCCTGTGATGGGAGTCCTAACTTACGTAGGGCAGTTCGGAGAATGGATGTTACTTGGTATATCGTGACCACCTTCCCCGTCTTGTGTATGAATAGTTCGCCCAGGGTACCCGGGCGGATTCCTATGTATTGCTGCATCTGCCTAACCGGACAAATTGCAGCAGGGCCGCATTGATAAAGTATCACTATCTGGCCCCGCCCCTTTTGATCTGTCTTTGATCGCCGTAAGCGCAATTTCAATTTGTCTGTCCCGACATCCAAATCCTGGATCCCAAATGCAGCACGTGTAGTATCCCGGGTGGAAGAACACACTACCTCACTGACCCTAAACCCTCCAAAATACATAGTAACATACACGGTGCGAAACAGCTGTGTTTCATAAGTGTCGTAGCACACTTCGGGCAGAATATCTGCCAACCGGGCCAAAATAGGGGATGTTATTGGTGTTCGCTGTCTACGGGCCGGCGTTTGACTTCGTGCCCATGCCTCTAACATATGCCTCAAATAGAAACCGTTGTCAGGTGATGGGTAGCCATTAAGTCTACTAACAAAAGTGATGGCAGCTATTTTACCCGCTATTGTGCTGACCGCCCGACCTCGTTTGTGAAGGGATAAGGCAAATTGAATGGCTTCGGGTTCCCTTATTGGAAAACCTAAATCCCACCCACTCGTTGCTCTAAATTCCTGAAATTCACGGAAGGCCCTACCGTACGCAGTCTGTGTGCGAGGGGCCAATGCCCCCTGGACTGTAGCCTGCATCTCTAGTTCCCAAGGTTCCAGATTCCTTGTGGTAACGGGTCCGGTTCGTACCTGGCGTCTGGTGCCAGCTCGCGGAAACGGTCCATCTGGAACCGAGAAAGGGCATCCGCTATGCCGTTATCGATTCCAGGGACGTGCCGCGCTGTGAAGAGGATGTTATCCTTCAAACATGCTAACACTAACGTCCGGACCAATTTCATGACCCTCTGGGACCGGGAAGAGAGCGAGTTCACGATATGGACCACTGCGGAGTTATCACACCAAAAAACTATGGTTCGATTAGCAAATAAATTTGCCCACAGGATGACAGCCACGACTATGGGGAATAGTTCTAAGAAAGTGAGGTCCCTGGTAATGGCGGTCTCACGCCATTCATGGGGCCACCGGGCTGCACTCCAATGGCGCCTGAAATAGATGCCAAAACCTGCCCCTCCCGCTGCATCTGAGTGCACCTGTAGGTCAGTTTGCAGGAGCAACCGCTCTCTCCAAAAACTAACCCCATTGAACTCTTGCAGGAATGTCAGCCACACCTTGAGATCCTGGCGCATTTCTGCAGTGACCCGTATCCGGAAATGGGGGGGCAAGTCACCTCTCAGTTTCACGTACAACCTGGATAAGAATGCCCTGCCGGGGGCTACGACCCGGCAGGCAAAATTCAGTCTCCCCACTAAGGATTGTAATACCCGCACTGTAATCTTGCGAGATGCCATACACTCATTAATTTTGTCCCGTAATACAACCAATTTGTCTTCTGGCAACCTAGATGACATTGCCTCTGCATCTAATTCAATACCCAGATATGTTAACTTTGTTGATGGCCCCTCTGTTTTTTCAGGGGCCAAGGGGACCCCAATCTCGGCGGCCACACCTTGAAATAAACGTAAGGCTGCAGCACATTCCCCAGCCCGAGGGTGGCCAATTATCAAAAAATCGTCCAGGTATTTGGACACGGCTCCTCCCTTAAGCCTTCGGGTAAACATCCACTCTATTAGGGTACTGAATCGCTCGAACACAGAGCAAGAGATTGCACAACCCATCGGCATGGCTCTGTCATAATAATACCGTCCCTGGAACTGGAATCCTAGCAGGTGAAAACTGCCAGGGTGCACCGGCAACAAACGAAATGCAGATTTTACATCGCACTTTGCCATTAGCGCACCTTTCCCCATCGCTCTCACCTTGTCAACCGCTTCGTCAAATGACGCATACTTAATGGTTGAAAGTTCCTTTGGGATGGCATCATTAACAGAACCTCCCCGAGGGTAAGACAAGTGGTGTATTAAACGAAATTCCCCCTCTGCTTTTTTAGGCACTATTCCCAACGGGGATATGATCAGGTTGCCGAAGGGCGGGCGATCAAATGGTCCAGCGACCCTACCCTCGGCAACTTCCTTTCCTATCTTTGCCTCCACCACTTCTTCCATCCCCACTGTTGATTTGAGGTTCCTAGCCATCTTATGCTGCCAAACCGAGCCCGCAGGAATAACAAAACCCCGTCTAAAACCTTCCACTATGTACTCCACCTCCGCCCTATCAGGATGCCCTCGTAGTGCCCGTTCTAGCTGGTCAATTTTGACCGGGGTCGGGCCCCTTTCCTGTCCGTGTCCCTCCCGAGGAGGGGGGGGCGCCTTTTCCTCCTGCTCGCCCTTGGCTATATCCCCCTTTTCCACCCTTTTGCCTTGGCCGGGAGCAGTTAATCTCTGGGTGGCCACCCCAGCAATTTGCACATACATGCCGGAATCTGCACACCTGCCTATTACACCGGCCGGTCTTGTTATACTCCCAACAGGGGCCTGGGCTGCTCTGGTTGCCCCTTTTTCCATCCCCCCGAAAGGAATCTTGCCCCCAACCTACCCCACCCCGGACCAAAGGGTGCCCACTGTCTGCCCTGGGCGCCCGAGTGACATCTACCATGCACTCCAACCAGAGGTCCGGAGCGTGCACGTCCCATCGCAATCCTGGGGTGGTGGCGGCCCTATGCCTAAACGCCTCGTCATACCTCAACCACGCACCCACGGGCCCGGTTCCATAAGCCCTGCGGACAATGTCCGCATACTTATGGAGCTCCAAGCCCCGACTGGGGTCAGCCTGAAGTATCACCCCCATGTAAACAGCGAAGGCCGATGTCCAATTTGCCCAATTGCGATCGGCCTTGGGGCGCTTAAACTTTTCTTTCTCCTTCCCTTCCTCCGTCTCAGAGTGATCCAAAATGGGATCACTAAAGAGGAGAGCATAAATGTCCACATATTCCCCTTTTATTATCTTATCCTTTACCGCCGGTAATAAATGCGCCCCAAAAGGGGCCGCTACACTAGGAATAGCCCCCCCAGGAGGTGGTGGTGGGCGTCTCTCTACTTGCATTCCTACCCCTGTGTTGGCTGCGCCTATAGCCTCCTGTCCCGCCCCCAGGCTACTGGCGATTTCACTTCCTTGTTCCCTCCCTGGCGGGCCCCCGCTCGCTTGTGGCGGCACGACGAGGGTCTCGGGCGGCATGCATTGGGGGAGACACCCCCCTAGGTTTGTCAATCCCACTAAAGGGGCCTGGGGTACAATTGCCGGGGTCATCCAGACCCAGGACCCGTTCCAGTAGACCAATTGCGGTGTCCCATTTGCTGGGGTTGGCATTGTCCCTGCCCCCTCTTGCGCACCTGCTGTTAGCTCGGGCCGCCCCCCCTGGGGCATTCCTGGGAATTCCTCTCGAGGCCTACCAGCATCCCTTTCCCCTGCCCTGACTCCTATCACTCCCGTGTTCCCACCCCGGGTACCTCCTTCCCCACTCGGGGATCTCCCCTCACCTGGTGCTCTGCTCTCTTGAGTCCATGTCTGTCCCCCCGCGTTCTGCGGAGTGCTAACTGCCACGTTCCTGTTCTCGCCCCTAAGCTCTTGCTCGATAGCCTGTATCCTTCTCCAGATGTCCCGGTTCTCTGCCTCTTCATTCTCGGCTGCAGCTTCGACCCTCCTTCGATTGATGGGAGGTGATCGGTCATCCTGTAGAAACATTGAGACACCAGGGGGCGCAAGGCCCCCTGCCTGAGAGGCCTGATCCACCATTCCTGGTGACAGCCATTGAGACCCAGAATCCTGGAATTGTGCCAAACCAGGAACACCATGGGTATCCACCACCCCACTCACTTGAACCCCCAGAGATGATCCCACCCTGGGAACCCCGGGGTACAAGGCCTGTGAAAGGGGGCCTACCCCTGCTGCTGTGCCTTGGGCCCCCAGGCTCCTGACTCCCCCTTGCATTTGCTGGCTCTGGAGCCCCCTTTGCTCCTGCTCGCCTGGGAGTTCCTCAGCCTGTTGGCCTGGTAAGGCTTCATCCCTGTACCGTGCAGGGGGGGACACAACTCTCTTCCTTCTTGTCCCCCCCTGCTGCAATTCCCCTCCAGCTTCAGCTCCATCCGCCCCCAGCCCAGGGATTACCCGACTGGGCCCCGGCATTTCACCCCGACCCGCTGGATTCTCCAGCTCCGTGGGGCGTCTCCGGGCCCCTAACAGGGCCTCGCATGCTTGCAGCCGCTCCATCATGGCGGCTCTGGACGGGGGGGGGAGGGGCTCACAACCCCTGTCCCCCTCCTCTATAAGGCTCATTGCTTCTGCGGCTCTCCGATCCCGGGCCGTCTTGTTTGCCCCCCCACTGCCTTTCTTCTTCGTGCGCCCCATATCGTCGGCGCAACCAGCTGGAGCGGGGAGACACGCACGAGGCCTGGGATGCAGCAGCGGAACGATGCAGCTGCTGCCTCTCCGACAGGCCCGCTCTAACTGCCGCCACGCGGCTTCTCAGAGGACCCGCCCCTTCTAACGAGGGCGGGGTCCTCAATGTCCAATGAGGCGCGCATGCGCCGCCTCACTTGCAGGACGGTTGCCCAGCAACCAGCACACACCGGCGAGGGGCTTTCTAACAAGACCGCTCGCCACGGCCTCCGCTGCTGTGCCTCTCTCCGGGAATGGGGGGAGAGGCGCGACAATGACCCGTCGCCGCCATTCGGGCGGCGAAGGGAACTTGTCCCATCTGTTCATTTTACCCACTTATTTCTCATATTGAACTTGCACTGTAAGTTCTTTTGGGGTAAGGCCTGTCTCTTTGGTATATATTTTACACCATGGGTGCTAACAAACATGACACTGGCCCGCTTGGGCCAGCATCGTTCCTGGCACGTTTGATTCAGGCCCACCAGATGTGGGCCCAGGTCAAACCACAACGAGGGTGGCAGCCAGGTCAGAAATGAGGGTCTGAAACTAAGCAGGCCCATGGTCTGGCCCTGCGAATCGTGCAGCCAGGCGAACTGGGTGAGTCTGTTTGTGCATCCACCAGGCCTAGCGTTGGGGGTTGCCATGGCTGCCTGTCAAGGCGGGGCACCAGTCACAGCACGGGGGGAGGGTGGGGAAGCTGTCTGTGCAGCACTCCCCGCCCCTCTCCCCAGGACAGGCCCCAGGGAGGTGTGTTCCCACAGCCGGAGGAAGCCCTCCCTTTGCCCCCAAAGTAGGGATAACTGAGGTCTCATCATGTCAATTAACACTCAATGTCTACAACAAGGGGGCTTGGAAGACAAATAGTTTGGTCAAAATCTAGCAAATTTGCCAGATAAAAGGGGTCAAGTCAATCAGATGTCCTAAACCCTCGGACTGTGTTGCAGTGTTGTGAAAGATTTTAGGGTGGGGGGGGAGGGACAGAAGTGTTTGATTTACTGCCCCTTTGCATCTTCTTGCTTTTTCATCCAGTAGCAGAGTTTGAGAGAGACGTTTTTCGTGCCCCATCTGTCTGATGATGGAAACGCTTACGAATTTAAAGAACAAAACAAACGAAAAACCCACAACCACCGGGGATTTTGCTCTGTTTTTGCTGTGGTTTTGAATTATAGACCTAGATTCCACTGTAACAAACATGCTTCAAGAGCTCCTTCTGTTTCCAGAGCCTGGCAAAGTCTGCCCCACAGTGCAATCTAGGCTGAACAACACGACACCATTTCCACCTAGTTTAAAGAGACAACAGCCAGCTAGGAAGGTCACTGTTTGAATCAGTATCCTATGGTATCATCAAAATCCAGCCCTGGCATCTGTGAGTAAAATCATTGCAGAATCCTGTTTTTACCCTTTTAGGGGGCCCTTTGCAAATACTTCTGGCATCCCCCTCTTCCCCACGCCGCGCCGCCATCAGGTGTGAGTGTGGGTTATTCTTCCAATCGGTTTCTCCTCTGAATTACATCCATGCAATCCACCATTACCCCAGAAAGCAGAAAAAAGGAAGATGTTCCGAAGAACAAGTCTTCTAATAGCTGTTCCTGAATTTCTGAAGGGTTTCTCCCCCCGTTTCCCTCCACCCCCTCAGGGGAAGGGATCTCCAGGGTGTGGGTGGGTGAGGTAAGGGCAAGGCTTATCTATGAAGGCAGTGCTAACCCAGCCCCTATTCCAGAGCAGAAGCTACCCCACTAAGAAGTTTTTAAAGTGGTTAGGAAGCAAGGATGGGGCCAGCAGCACTCCACTCACTCCCATTCTCAAAACCTCCTCCTCGACAAGGCCTTTTGCAAGCTGCCTGGGCACTGCTAGAAAATGTTCAGAATGAACGAGGGCAGCATGCTAGCCCTGCTCCCCCCTCCCTCTCTGAAATGTACCTAGTCACTTGTAAAGGGCCCCCTAAAAGGGTAAAACCAGAAGTGACGCCGAGCTGAGCTGAGGCAGGCAGCCTGGGTGGAAATGGTGAGCGCTGGACATACACCCAGTTCGGCCGACGGCGGCACAGTCTGGGGGGAGAACAGGGAATGTGTGGCTGCACCCACCCCCCGCTCCGTACCCAGTGTCCTGCCCGCTGCTGAGATGGCCAGCCATGGCTGCCTGTTACAGCATGTTTGCTTTTACCCAGTCTTGGGCCTGGCCCTGGAGCTCAACTGAGCCCCCTCATTCCAGGGCGAGAGTAGTTTGCTGCACATGCTCTTTCAAGTCCCACTCTTTTTATTCCTAGTCCATATGCTCTTTTTATTCCTGGAGATTATGCAGCTGCACAGCACACACATTTTTTGCTAAATGTCAAGAGGGCACTGGAACCTTTTTGTTGTTAAAACTATTTATATAAATAATAAATACTGCTACTACTCCAGATTTGCTTTGGAAGCTATAAACTAGTTCCAGCTGTAATTTTATCTCTAGGCTTAGTCTCAATTCAAAATCAGGGGGGGGGGGGGAATGTTAGCTTAAGGGGGGGGAAAGCACTTAGATAGGATGCTGTTTTTAAGGCATTTTTAAAAAACAAACATGTATGTGTATATTTTTGTTTCTGATCTGTAAGATTGAGGGATCTATAATTTATCCAAGTCCACAGAAATATGGGAATTGTCCTTTGGGATCAATACTCCACATACAAACCATTATATATACATAAATACATATACATATTCCATAGCCAAAAAACCTCCAGTTTACAAGAAGAGTTAAGGCTCTTGCAAGTTCAATCATGCACTAAAAAAGCATAGAAATTTCAAATTAAGGTTCCGCCTCAACTTCCATGCTGTTAGCAGTAAGGACATTGTACAGTCTCACATATTGTGCTCACTTACAACGTAGGTTCCATGCACCCACACTGCCTTCGTCTTTCAGCCCCAATCCTCTACCTCTGCAGGTTGGAGTCAACACTGAAGCTGGAGACAGAACTGGCCCCTCATCCCCTCTGTTTCCTCTTTAAGGAAGAGAGAACATAGAAGTTCTGGCTCCTCCCCCTTCTCTCCATCTAATCTACTTGGTCTGAACCCTTTAACAGAGAACTCGAGATTCCTGGCTTCCAGCCTCTCCACCCCACTCTAATCCACTAGGCTGTACTCCCTTCACAAACAACTCAATAGTCCTGGTTCTGAGCCTGTTCTCCTTTCCCCTGCTCAGCTCTCAACCTTGTAACAGACAAACTAGAAGTCCTGGGTCCAAGTCGCCCCTCTAACACACACACCCCTCCGCTTCCCTCACAAAGAACTCAAAAGCTCTAGGATAAATATACAATGTTTATCTGTGTGTGTCATATGGAACATAGTAAGGGTGTGTGTGGAATGCCAAAAAAAAACCAACCCAAAACACGAGAAGTGAAACAACAGGGAGGGAGCACCCAAAGCACCTCCTTGCTCCCCTGTGCCCCCAAACCTCCAGGCACAATTGCCCCGAGCCCCTCTCAGGGAAGGGAAAGACAGGAGAAGAGGTGGCGAGCAGCGTTCCTCTTCAAAGCAGCCCCGCCCCTCTCCATAGACTAACATGGGGTTTTTCACAACCCCATAACCTTAAAACTACTAATCAGCTTTACAAATAAAACCCAAAAGGCATCCCCTGGCAGTCTTCTTTAATTTTCTAAAAGGCTAATTACTCCTCCCCACCAACACTCAACCCCTCTACCCTACCCAGAATGAGACGGTCTGACTAAACGAAAAATCAGTCTTGAAAGTTGTTTTAAAACTGTGGCATCTCAGCTTCTATCCCACAGATTCAACTGCACCTTTCACAGCATGAATAGCTTACCCCAGTGATACTCCACGACAAATTTCACAATCCTAACTTTGATCATGCCGACTGTAGAACAAATAGAACGTTGGGGCTAAAATTTCAGCAGTGGTAAAATTTCAAATAAATTAAATAATTTATAGGCAATGTACCAATTCATGTAAATGCAAGGTTTATTTACTACAATACATTATATTTACACAACAAATGCCATGTTTTAAAAATTCAAGATCCCATCATGTTGTGTGAATTGGTTTTAAACGCATAAAGTCACAAACATTCAGAAGAGTTGGATTTGCCCTGCTCGCAGTAGAAACCCTTTTATTCTTCCTTATTCTATGTGTCTTATGTTCCTCTCAACTTTCAAACACACTGTATTACTGTTACAGTGGAACCCCCATTAAAGCAGACACCTCTCTAATTTGGATAAAAGGCATGTCCCCTGGGGGGGAGGGGGTGTCTAAATAAGGGGCTGTGTACTGTATCTAAAAACATACTACAGCACAGCTATTACACCTTTGCAAGCTGTAAAATATGGGAACTCCTACCCTCCTATCATATCATTCACTGCACTGTATGGCCGCGATCCTTGTTCCAGAGTAGTCCTATTGGAGCTTCAGTGGAACTACTCCAGGGTAAAGGGTTTGTAGATCACAGCCTATTTAGGCACGAGATCTCATCCATGTTAAACCAATATTTACATGGTAGCCTGTTGACGCTCTATTCTTTTTATGTGAAACCAAAAACACAGCGTTTTGGTGGTCAAAACATTTTGAAAAGTGTAGATACAAATGACATGCTGTGATCAGGGAAAGAAGTGTCTATTGATTTAAGTATATTTAACCTACTTTAATAACTGACAGTATGGACAAACAACAATAATCCATCATTAGCTTCAGCTTTTTTAATAAAGAAAATAAAAGCTGGTTAAATACAGAATCCAGTTCCATCCCTGTAACACCCAATGTAGTCCCAGGTAACTTTAATTGAGATCAGAATGGGCTTCATTGGTTAGGGAGGTTAATAAATATAAGCATGTTTGGATCATTAGCATTGGGGTCGGAATGTTGGGCATGGGTGGAGAAATAGGCTAGGATTTAGGGCACGGGTTTAAATTCAATCTTGTGCACACAATGATAGCTAAGTTACAGCACATTTCCATTATTCCAAGAGCCTCCCTAGCATACAGAGAAAAACCTTGTTGGGGAGAATGCAGAAGCTGTCACACAGCTTAATGGTTCCCCTGAAGCCACCCATTGCAGCCACCTGCTCAGGACCTCATGGAGAACAGAATTCCTGCTGGACCATCAGTGTGAATCACCTGATTCCTCCAGTCAGGTACCATGTTCAACAGGTGTAAAGCAAACACTGTGCTAGTCTCAAGCAGAATCACACTACCTCAAAAACGCAGCTAAGCTACAACTGAGTCCCCATCCAGCACAAAGCAACCAGTGTGGCAGTTGGCTGGCTCTCTTGAGAAATGAAACCTTCACTAGCCATGCAAACAATGAGGATGCAGCTTGATCAAAGAGGGAAATTCCTGGCTCCCTCCTTCAGAAATGCCTGTATGTGGCCTCCTACCATTCTCAAATGTGGCAATCAAGGCAATGAGCTAGGACAACTCCACATTCTAGCTCAGCACTTTCCTGTGGCAGCTTTGTTATTCCCTGGCTGAGGTAATGCCAGTCAGCTGGGAAAGGATGCTGGATTAAAACTGGCTACCTCACAGATGTCTCCATTTCTGAACTCAACCCATCACCTATGCCTCTGTAGAGAACTGGGAAGAGGTGGAGGGAAAATTTATTTTCAAAAGAGTTAGCTAAAGGTTCAAAGTTCTCAGAGTATTAAATCCAGAGAAGGGAGATCTTTTTCTGGAATAGTAGTCATCCTAGAAGAAGGGAAGGGCTTTTATACAGTACACTGGGGGGAAATTCAAGCAGAGTGGCTTGCTGTGAAGCAGTTATATGTAGCTTTCAAGAGTTTGTATGGACCAGAAAGCTACAGGATAATCTGGGAGGTTCAGCTCTTACCAATTTTCACCTTTTATTTTCATAATCTAACACGGCCCATTTGTATGAAAAGCATTATATTCAGATCTATAGAGTCGGGTTCCATTAACTAGAAGCATATTTTCTTCTACTTTGTAGTAACAGTGAACCCTCCCCACCCCCAGTCCTGTCTGAATTACAGTAGGAACTAGAGGCAAGTTAAATAAGTAGCTCTGGAAGAAGTATTGGAGTTGTTCTTAGAAAAGCTTACTTACAAATTTTATTATGACTAATATAAAATCCAACTTGTGTTTTCAAACACCTTTTGGGAAGAAACCTTGATCACTCGAGAGCTTCCTTGAGAGAGATGACTAGTCAAGGTAGCTGCTTTGACTTGCTTATGTTTTGGTGTTCTTATGTGTACAGGACAAAAAAAGAGCTTGTGCACTCCCTCCTACTAGCAGAGACAAAAAGAGAGTTCCACCCCTTGTTTTAAGGTAGGCTAAACTTAGTTTTACATTTACAAAAATGAGTGTCAAATGTGCAGCGGTGAATGGAAGAGCAGGATAAAGTCAAGTAAACAATTCGACTCATTCACTTTTCATCATTACATTCAGAATTGCATTTCCTTGAGTAGAAAATAGGCAAGAACACATGATAGAATAGGACCATTTACAGCAGCCTGAAAATGCTGTGGCGTTTTGTATGTGTTTGATCTGCCAAAGAGCAAATTGGACCCATAAAAAGAGAAACCCCCTTAAATGGCTTTTGAAAGATTAAAAGGGACATCTGGTCTGTAGTAGCATAACTAAAAGGAGGGGGGGGGGGAGGCTGTACCCTCCTTCAAAGTCAGTGCCTCCTAGTAACCTCCCTAGCTTCACTTCTCCTCTTATCCCACTGTTCCCTTCCAAAAAAACCCAAGTGCTGCCTCTGTGCCCCCCCCTAATACAAGACCTCAGCGACGCTACAGCTGGACATCGCCTATAGGCAGCAGGGACCCATGTTCACGGTGTTTCTCCCATTGGAAGTAATGGGGAAGACACAATGGACATAGGTGTACCTGACCATAGGTGTACATGTTAGCCAAGGCTCGGATTGTTGTGTGCTAAAATGCATATGGCACATACATCCATAAATCCAGGGGTGGAGCTAGTCGGAATGGGCTGTGGTGCAGAAGATGGGATGCTTCCCGCCCCTTTTCCCTTCCCATTGACAGGGAATGAAGCTGTCACCCCCCGCTCCGGCTTGTGGGTCCCGGGGTGCAGCAGCACTGCCTGTCCCTAGTATAGTTATGCCCTTGCTTAAAACCCCATTTCAACACAAGCTGAAGCACATTCTTGAAGCGTTGTACTGATCCAGGGCCATAATTTTACTCCAGGCAATCATGAAACTAAGATGCCCAGACTAGCTAATGCTTCGAACTCTTAAGATAAAAAACAAAGGTTGCTGACAGTTATTACTGAGCAGTTTCATTTTCATGTTAGTAATTAAAAATCACCCCTGGCTCCACCAAGTACCGCCCCTCTTGTGTCTTGATGTTTATGTTTGATCTATGAAAAATCAAGTTATTTTTAAATAAACTATTTTAAGAGCTTTTTGTTGGGGGAAGAAAAAGAACTTAAGTGCCATACTGGGTCAGATCTGTTATCAGGATCACACAAAGAAAGAGTAAATACATTATTTGCAGACCACTTACTCTGAAGTAGGCTCATTAAAGTCCCACAGCACTTTAATGGGACAACTCTGGAGTAAGTTGTTTGCAGACTACAACCTTTGCCACCTTACTAGCAGTTTGCAAGCAAAGGGAGAGAAACAAGTCCCCCAACCCACCAAACTGTGCCTTCCCCAACAACAGGTGGCAATTTGATTACCCCAGTGTATAAAGTGTTTGAGGCCAAATCTCTGTCTCAACTATTGTACTGGCTCAATTATGGGCACCTGAAAGTTCATTTGAGCTTGAACTAGATTCCTTAGAGCTTTGCTCTCCGCTCCTCGATGTGTGCCTAATGTAGTGCTGCGTCTGGAGTGTGGTTCTCCTGCAATTGCCACGAGGGCTTGGACTCCAATTATAAATTATTGGCTGAGGATGATACTTCAGGAAACTCCAGGCCTTCTTTCACTTGTGCTATCTGACAAGAGTCCTAATTGTTGGTTCAAACAAGTCCAGGCCACGGTCTTTTCTTTAGGATTTTCCACTCCCTATTTGATCTCATTGGGTTTCTTTGGGGCTAAACGTGAAATACGGCGGCGATTGTGGGATGTAGGTCGCCAGGCTGAGGATACCATTGTTAGTTCTACTGCCTCTTCTGCCTACCATTGTGCCATTATGAATCCGCACCCTATCTGGATGCCATATATGTCCAATCTTCTGTATTTCAAGCATAGGAAACCATTTTCTTGGACTCGCCTTAAACTGTACTTGCCCATGTGGGTCAGGGGAAGTAGAAACAATGAGTTACACTCTTTTAACTGTAGGCATTACAGCAAACTTTGGGCCAATTAAATACCCCTATTCTGAACACTTATCCTGGTCGGTGCCATGAATTATATTTGCATTTTTTTTGTTGAGGGATGAGGTTCCATTTATTACTGCCTCTGTTGCCAGGTTTTTAGCAGCAGCTATCAAAAGATCAGCTTTGAATAAATAATCTTGGGGGAACTGAATTACTGAATATGCATTTATGGCTGGACTTGACTTACTCTGGGTCTTTTGAAAGGGTTTTGGAATGAATTTTCATTTCTATTTTTAGTTTGTTATTTTTAATTTTATTGATTATGTCATTTTTGTGTTGTAATGGCCTATGGCCATGCTGTTTTGTATGCTATTGTTATAACCTGTGGTTAAAACAAATACATTTTAACTAACTGCAGAGGCTGAACAGTCATGACTTAGGTTTCATTAACTGAAATTTGAACTTCAAAAAAGGATTTTAAATTTCACTGGTAAACCACTGTGGTGCAAAATGGAACACACTTCAAAGAAAGGTGGCATTATTCAGCTGGCTTTGCTCAGCTCTCCGACTCAGAGCTGGGGGCCACCAGTGTTAGCACTGAAAGTGTAGCCCTTTAAAGCTCCTGCTTGGAACCTAGGAAGGGAAGTTCAATCTGTAGCCTTGCTGGCTTTAAAGCAATAATAAGGTGAGAGATCAGGTGACCAGCACAGGAGTCATTCTAGCCCCGCAAGGAATGGGCTGTTATGGTCACCAGGTGTGGCTTGATGGATGGGCCCATGGGGTGCTGCTGTTTGTCAGGTGCAGCTTAGTCAGTGCTGGCAGTTCCAGCAGCAGCCTGTTATCATTGTCACAGAGAAATGGAGGGAGGCGTGCACCGCTATCAAGAGTCTCAACCCACTGTAACTTATTGGCAGATCAGCTGAAAGATGCCTACTTGTTGCTCAGCTGAAATTAGCAGAAGGTATTTTAAAAATAAAATAAAATAAAATACTATCAACTACTCTTGACACAAAAGTCATGTACATAAGCACGTTGAGTACTGGGCTGTAAATCAGTCATATTAGTCATCCAGGGTGGTGGGTGGGGCTACAATCTTTGGGCCCTGACCTCCAGGAAGTCTGCCTCTGCTCTTAAATCATAGCAATCCAGAACAGACTTTCATTAAAGCTGAACTGAAAGGTGCAAAGGATTGGTTAGGATAGAGAAAGAGCGAGCAGTGTATGGAGTGACCCTTCATTTAAATAAATAGACGGAAGTATTCTACAATAGTCCACTCAGACCTGACAAAAGGAAGTACTTTTCACTCAGTGCACAACACAGTTGTGGAACTGGTTGCCAGAGGGAGCAGTGAAAGTCAGCACCATAAATGGTTTCAAAAGCAAACTAGATAAATTCTTAGAGGATAGAGCCATAAATGCTTACTAGTTGGGGTTTAAACCCATCTCTACCCATAGTTGGGAGGGGTTAGGAGATGGGTCACACCTCCATGACCTGTACTTGGACTTCTCTCATGTAGCTGGCCACTGTTGGAGATGGGATGCTGGGCTTGATGGACCATGGGTCTGACCTAGTATGGTACTTATGTTCTTAGGACCTTCAGTGGTACCACTACTATAAGCTACAGTGCTTCAGTCCATTTGAAGAGCACATTATTATATCCAATTGCTAGAAGCTTGACAAGTTAAACCATGCAGTTATCTTCAGTGAAGTAGAGAGAAAAAGTGGCGTGATCTTTATCACTAGAACCACAACTACTGCTTTGGTATAAAAAAAAATTCTTCCCCCAACAAAAGGCTCTTAAAATAGCTTATTTTAAAATAAGCTTGATTTTAATAGACCAATCGTAAACATCAAGACACAACTCCAAGATATGCATCAGCAATCCACTAAAATGGACCTCAAACACAGCTGATACTAGTATACTTGATTGCTAGCTAGAACATGCTTTGGTGTAGCTTAGCGCAGGGGTACACAACTTGCAATTGCCAATGAATGCTTTGAAAAAGGATAAAAGGGTGTCAGAATGTGTGTATTATTTTAAAAAATACAAGAGACAGTGTGGTTGCTGTGTTGGTCCCAAGCAACAGAAACGGAAATGAAGTGGTTTGAATGGTATCTTTTATTGGTCCAACTGTAGTTGGTCCAATAAAAGATACCATTCAAACCACTTTGTCTTCCTCTCAAAAAAACAAAAACAACCCGCCCCCCAAAAAAAACCAATGCCAGAAATTTCTAGGCAGAACTTTTGTTCAAATGCAACAGCTACGTATGATCATCTCTTACATCACAAAGATATACAATTTTCAGTCAGGCTTGCTGACAACTCATTATGGCATTCTTGTCAGAATGATTAAAAAAAAATTATATAAATCTCTCAGTAAAGATTTGCATTGGACTGCTAATAGCACACATTTGCTGGAATACAGTCTTACCATAAGACAATTACATTTTTGCCTGGATAGTAAAATCCCTGAGAATACGCAAGTGCCAGACTTCAAAAGGAAGCAGCTGAAGGTATGGCTAAGGAAACCTACAAAACCTCATATCGATACAGGTAAACAATGCAACTCTGATTATGTGGAGTAAGCAGAATGCATCTGTAACAGCATCAGCAACTAGGAGTCTCAACACATTGGGTGTAAACAGATGGATGGCCTGCCCCAAGGCTCGATGCGCCAGACCCAGGTACTTGAACATCTAAAGGTACACCGCCAGATGTTGGAGTGGAGCAGGTGGCTCCTGCCCCGCTTGTGGCTCTGGAACATCCCAGAGCACCGCCAGTGGAGCGAACCAGCCAAACCTGGGGCACCGTACCAAGGTAGAGCTTCAGTTTGTCTGCTCAGCGGACATGCGCTGCAGCTCCACTTCCAGGCAGTGCCACAGAGTTGAGGGCAGCAGCCTAGAGCATCAGGTGATCAGCCTGCAACTCTATGGTGTGCTGGGGAGGGTGCGGGGGAGAAGAGATGTGTGGGTGTGGGCTGGGGAACCCACCATGTCTTTTTAAACCTGACCCAGGTGCGGCTGGATGCGGACTCTCGCCAGCCCTGTGTCCATCTAAAAGTACCCATTCTAACCTATTAGTTGGCAAATCAGCAGTAAGATGCCTATTTGTTGTTCAGCTGAAAACTAGATTTTTAAAAAAGAAAATACTAATCAGCTATTCTGGAGATAAAAAGTCATGTACATGAGAACATTGAGGACTGGCTTTAAGTCATCCATTAATACAATTATCCTATGAAAGAGTGTCATGCGGTTTCCAGCCATGCAGTTTTCTATACTATATGTTTGGAGATGGCTTGTAGCTTGACACATTTAAAAAGTTACTCGGGTTTGTCACATCTTAGGAAATTATTCTGCTTTGGGCCAAGTACTTGGTTCCCATTGGCTTCAACTGGAAGCAGAGGACATCTGAAGTGCGAGTTCAGCATCATGTAGGACTAGGATTTTTCAGAAGATGTTTTCGTTTGTGGAAAGGATCAGAGTCCCTGGTCACCAATACCTTCAGGAGATAACATACTTTTAAAGAGGTACCAGAGCACAAGGAAGTGTGACATTCCAATACAAGGTAAGGAAGACCAATTCTACAAGGAAGAACAATGACAGGAAAATGTCTTGTGAAAACAGATTGACCCAAAGGGGACAGTATATTGTACAAGAACAATCTTTTGGCTTATGTACTGGTCACCAGGTGTAAAGTTGTCAGTTCTTCAGCTAAAAACAAACAAGGTCCACTCTTTCCTTTACATCTAGGCTCCACAAGGCTTCAGTTTTCCAACTGGTAAAAATTTAAGAACACAAGCACTGGAAGCTCTCTACGACTACTGGAGTTACTTAGAGAAAAACAAAACTCACCTCTTCCTCCATTCTTTCCAAATTAAATATTTATCTATTTCCTATTGTTTACTGCTACTTGTGCAAAAGCATCATGTTTACACAAGCAGAGACCTTCCTGTGTATCCAGTGCAGAACTGCAAAGCTGACTCCCCTTTCCCCCCTCCACGATCTCAGAATTGTTAGCTAGAGCTTGGAGGAAACCATTTAATGAGCAGGTACAGATAGAAAAAATTACCCTCCATGGGGAATGAATTTGAATTTGGGGGATGGCTAAAGGGAGTCACCCCCAAGATGGATGTAAATCTTACATGGCTGTAAAGAGATGGTCTGGTTCTTACCATTGCAATTAACAGTAACTGATAAGAACTTTGAAACCGTATTGAGGAACAAACATAAATCACTCTGATTTTCCAGAGTGTCTAGCATCTGCAATTTCTGTCTAATTTAGTGGGAGCTGTTTGTGCTCAGAAGTGCTAAGTGTCAGGCCTGGCATCTGGGCACCTACAAGTGACTTTTGGGGTCTACCTTCAGCTACCTAATCTGAAACATCTGGTATTTCCTATAGGCAGGGGCCTATAGCTAGGCTGGAATGGGCCCAGGTGCAAGAAATGGACGTGGCCCCCTGGCTCCCTCCAGTCCAGTGAGTCCACTGCTCAGACTCCAGAGACACTTCTGACCATGCGGTGCCTCCCCCTCCCCCTGCTTGTTGCGCCTGAACCCTGGAGGCTATGGCTGCGCTGCCTGCTATTGCCACTGTCCTGTGCCACCCGCCAGGTCCCACGCAGGCTGCAGGCGCTTCTGCTCAGCTCAGTCTCCACCCTGCTGCGTCGCAACAGGACAGGATTTGTGCCACCCCCCGCCCCCCAGCTTGGGCCCTGTGCCTGCCCTCGCCCCCACCCGGGCCCCAGGACGAATGTCCCTCCTGTTCCTAGGACAGCTACACCTCTGCCTGCAGGGCTTCTTCATGCTTTCCTTACAGCTAGTGATTCAATACCTTCTGGCGAGAATGATGTAAATAGGTACATGTCTGTGCTTCAGCCACAGGGTAGTGCTTAAAACAAGTGCTTTTGGAAATCGCATCATGGGTGCATTAAATTCTGTCATCCTAGCTTGTTGGATAAAAGCACAAACACTTGTACTCAGCGGAGGCAACAAAAGTATCGAAATGCCACTGAGTAATTTTTCCCCACACTGACAAAATGGTTCACCTCTTTCCCAAGCATCATGTTCTAATTGGTTTCCCTCCTCTCACCTTTCAATATGTGAAATTCCATACAGGGACAAAAGTCGATCAGAAGCATCTGCCGAGCTCCAGGGAAATCTGGTCATTCTTAACCCTGACGGCAGCACCATCATACTGACCTGTTTCTTTATCAGTATCAGTGGTGAGGGGAATCAACCTTAAATCCTTTGGGATTAAAGGCTTCCAGCTGCCCTAAGCATACGATGTTTTTTAAGAAGCAAAATATAATCCCACTAGAATTGACTCACTTCAAATCCAGTCTTTTGTCAACACCATTAGAACACTGCTAATCTAGAAGCATTTTTATAAAAAATCTGTTCTTTGAAACAGCTGTGGGTTGTGTTTCAAACCACACAAATACACAGCAGTTGTAAAATTTGGTTTTGAATAGTTCCTTTAAAAAATCCAGAAGGCTATGCCTATTAGCATGGCAAGAACAATGGGACAGATTGCCAGCTTTAGTAAAAGATGTAGCTCTACTGGAGTCAATGGCACTTTTCCAATTTATACCGCCTAGGGATCTGGTCCAGATACTTCGGCACTGACCGGGGTGTTACAATAACCAGGCATGGATGGAGAGAGCAGTGGTGATACAGGTGTGGAGATCATGGTAATGTGCCTTTGCAACCTTCCCTTCTCAGTCATGTAGATAATGACCCCTGCTGTGATATCAGCAATAAGGCCAGCAGTACGGTAAATTAAAGGATGATCCCGTACCTAGGCCCTTTTCAGATGGGCTGCCAGAGGAGCCATGGTGCGGGGAAGATAGGTGGAGACTGCGGCGTGTGCGGTGCGTGGGCAGCCCGTCACACTGACTCCCCCACACAGAGACACCTCCGTTTCCCCCAATACCTCCGTGCATGGGGAACTGGTGGAGGTGGGTGGAGTGCGGGAGCGTGCACGCACCCCCCCACCCATCCCCACTGGTGGTCACACAGACGCCTCCCCCACCCCGCCTACATGGGCAATGAGGAGGTGGGGGCGGGCGTCAATTTAAAAAGGGCCATACACAAACCTACCTCAGCATGCTCAGCTACACTTATTTACTTATACCATTTGGATGGTATAAGGCTAAAAGAGGAGGAGATTCCTTGTACAGTAACTTAGTTGCAGTGGATAGCGTAATAATGGCCCCATGCAACTAAGAAGTAGCGGGGGAACTCATTTCCATTGTAAAAGGGAAGTTGAGGAGCTATAGGCACCAATGAACCCCTGATGTCTTCACACTTACAACCCCGTACAATGCAATCAAGCATAAAACAAAAGGATTAAACCTTACAAAAATTAAGCAAAAGATATACTCAAAGGTGAAGAAAGAACTTACATTTAGGCAAAGTAGAATTTGGCTGCCTCTGTCCATGGTAGTCTGGTTTCCTCTAGCAAAGCTAATGTAGCTGGACAGAGACCTATGCTATGGATAGCATCCCAGAACGGACAGGCACTGAATAGGATCAGAAACATGGCAACATTACCAATGCTCTCTGCTGAGGTCACAGCTGCCCCTCCTCACAAGTTGTTCTTGTGGCTCCAGTGCAGAGTGTTGGGATTTACAAGGCCAAATTCTGCTCTGAGTTACACTGGAGGAACTGTAGAGTTATTCCACAGGTATGTATAAAACCAGAGCTAGTTAACCTAAAGAATTTACCATGAAAATAGTCCTAGCCTTAGAGGAGCACAGCACCTTTGCATTTAAATACAAGCAAGCATTTTTTTAAAAAACTATAAAAAAGCAGCAAGTCCTTTCCCTCCCAAATACAGAAAAACCACAAACAGAAATAGGATGTTCTAAAAAAAAACATGGTAAACACAATCCCTGAAGTCAAGAGGCATTGTCTTGCTGTATTCACACCACTTCGTCCGATTCCAAACCATGCGATTCATACAGCGAGTCCAAAATGTTGAGCTGCTTCTCCATGGCTGTCAAGTAAATGTTGAGGTCTCTTTGCATGCCATTATAAAAAGCTTCTTCGTGATTATCAAGGTCCCTTACTGATAATGCAGCCACAAAGTTTTCATATGTCGGAGCTGCCCTTAAAGCTAACTGGGAGAAGAACAGGGAAGTTAGAATCTTGGACTCAAAAGCAAACAAATACAACAAATCAAAAACATTTCCCATTTAGGTTTCTTGATTGTTTATAGGCTCTTCCAACTCTCTTCAAACGGTACTCTTCCAAATGGTATGGTTACAGGCTCTTCCAACTCTCTTCAAATAGTGTTAAAAACTGAACACATTATTCTTTATTACCATAAACCCATGCACCAGCAGTTCTACTGAAGTGGTTGGGAAACAGGATTTTCAGAAGCGATTAGCAATTTTGAGTCTCTCAATGCATGGATGTCCTATATGAAACATCTTAAATCAGCTGGATTTTTCAGAAGTTGCTGAGCACACATTTACTGAAAAATCAGGGTCCCCCTTAAAAGATGCTTCATTTTGGGCACTCAAATATCGGGGGGAAATCACATCATAACTTTTATTAATGTGGCCTTAAATGTCTGTAAACTAGCACAATTATTGTAGATCTTTTACTCAATTCATTATGTAGGAGGATTCCACTTTGTGTATGGTTGGTCAACAAGACTTAGAGAAGAGGATAAAGACCAATCTCCAAATGAAACCAAGACATCATGTTGTTATTGGTAAAAGCCACATCCAAATCTTTGAAGGAGTTTAACATTCCTATTTCTTCTAGCAGAGCTCTGGAGGTGAATTCCAAGTACAACACTGGAAGCCAGGAATTGAAGCATTATAATCCTGTTATTAACACTGCCTCCTCTTCACTGCCTTGGGCAAAGCATATCTTCAGACTTGGGTGCCTAACCTTTGGCACTAAAGTCTGCTTTCACACACCTAAAAAAAGCCACAGGTGCTGCACAGCCTCTGAATAACAGGCCATATGTTTGGATGCCTGACTTTCACCACTGCATCTTCCCTATCTTGAAAATGCATGTTTCCCTTGCTTTGTAAACCCCTTTTGGATAAATGAGTGAAGATCACTGAAGATCATCAATTCCACTTACTTTAATGGAAGAGGATTGAGATCAGTAATAATGCAGAACACCTGCCTCACAGGGGATTAGTGATGAAGTCCGGTTCTTTTTAGTGGGAGTGGAGAAAACATAAGAACATAAGAAGTGCCATTCTGGGTCAGACCAATGGTCCATTGAGCCCAGCACCTGTCTCCGACATTGGCCAATTTTGGTCGCTTGGAAGAAATACCCAACAGGTCACAATGGGGCAATCCATTCCATTGTTCACTCTCTACAGTAAGAGCTTACATTCCCTAAACGTACCTGGATAATAGCTGCTATGCTCCAGAAACGTGTTCAACCCTTTCTTAAACCTACCTATACTACTGGCCTTGACCACATCGTCTGACAACAAAACACAACTATTGAGACTCTTGCAGGTGAATGACGACCGGGAGTAGACACATGCCTGCACACAATCTGCCTACAACCTCTGTTCTCCTGGTCCTGGGTGGCCATGAGCTGGCTAGGAAGATTGCCGATACAGCATCTCTCCCAAGTGTTCTCAGCCAGTGGAAGAAAACTATGAAGCCTACTCAGTGTGAACCAAGCAAACTCTAGTGGTGAATTTCCACCACCTATAGAATTGAATCAGGCTCAGTGTATGTCAAGCAGCACTGGCAAGTGCTGGACACGGTTATTAAAGGATGAATTGAAAACCAAAGGCGCCCCATTGGAGGGTAGAGCAAACCAGAAGTAGATTTAGCTAACATTTCAGTGTCAACAGAAAGAGTTAACATTAATATACACATCATCGGATACTCTATCCAAGATAGCTGATGAACACTATCTTTTGAAAGATTAATCTCGCCTCTGGTTCTTGTGGGGGTGTGGAAATCAAAGCACAACACCATTGTGGAAAAGCTCTCATTATAAAGCTGGTGTCTGTGAATTTGCTAAAATTATATTAGAATTCTATGGTGTTCAAATAGATATAAGAGGAGGCCTCACTCACCTATACAGTTAATGCAACTGGAACCACCACCAAGTTTTTGGGTAACAGAGGGCTGACAATTGTGAACTAGCACACTCTAGTGAGAGCGATGGTGTATCTACTGCAAGTTATGGTAGGTCTCGAGGCAAGTTGGAGTGCCAGCCAGAGAGTGAACTCCAAATTGGTGTTACACCCATTAAACATGTTCATCCAACAAGTGTTTTGTAGACAAACAGCACTCTTCCCTCCAAGTATTCATTTCACTGGGGATTTATGCAAAAGGAGTAATAATCATTTCCTACTGTATGATGGCAAATGAAAAAACAACTGTCCATTGTTTTTAAAGTTAGATTAGGCAAGTGTTAGGACACATTTTTGTTGCCGTTTCCATTTCTCCCTTGGCCATGAATAGCTATTGCTGTATCTCCCTGGAAGCATGAACATTCTCACCAACATTTATAAAATTAAGCAGCAGAGGGAGCTGCTATCTTAAAGGATGGGTAACAGGATCTTTAGTCCCTGAAATGTAACAGCTGTAAAATTGGCCCCTTGTCCTCAGAGTCCACCCTCTCACTTGGATACAAAGTCTTCAATCCTTCAAAGCAGATGAGAACATTGCCACATCAGAAACCACTTGCATTTTAAAGCAGTATTATATGAAGAGACAGTTTCCTTTTTGGAAAATTTGTAAAAGAATTCTTGTCATGGAACGTCACCACTAGAGTTTGCTGGCTGTTGGGAGGTGGGGGAGTATGGCAGGAAATGGATTACCCCGCTATAATCCGCTGCATATTCCCCCGAGGCAACTGAGGTTGACTGCTGTCAAGAGACAGAATGTGGGCTAGATAGACCATTGGTCCGACTCAGTAATGGCACTTATGTGGCAAAAAGAAATTCCTAAAAATTAAGTTACTAAATTTTAACAAAAGTTAAAATTGATTTTAATGGATGTTGATTTCTGCATGCAGTATTCCTAATCTTTTGCCTTTTAGGAAGAAAAATCTGAGACGCAGAATTAATTAATTTGTTTTAAATACAAAAATACTGATCGACCATTAACAGAGCAATACCGGCCAGCTTCTAATTAGCTATGTAAATAATTAACCACTTACTGCAAAGACTCCACGGACAACCCAGCCATGGTGCTGTCGTAATGTTCTGCCATAAGCATTGTCTTGAAAACAAACAAGAATTTCATAAGGTAGGTTTCTCATTTTGTCCCACCATTCTCCCAATTTTGTACCAGAAAATGGGTTTTAACTTACCCCAAATTTCAAGGAAGAAAAGCAGTTAGCAGTACCAACATTTTAAATATACTGTATTTAATATTTTGAATTTCCTTCAAGTCTGTTTTTTTAAAGTCCCTTTTCTAGTGTTTGTATATAATTTATTTAAATATATAATATATATAAATGTATATATAAAATGCAGATTGATATTTTTTATAAAATATCAATCTGCATTCATTTTATCATTTGAGTATTCGGTTTCCTCACTGTATTTAAACATCTGAAATGCTAAAAAAAAAATTCTAGTTCCCTCAAAAGTGATTGGTTTCATGATACACATGAAAAACCTGTTCTGTGTTTGCTCAGCCAGCCTTTTAACATGCCTGAGGAAGGGCCCTGTGTGGCCCCAATGTTTGTATACTCTCACCAACAGAAGTTGGTCCAATAAAAGATATCTTCCGAACTACCTTTGCTACATTTCTTACATTTGGGACCAACACGGCAACCACTTTCTCCTTACTATGAAATACAAAAAAATATATTAATTTTAAAAGAGAAAGGTTCTTTAGAAGGTTTACTTAAGTAGTCTTAACTTTTCCCATTTTAGGTTTCCTTCTTGCTCTTCAAATTTCAGAACATTCCTATTAGTCAAAAAGCAGACTAAGCTTATATACAAAAAGGCATTTTAGAATGTGACGTGCCAGTCATCACCTCCAGAAATATTTGACATTTGACATTAACACTCAGTACTGTACCATTATCAAAATGAAAATAAATTCAGACTGACCCATTTGTCTTGTTTAGACAATGAATTCGAACATCTCTTACAGTAATATGAGCTTATTAAAAAGAACACCTTGCTTTCAAGGTGGCAAAGACAGGGATGAGATTTTTATTTGAAGAGAGCCAAATGTCAGCAAGATTAAAGACGCCATAGGGCATTTCCTGGCTGACTTGGCCACACTTCCTGGGTAGGGCAGTAAATTCTTTGTATTCTTTTAACCCCTTTCAGGCAAATGGTCTGCTGTCAGGGGTCTGCAGCCTGTTAAAATTACCATAAACCAGTATAATGCATAGATTTTTCAAACTGGAAAAGACTATTGTGACCACATAGCCTGACCTGCTACATAACATCCTTACTACTTGTGTCCTCCCACCACCATTGTATCATGTAAAGAGTTTGTAGGCACAGAATCCAAGTTACAGAATCCTGATAGCACTTGAAATAATGGGACAAAGATTTAATTTGGTTAATGAAATAACGCTCAGTGCTCCCCTTTCACATTAGCACTAAGTCAGTACTGTAGACACATTTCCTTTATTCTCCAAGGTAGTTGACCTCAGCAAGCCTGCTGTAAGTTAGAAACACAACACAAGCATGTGTGTCAGGCAGTTTTCACTCAATTTTCTTGTTCCTCAGTGGATTTCTAAGATACCGGACAGACTCTCTGAGCTACTATGCAGCTGGTCACTTTGAACTAAAAGAATGGCCAGGTATTGCAGTTCCAAAAAATTAGCTATGGAGAGCCAGTTCCCTTGAGTAAATACCAGGTGTAGGCTTTGCAGCAATAGGACATATCTTTTGCTTGCCAGACCAATGTTTGGGTGCCAAGAACATTTTGATTACACAGTGAAGAACACAAGAGAGACAAGTTTGATGCAATGAGAACAAAAAGGGGTGTGTGTGTGTGTGTGTGTGTGTACCATGCTCATCCCAAAGGTAGTTGACAAAGTAGTTTAGACAGGCCTGGGAACCAAAATTCATAGCTCTCTTGGATATCAAAAATAATGGACTAAAGATTTGGGCTTCATCCACTACTAGAATAGGAATGTGCAATAGACAAGCTGCTGTTTATACCTGCTGTGTTCCCTATGTTGTACTGATATTTTTCAAAATACTAATGACCTTTACTACTCAAACCTCTTTTCCTATAGGTGTTTACTATTGTGTATATACCTAGCATCCATCTCTTATTTCTCACTTAATTTGATTATTGGTTTCCACTCATTGTATTTATATGTTAACAAAACTTCTTTCCAAAAAAGCTTCTTCTTAAGTGATTTTATTCATATATATTTGTCTTGCATTTTGCTCAGTCTATAGTCTGACTTTTTATATGCCTGAGTGAGGAATGGCTCTGTGGGGCTGGAAAGCTTGCATACTCTCACCAACAGAAGTTGGCCCAATTAAAAAATAATAATCACCTAAATTTTTCCATTATAGTCCCACCATTTTTAATATGCAACATCTCCCTTTTCATTTTGCTCTATCAGCAATTTCAAATGAAACCTAGTGAGCATTTTCTATCTAAATGCTTAGATAAGATAGATAAGATAGAACCAAGCTGATAGACTTCTCCTTGACAAGTTTTTTATAAAGGATTATTTTACTAGAGTGGTAAGTAACATGGAGACTTAGGGTGTTTTCAGAGATGACGCTAACCCCAGTTTAACCACACTTAAACATTTCTTATGCATGTTGCAGGGCTGCATAGGGCACCAATACAGCACTACAACATGGGGGAGATATGGTCCAAAGGGGAGGGGTATTTCATCAGTGAGGAGGGAGCGGTGCCTTGTGCCCATTCCCCCCTCAACCCCCCACGTGGGAAGGTTGTGGGTCGAGGCCCAGGAGACCCCAGGCCTCAGCCTGGTGCTGTTAAACGCGAGGTCGGTGGTTAATAAGTCATCTACCATCTGGGAGTTAATCCCGGAGTGGGATGCCGACCTCGCGTGTATTACAGAGACCTAGCTGGGCAGTGAATCGGGCCCTAATCTGGCCGATCTAGTTCCAGCTGGGTTCTCTGTGCAGCATCAGCCTCGACTGGAGGGATCGGGGGGCGGGGGGGGTAGGCTCGGTTGGCCCCCACCCTCCTGTCGTTTCGACATTTGCGTAAGACCTAGCTGTACCGCCAGGCTTTTGGCAAGGGGGCGAGGTAGGGTGGGGGAGGTGGG